>JACZZP010000011.1:1200000-1800000 GCA_015183035.1 Meloidogyne chitwoodi
ATCTCCATTTTCATTTTCAAATGTATTAATAGGAGTAATAGGAACCCTCCCTCCTCGAACAACTCTTAAATGTTTTGTGTCCATTACTACACGGGCAGAACGATTAGAACGTTGAGCACGTCTTAGAACCTTAATAAAATAATTAAAATGTCAATAATATTTAGAAATTATTAAGAAATCTCTTTTTAAAAAACTTAGAAATTATTATAAAATATTTAAGGTTAATCAAATTTATTAATAATTTTCTTTTATATTTAATGTTGTAACATAATTATATGAAAATTATAAAATTAATTTAAATATATAAAATTACATCATGAATATGTTCTCTCTGTTCCTGACTCAAAGAAGGAACTAAAGGGATTCTTTTGAATTGTTTTTGTTCATCACCTTCTATTGATTGTTCCGAGGCAACAGAAGAAACATCTCCAAGTGATTGGAACGACGTAGATGCGTGGTCAAACTCTGTTTTTTGATGTTGTTGTTCGAGATCTTCGCGAATAATTGAATTTCTTAAAACATTTGTAGTTAATTTAATAAATTAAATTAATTTTATATTATTTAATAGATGGATTAATACTAATTAGTTATTCACGGTAAGGTAATACCGCGGTAAAATTACCGAATTTACCGTTACCGGAAAAACGCATATGAATAACTCTACTAATAATCCATAAAAAAATTATTTAAATTTTTTTAAACAAAAAAACAAACCTAAAATAAGAAAACCAAGAAGACATTTAAAATAAAGAAAATAGTAATCTGTCAATATTGCTGAAGAGGAAATTTTTTAAAATTTTAAATATCAAAATATTCTCTAAAATCTATTTAAAAAATTTTCTTTTCTGTTCGTTCATCTAAAATTTTAAAAAATTCAATTTAATTAAAATAATTTAAAATAAATAATGATCATAATTTTATTTAAAAGAAAATAAAATATTGTATTATATTAAGGAAAGTGAGAAGAAGCTTATATATAACAAAAATTGGCAGCTAAATGAATAAGAAAACACGTCTATTTAACTAAAAAATAACGGCACCA
The DNA here is from genome assembly GCA_015183035.1 of Meloidogyne chitwoodi. Taxonomy (NCBI): domain Eukaryota; kingdom Metazoa; phylum Nematoda; class Chromadorea; order Rhabditida; family Meloidogynidae; genus Meloidogyne; species Meloidogyne chitwoodi. Next base: position 1,201,043 of record JACZZP010000011.1, read on the forward strand.
CTAGTGCCATTTGAGAAAAGAAAGGAATTTGAAAATATAAATAAAAAAGAAGAGGAAATGATAAGAGAAAAGTCGTTGTTTTGTGCCAGTCTAACTTTTGCCAATCCAAAAATAGCTAGAAGATAGAGAAACTGTCGTGCGAGCTGCACATTTTCCCTTTTTTAAATATTTTATCGAGTCTAAGCGAGACTTTATATTTTAAAATCCCCCAATATTATCAATTGGTAGCCAGCCGTAAAAGTGTTCGTTTTCTATTTTTCTGTCCTATTTGTTTTTATATCTGGCTTTTTCTTGTTAGTTAACTAATATCCTGTAGTCTTTTTTTATTCTTTTGTTGTATTTGTTCAACGAATAACAATGTCGTTTATTTTTTATTCATTCAACACTAAAGAATATGTGAGATTATTTAAAATCTCTATCAGACTAACAAAATGGGAAACAATAAGAAAGTTAAACTTTCTTAAATTGTTTATAATTTTAAACTTAATCTGGTTAAAAGTTAATGTTTTTGCTTTGTTGAAAAAACCAAATAACAGTAAATAGTTAATAATTAAGTATAAAATTGATTTTCTCAATTTCGACTGTCATAAAAAATTGAAATAAAAATTGACTCTTATGGCGTATGCAATTTTATTGACGGAAGAATTTCTAACAGAAAGCGTCTTTTTCATTTTTTTTATTTTGGTAGCAATCCTTTCCTAACCTTTCATTGACCCTATTGTTTTTTTAAACCAATTTTGTCTCATAGTGGATAGAAAACTAAATTATAGAGAATATATAATATTTTAGAAACCGTTGTAGCAGTTTTCTCAAAATTATATATTTAATAAAATAAACAAAATATTATATATAGTAATTAAATATATTAATATAAAATTTACCAGAAATTTAATAAGACAGATCGATATCATCCAATTCACTAATTTCTTTATTTTGTATTATTATTTCCTTATCTTCAAGTCTTTTTTCGTTTTTTCTCTTCTTCACGTCTAATCTTTTCATCATTGGTGCCAGTTGTTTGTATTGCTCACTATCTTCAATAATCTCAAAATCAGGGTCATTAAACAGGCAAGAAAAGCGTTGGTCATCTAACAAATAATTGCTCGTATTGTTCTAAAATATAAATATACACAGAGGGAAAATATAAGTTTTCACTTTCTCTGAAGACTCTCCACCTACGGACGGTTCTGATTGTAACCGAATGGCCAACTCACGGTTAACTTTTGGTAATTTAACAGCAGTAGTGCGCTTTACAAAGGAGACTTTGCGTTCTTCCTCCAATTTTTCTTTCAGCTTAAAATAAATTTTATTACTTATGTTAATTATTATAAAAATAGTTCGCAAAATAAATTGACTTATTCGAATTATGTTAAAATATATAATAAACAATACTTTTCGTTCCTTGTATTCATCTGCAGCACTGAGTTTATTTTGACCTCGCGCTTTTGTATATGCCTTCATCTCAATAAAATAGCCATGCATATAAGCTCGTGCAGCATTAGTTCCAACCAAATGTTGAAGACCAAGTTCATCCATTTGTGGCCTTGTTACAAATTTGAAATCATCATAAACTTAAAAACAAATTTCTATAAAAATTCTTAATTTTAATGTTTTGCAAATTCTGGCAGTAGAATATTTAAAATAAATAAGCACCGCGGCGGTTCACAATTTTAATTTTTGCCAATTTTCCATACTTATCAAATAAATATTTAACAAGCTCTACAAATTTGGCAACCTATAACATAACCAACTTAACTACAGATAAACTGAATAATAGAATCAAAATGAAAATATAGAAATACCATTGGCAATATTATCAATTTCCAATTCTTCAGTTATCGATTCCAAATGCGAACACCACTTTGGAGCTGGACCAAGCGCAGGAATAAAGTATTGTTTTATTTTTGGATCATCATTAGCGAAAAATATAACCCCTAGGATAGTGTCAAAACAATTTAATGAAAATAAGGAAACCAGAATCTTTGTAATGAGCAAAGCAGTTGAGATCGGAACCAGGTTCTATACTTGTAAATGGTTGTCCATTGTGTTCATTCCAAATTTTCAAAGCCCGTCCATCCATACTCAAAACAACCTCCTGCTTTAGTGCAAATTCTAAACAAGTTATGGGTAGACCAAAATTATGAGTTTTTGTAAGATATGGTTGTGATGAACGGATATCATAAAGAAGAATCTGTTATTTTAACATAAATTAAAGATGAAAATGATTTTATAAAAAAGTTTAAAAAATTAAAGGATATAAATAAAATTTAAATATTTTATATTAAGAAATTTCTTACATAGCCATTGCTCAACCCGACAGCCATATGAAGAGCGTCCTTGAAACAAAGACTGGAAACTTCAATTGATGACCTAGAATTACCATATTTGAAAATCTGTCATGAATGTACTTAATAAATGTAAATTTTTACTGTAAACAAAAATGGATAAAAAATCCTTAACATACGTCGAATAAATTTTAAAAAACCTGCTGTCAAAGTCCAATTCCAAAGCAATTGCTTTATTCAGCACACAATCAAGAACAGAAGCGCATGAACGTTCACGATAGTCCCACGCCTCAACCTTGCCATCTGTTGTTCCACAAACAAAAAGCTGGTGTTGGTCATTAAACTGACAACAGGTCAACGACTCTGACTGGCTGTACAGAGGTTCATGAAAACGCCCAAGCTCAAGATTGAGCCGGAATATTTCATTTCTAAGAGAAAAAAAAATGATTTAAAATGGTAATCATCGGTTTTATTGGTCCCTAAAAAATTGAATGTAAAAGTCCAATTCTTTCATTTTTTTAAACTAATATGTTTTTGTATATGGTGAGCTCGAATATGAACTCAGTTTTCAAAAATATCTAACCCCGGACCCATATTCGAACAATCCGACTTCAAGGTAAAAATTTTTGGTACTTACGTATTATCCCTACGGACTTTTTGCGGATAAGTTTTTGCGGACAAATATCAATTTTTCTTCCTCCATGTACCGTTGTCACTCAGAATCAATCAATTAAATTTGATTCATAATATATATGAAAGTTAAGAAAAAATGAAGTTTTATCATTTCTATTCAATTTTATTTATAATGAAAATTTGGGATTTGCCAGCAACTGAAAAAGATGCCATTGAATCCGCAAAAACTTGTCCGCAAAAAGTCCGTAGGGATAATACGTAAGTACCAAATTTTTATCTAACAAATAAGCAAATGATAGCTTATTTAACGCGTCTTATCGAGCTGAGTTAGATGATACCAAAATCAATACGTTTGGATATTTTTTAAGGAAGTTATGATTGATCAAATACATGATTTTATTGAATTCTTATCCAAAAATTTAATCATAATTTTCTTTAAAAACATCTAAACGTCTTTATTTTGGTATCAATCGACTCAACTCGACAAGACGAATCGAATGAGCTATCATTGATTATATAAAAATATTTATCCTGAAGTCGACATGTCGAATCTGAGTCCGGGATCAGGTATTTTAAAAACTAAGCAGATTCGAGCTCACAATCAGCATATGTGAAAACCTATTATTAGTGAAAAAAAAAGAAATAAAATGAAACATTTTGACAATTTTTTAGGGACCATAAAACCGATGATTATGTACCTTTAAAATTAAAATCGGACCGACAGCCAGCAATATAAGCCTCACTGCTTTCACGACAAAATGAAATATCCCTCCCAAAATGTGGTATCCTAAGACGAAAATAGCGTCCATAGCCAGTGTGAAACTCAACAAATCTTTCATCTTCAAGGAGAATAAACTATGAACTATAATTTATTTTAAATAAAATTGATAGATACTTTAGAGTAATCATCGCTCAAAAGCTGGAATTTAACAACATCTGCATCTAATCCACGTTCAAATTTAAGTGACAATTCGTTTAGATCAAAGCATTTTAATGTTGGTTTGTAAGATCCTTAAAAATATAAAACAAGTAAAAAATAAAATTAAACCCGTAGCAAAAAGGAAGTTTCCATCTGGAGAAAAAGAAATAGTTCTGCTAACTGAAGGCATCTCAAGATTTTGTAATAATTGAACTCTTTTCCGAATGTCGACATCTTTTTTCTCCAGTTTTCGACGTTTCTTTTCTGTTATCCACTGAAATTAAAAAAGGATAAAAAATGAAATTAAGCATTAAAATACAACCTCTGGTAGTAATTTTGCACTACTCAAATTAATAACCTTAACATTATTAGAAAAAGAAAGCTGCATTAGCTGAAAATTCTCTAATATAGCTATAAAAAAATCAAAATGTTAACAGTTTGATAGCGAGCCAATTTTCATACTGTAAACACTACGCCATAAAAAATAAAATCAGCCATGATTTCTCTGTTTTCTTCTTGTACCTAATAAAAAATTTTTTATGACTATGTGTTTGTTAAGTGTAATTTCTGTCAAAGTTGTCTAAATTTTTTTCTTTTGTATAAATTCGAACATTATCTCTATTTGTTATTTATCATTGTGCATAATTATACTTTCTATCCTAACATAGTGTCAAATATAATGTTTCACCAAATTATCATTTTCTATAGCTATGTAAATATTTAAATTTATATTTTCAGATTTTTAATAATGGATCACGATTTTGGAACAATATTAACAACAGCAATAAACCCTAGAGATGATAATTCTTCTCAGGATGAAGCAGTTGAACAAGATAAGGACAAAATCAATGGTCATAATGTTGTAAGTTCTAGCAGTGATAATAGAAAAACTATTTCTGTGGTAATAGATGAAGACGAGTATGACACAGGTGAGGAGAAATGTAAATTTTAAATTCCTATTTTTGAAGATTTGAGTACATCTTTTACCTCAATAAAGTCTCCAACTGAACATGATTTTTATGGTTGTTTTACTCCATATTCTGTATGTATTTTATCTGACTAATTGTAATTTTTCTAATTTTAGGATCACAATTACATTTTTGGAAGCCTGAGGCCAAAATCTTATAATTCTAATTTTCCAACTATTGAAGGACTTAATATAGGTGTTGTTATTTTTTAATACATTCGTTTTACATAATTACATTTTTAATTTACGCAAAAATATATTTTAATGTAGATAGTATCGATGACAATTCCTCTACCTTTTTACCAAAAACTCAGACATTTCGCCAGTTGACTAAGAGATATGCTCCGTATGCATATGATGAAGAAGATGGGAATGCATTTTACACTGGAACTTCTGGTTTTTATAGGAATCAAATTAAAGGAAATGCTGAAGGTTTGTATAAGCTTCAAAGTTACAAAATTTTGTTATACGTACATAGGGCGACTCACTCAACAGAAACTCCAATATGATTTACATAATTCACCAGGACGTCAACAAACCTCTGGAAGGTTCAAATTTATCTTCTTATAAATAAACTTATAACTATATATTTGAAGTGAGCGTCTTCCTCTCACATTACGTCCATCAGGTCGTAGCCGCGTTGTTTCTACAACTGAAAGTCAATCTTCCGCAATTAACCATGGCGTTTCTCTTCCCCTGCAACGTAGTTATGAAAGTATGCGTTTTGATTCTCCATATATGCTTGATGGCTCGCCAGCACCAATTGTTACTGCAACAAGAGGTAGACCGCCAAGTGGGAGAAACAAGAGTGCTCGCATTGCTCAAGAAGAGCAGCTTTATAATCAGGTAACTTTTGTTTCAAAATCATGATTCGTTTTCAAATTTTAGAATGTAATCCTGGCAAAAGATCCTGGCGCACAAACTGGATACATTCTTCCAATCCAAACTGGATATTCTTCTGAACAACAAAGGAAATTACCAGAACAACGTCAGCAGCAACGTTTCCGTCAATTACAAAAACGCAATATTTCATCATATGCCGGAATTCATAGTGACAAACGTCAACCACATTTTAACGAACAACAAACAGAGGAACAACAAAGGCATGATATTTATTTAGAGGAAGAGGAAATGCTTAATGAGGACTTTTTTGCTCAGCAACATCAAAAGTATTCGCAACAACAACAGTCTTCAGATTTGGAAAGAAACAATCTGAGACGAATACGGAAGGATACAATTAGTAAGTTAAATTTTATATTTCTTATATCAAAAGAAGTACATATAGCATAAAATAATATATATTTGTTAATTTAAAACTGCTTTTAATTACAGCGCCGAGTGATCCAGTTCATCCTTTTAATGCTTCATCCAATCTGCTTGATACAAAACCACCGGATGATCCATATTTGCCTCCTCAACAAGTTTCACAATATTCTGGAGTGGAATTGCAAAATCAACAATTTCACCATCAACAAAGATTTAATTATCCTCCAGGTTTTGATACTTCATCAATAGATGGAACAATCAATTCAGTTGTACGAGGTGAAGCATCTGTCATGCAACAACATTTTGGTCCGCCAATTTCTTCTATATCTGAGGATACGACATCTACTTCAGCTTTTCAACAGCAAAATTTTGAACCGCAACAACAATCTTTGAATCATGAACAACGGCCCTCTTTGCAAATTCCTGAATCAATTGACATGGTTTATTCACAAGGACTACCGGCCAAACAACAAAATTCTTCGCACTTCTCCTCTGATTCCACAATGATTTTTCAGCAGCATCCATCATCATCACATTCAACATTTAGCCATGGTCTAGATGAATTGGCTCAGGCCAGCTCTAACTTACTTGATCAACCGATAACAACGAGCAGTGGTAGAATTGACAATCTTTATCAACAAGTGCCATCATTAGTTTCACATACAAAGGATCAAAAACGATCACAATTTCATCAAGCGCCTTCGCAACAGTCACAAACATTACACTTTAAGGTTGTTCAGACTAATCATCATGATGAACCATCATCTTTTCCACAACATCAGAACTATATGCAACAAGTGTTTACTGTACAACAGCAGCGAAAAAGACCAGGTTCGTTTCTATTATATATCTCTTTAAAATATTTGTATTCCTCTAATATTTTGTTACGTTATCAAATGATTATAATTCATCTTATTTCTAAAGCATTTACACAACATTTTATTTCCCTGTTTTATATCAATACCCAAATCAAGTTAATTAGCAAATGAAAATATCATTATGTATTCGTTTAAACTTAGCTTTATTTAACTTAAATTCTCCTTCAAAGCTCATTCAGTTTAAATCATGTAAACTGTTTGGTCAAATAGGAGACAAATTAAGTCGGTATTTCCATAGTCCTTTCTGATTATTATAATCTGGGAGGTTCTCAGAATACTATAATTCTTAGAATAAATATTTTTGATATGCTAGTATTCTACATTTATTGATACATTTTATGAAAAAATTTAGGTGCTTGTTCTCATCACGATATTTCTCAGCCTGATCAGATCGAAAATTTTTCTTCTCAAGTTGCACTGCCACAAAGTCGACAAAGTGTTAGTTCCGGGCGAAGACAACGATTAAGTAGCGAGTTTTCTCCTATCTCAATCGCACCTAATGGAGGAATCGAAGCAGAGGAGCCAGAACTTCAACAGATTGGTGATTTTACCAAACCGATGAAATGGCAACGGTCATTCCGAAAGCAATTATCCAATGAAGTCGAAGCAAGGAAAACATCTACTGTTCCTGCGAGAGCTTCTAATGCAAATGAATCTCTTCTAGTTGTAAAGGAGGCAAAAAAGAGAGGTCGTGTCAGCAAGCGGAATATTATTGAAACAGAACAGCAAGAAGGATTGGACTACATAACGTTTATAATTTTTTAAAAGTTATTATTAGTTTAATTATTTCAGTCGTTGTATTTGCGGGATGAAACATAATGATCCATTCATGATTCAATGCGACAGATGCGAGTAAGAATTTTTTATTTCTTAAACTAACTTAATTTTTATTTGTATTCTAATTTAATTGATTCAACTTTAATCATTAATTTTTAATTTTAATTATATAAGTGTTTGGCAACATGGTATTTGTATGAACGTAAGTGAGGATAGTGTTCCTGATGCCTATTTGTGTGAACAATGTCAGCCTCGTAGCCTAGAAATGACTCCAAAACAGGCAAAATCCATTCAAGTACGTACTTTAATCGCTGCAAAAGCACCTCGACTAAGGAAGCTTAATAAAACACGGTCGTTTTCTTCAATCAAATATCGTTCCAAAACACCAGCTCTTTCGGCAGCTCTCAAGATAACGAGCAAAATTCGAGGTACAAAAATGTCAAGTGTCTCTACTGTTAAAAAGCGAAACGTCCAGAAAGTAAAAGATAGAATGCGTCCTTTTAAGTCATTTGTTAATGTTAATTCAAAAAGAGAAAAATACTCTCCAACCAAACTGCATAAACAACAAAAACAATCTTCTACACAAAACCAGTATTCAAGGGGGATTCGATCATTGATGTCCAATATGCAACCTTATGTTTTGGTATTTTTCTTCAAATTTTGTATAAACTTCAATTCAGGGTGAGCTTGGTTTACTTCGACGTCTTGATTACACGCCCTTGGCTAGACCAATGCTTGTTGCTCCAAATATTGAAGGACTTGTGGCTACGCCTGGAAAGGTTTATTATTTTAAATAATTATTTTTAACTATTTTATTTCAAAGAATTCTAATATTCCTATGGGTATGCCTATTGTTGAATATACTGGCGCAATCTCACTTTTGAGCGAAGTTAAAAATAGAACGATGAATAAAGAACATGGAAACAAATTTACTCTTATTTATAGGTTACTACAATAAATATTGTTTAATTTTTATTTTTTTTTGTTTTTAGTGGTTTAGGAGATAATGATAAAGTATTTATTGATGCAACAAAAATGGGTTCTATTGCTCGTTCTGTTAGGCGTTCATGTCGTTCGAATGCAACTTTACAACATGCAATTGTCGATGGCCAATTACGAATATATCTTTATGCTGCAATGAATATTGACAGATCATCTGAGGTTCCGTTTTATTTTATTTTATAACCTATATTTGCTTAAAGGTTACAATTCCATTCGATTATGATTACCGAGAATCAGGAGAACTCGTGGAATGTGCTTGTAACACCTTGTTGGTAATATTTTTATTATTTTTGTCCCATCTTATATATTTTTTAGGGGATGAGTTCCATGAATCATTGTCCTGTGTATGCCTACAACAAGTCACTTCAGTGTACTTCAAATAATAAAGTGCTTAGAGATAAATCTACCGGAGCTGCTACTTTACCTTCAAAAGTATCTGTCTCTTTCCCACGGCATCATGTTGTTTCCCCAAGACAAACACGTAACTCAATGGCTAGTCCAATTCCAGTGAAATTTGAAAAAGAAACGGCAACAAAATTTGATAAGCAAAAATCTGATGAACATAAAAACCGAGCCTCTATTGATTTACTTCAGACACCTTCACCTACAACGGTTATTTCCCAGGTATTTTTTCGGCGTTTGAGTTTTTAACCACTTATCTTTAGAGAAGAAGTCCTAGAACATGCAGCTCAATTGAGGCAAAGATGCCAAAACTTGAATTAGCAAAATCACCAACACCAAATGATCAAAATGTAGCAAGTCTTGAAGAAGAAAATGTTTGTTTATATTTAATGTTTTTAAATAACTACTTTTTAAGATTTTGACTCGAAAAGTACTCTCTTCATCCTCGCCAATTTCTTCGACAAAATCTTTTAGCCAGGCATCACAAACTAGAACCTTACGCTCAAATACTTCATCATTTATGGGCAAAATCAAATGGGGTGAGAAACCTCCACCAAATAAACATCACGAATCGATAAATGTATCTTCCTCTCGTTCACCATCTAAAAAGATTTCGGCACGATTATCAGATACTCCTACTTCACCTCGATTGGCAGCATTGCTCAAAAAACCGAAGGTCGAAATAATTTCAAAGGAGGACGAAAACTTTGTTAGTGTCATTTATAGAATATTTAACTAATTAATATTAGCTATACATTAATTTTTCTTTTTTCATTGAATTCTATATATTTACACTAATTTAGACTCGCGAAGAGCGAAAGTTGCAAGCTACAATTGCCTCAGTTGAACGAGCCGAGCACCTCTCACTGGAGAAAAAACGCAAGCTATATGAGAAAATACATGTAATTTTTTCTTTATTTTGTTTAATTTTTTATTTTCTATTTAGCCACCTTCTGAGCCTCCCATAGAAACAAAATTGAAACGCAAGTCTTTCAATGCAAAAACTTCAATCAAATCTGTTCAAGATGATCCTAAAGACATTTGTAGTAAGAAGCTTTTCGAAGAATTGACCAAGATTCTTCAAATGAAGTTTAAAAATTGGCAAGAGTTCAAACTACCTTCCGAATATGATGATTTACGTACAGAAGTAATGTTGAACTCACAAGGAACTGATAAATCTGATGGTATTAAGTTAAATAGAAAAGAAACTGATAGGAAAACCGAAGATAATTCAATGAAGACATTAGAATTGAAAGGTTGTCTAACGCCGCAATCAATTTGTGAATCATTAGGCCATGCAACAACGTCAAAAGCCTTAATCACTGATGAAGAGGAGGCAATTTTTAATCAAAAAATGATTTCTCCGTCGAGTGATGGATGTGTTTGGAAGAAAGGACAATTAAATGAATGCTCTCGGTATTTATCCCTAACAATTCCAGAAATGGACAAAAGTAGCAAAACATCTAGTGCTCCACCAACAACAATTAATTCGCCGCCCGATACTAGTGATGTTGAGAAGCCTGATCGGGAATGCGTTACCGATCTTTACACAGAGACGCCAATTCGTCCACCTAATACAAAAGCACATAAGAAGTTAACACTAGAAGAATATAAGCGAAAGAAGAAGGCGGAAATGGAAGCAAAACAACAACAAATTAGTGAAGACAATTCTGCTTCTAAAAAGTAATCTAATTGAATGAATAAATAAAATATTTAGAATAATATTCGTTAATAATAATTTACAGTCAATATTCTTTAATATAAATTTTTGCATTCAAGTAATCAGTTTTTTAATTTAAGGACGACTACACCTCAAGAACATTTATCATCATCATCGCGACCTCACTCTTCAACTACTTTTCTATCGACATCGTCTTTACTGCCCACTAGACATTCTCCACGCAAATCCTTTATTCCAGCTGTTAGTAGTTTACCCTCATCACCACCACAAAAACTAGAGGATTTTAAGCCAAGTATTCCTGCGATTGGAGGACGTCAGAAGCAACAAATTTTTACTACGCCATCACTCGACGAACTGAAGAAAAGAATCCATGGCGAAAGTTTTTCAAGCACTGGTGGATCGGTGATTGGGGTAGGATTAGGTACATTTTTAATTAAAAAAAGAAATCTAACAATATTTACAAAATTTTTCTATGAACATTTCTTTGTCAGAATCACAATCACACCCACCATTACCAATTGATATGCCTCCGCCGCCTCCACCACCAAAGAATCGCCCACAACAACAGCCTGGGCGATTAGCAATGACGCTTGATGACCGTCTAAAAAAGTTAGTAAAGAGAACTACGTAAAAATGTGGCGAAGACAAATTTTTGATCTTATCTTTATTGAAAAAATCCCACGATTCCCTATACCATAAAATAAATTCTCCACTTATTTACATTTTAGCTGCGTCCCACCCATCACCAGATTATATAAACCTCTCAATTATAAATCAAATAAGCGATTTTCTGTGTATTTAAGATCGGTACTTGCAAGGTTGTCTTTGTTAAAAGAGAATTAGTGGTTTTTTCATTTAGTTCTTAATTTTAGTGATCTTTCGAAAGTACCGATCTCAAGTATATATTTGTAAACATGTTTTATGCCAAAATAAACAATTTTGATTTTATTAAGATTGAATGAATCTTGGAGCTTTTTGCCCACTTGATATTTTATTGTCTAGATGAACCAACAATAAAAAAACTTGACTTCTTAGAATACAATTGAAATTGTTTAATACATTATTCAAAAATAAACATTTTATTTTTCTTTAGATATGTGAGAAAATTGATCATTAATAAATGTATCTTGATTGTCCATTTGCGGCATAAAAGCTTTCGTCGATAGAGAAGTCACCCTCTTGATTTCGTTGTAAACCAATAGTAGCGGGTGGAGAATAGTGCTTTATATTCTGTCTATGATGGGGGCCTGAATCAATCATAGTTGATGTTGGAGCGTTTTCACTATTTGTCAATCTCCTTGAAAATATCTAAATTTAATGATAAAATTAGTATATTCACCTTCCGACTTTGCGTTGAGGTGTTGGTTGAGTGGGGGGATCACGAGGTGGAGGTAGTAGAAGGAGACTGGAGCCATTTAATCTTTGATTTGATGACAATGGAGATGACAAAGGTGGAGATGAGGGGTGAAATTCTAAGAAGAAAATAAATTATATGAGTATATATTTAAATTTACTTTTATTATTTAAAAGATTATCATTGTTCTGACAATGAAAGTTACAATTGTATTGATGTTTTTTGTTATGCCAATTTCTAGCAATAAAGGCAAGGTCCTCTTCATCACAAACGGGTAATTCTCTTATCTAAAAATATAGGATAAGATTAGAGCTGCCAGATCTGCGTATTTATCGCATTTGTTGTTTTTCAGGATGTCGATGCGTATTTATTTTGAAAATGCGTATTGAGTATTTTTATTGTTTTTCAGAGATTTATTTAAAAATTAACGTTTAAAAGGTGAATTTTTAGCAACTAGATTGCTTAAATTTTAAAAATTTTTGTCTTCGGCGGTAAAAAATAATTTTTGGCAACTGACAAAGGAGGGGTCGGCAAGTGTCCGTGGAAGTTCGGGATGAAACTTGGTGGGTGGATAGATTGACCCCCCTTTGTATTGCAAAATTTTTATCATTTTTGCCAAATGAGCTTGGGTACCGAGTTATGGGACCTTAAAGTTTTCTTTTCCGCATATAATCATTTTATTTCTTATATAATTATGTCTCTCGTTGGCGCAGTGCTACTGCTGCCGCCTATGCCTTTTTTCCCTGGGTTCGAATCCTTTTCGTGGAAAATAATTTATTTTACCCCCAATTTCAAAAGAAATTATATAATAAGAAAGGGAAAAATATTTTATTATTAAATAAAATCTAGGAAAGGTTAAAAATAAAATTTTTTTAAAATTATTTTTAAAATTAAAGAAAAAATATTTACATATTTTTATATTAACTAATTAATATTTATTGTAAATTAAATATAAATTTAAAAAATAAATTATAACTTACATATTTTTACAAATATATTAAAGGAAATATTTAATTTTTGGTCTCGGTCTTTTTGGTTTTTTTTGTTTTTCACATTTTATCATATTTAGTTTTATTAAATATTAAAACAAAAGAAATTTAAACAGAAATACCTTTTTATTAAATTAAATATTTTTTGATTAAAATTGTATAATAATTTTTATTTTCATTTGTTTAACATTTGAAAAAAAAATATTTTTTCAACCTTTCCTAGATTTTATTTCATAATGAAATATTTTTAATAGTATATTTTTTTAATTTTTTTTCCAACTTGAAAATTAAATAAATTATTTTCCACGAAAAGGATTCGAACCCAGGGAAAAAAGGCATAGGCGGCAGCAGTAGCACTGCGCCAACGAGAGACATAATTATATAAGAAATAAAATGATTATATGCGGAAAAGAAAACTTTAAGGTCCCATGCTCATTTGGCAAAAATGATAAAAATTTTGCAATACAAAGGGGGGTCAATCTATCCACCCACCAAGTTTCATCCCGAACTTCCACGGACACTTGCCGACCCCTCCTTTGTGAAGTACATTAATTTCCAAAAATTTTTGCCTGCGGCGCATCAAACACCAACCCAAGTGAAGGCTAATTATCATTTTTCTTTCGCAGAATTTTCAAGATCATTATTTCCAATAATAAATTGTTAAAATATATTGTTATAATAGCGAAAAATACGAACATTAATAAAAATTTTCTATAATAATAAATATTTTTATTATTTGCGTATTTTTGATTACGAATGCGTATTTTTTACGGTCAAGTTGCGTATTTTTTATTTTTTCATCTGGCAGCTCTGGATAAGATAAAGACTTAATTTCTTGCTTCTAACAGTTATAAACTTGCCTGTGATTCATATAATTTGCTTCCGCGTTCAAAGTGACCTGCCAATGGTGTTCCTGATGAAGTAGATGACATATAAAAATTATTATTGCTTCCAAATAAACATGAATGGCCAGTAGTATAATCTTTGCCATTACATCCTTCCGTTGCATTAAATAATCCTCCGTTGTTATTTAAAGCTACTTCACCATTAAATTGTGTCGAATAACTTGAAGCAGCTTTAACTCCATTAACAGCAGCAAGTAATCCAGCTGCTGACTGAAATCCTCCAGCACCTCCAATACGATAAGCCTGTTGTTGATGTTGGTGATGTCGACGACGTATTTGTTCAGCTCGGTGCCTTCTCATTTTTCTATGTCTGTAACGAAACACACACAATGATATCAATCCAACCAATGCAATAAGAGCAACAATAACAGAGATTCCAATAAGTGCTTTAAAATGAAAATGTTATATTATTTTTGAATCAAAAATTAATATAAATTTTAGGTTAAAGCAATTTTTCGAGGAAAATACTTATTTTATTGGGAAAACAAGAATAGAAGATTATTACAAATTTTCTAAGATTTCAAAAATTAATTGGGATTTGATTACATGATTTTTCCTATTTTTGTATTAAAATTTAAAGATAAATATAATTATTAAAAAATACCACTTATAGTGTTACTATTACTCCAATCAATAGGAAAAAGAAGAGATGCAAGTCCAGTTACTCCTGAAGAAAAATCATCATCAGTTTCCTCTTTAACATGAGTTTTAGCAGAATAAATAGGTCGAGAACGAATATTATTAGAAGAGTTATTTTTATTTAAAATTATTTTGCCATTATTTATAACATTTTCAAGTATATCTAAAAGATCAACTCCAAAATGACGCATTGCAGTGGAAATTTCTTCTTTAGTATCAGAAAAGAATAATTTTCTGTTAAAAATTTAATTTTAAAAAATTATGAATAATTAAATAATATTTTCTTACTTCATTTCTTGCTTTAAACAAAGCAATTTTTCCTTTAAATTAGCTGAATATAAAAGTACATTAATTAAATGTTTTTGTTCTAAATATTTTTCTTCTTTTGATCTTTTTAAATATTTTTTCATTTCATTTTCCTCTTCTTCATCTTCAATTCGTTCAATAATTGGATTTGAACAAGGAAAGGTAAAAGGTTTTAAAGAATTTAAAATTTCCTTAAAATAATTTTAAAAAAATATTTTTTTAAATATTTAATATATAATTTACTTTTTCTTTTCGTTTAATCTGTTCTGCATTCATTCCTGAAAAAATAAGTACAAATCTATGTCTATCATCTAATAATGAAATTGAAACAGAAGCACGCGAACAAAGACGTTGTTTATTTTCATCAGGATTATCACAGGCAATTAACTAAATTTTAAATTTATTTTTTAGTTAATTAAATTAATAAAAATATTTTAATTAAATTAGTAGATATATTAAAAAAGAGTTACTGTAATTCTAAAAAAGTTTTTTTTTGAAATTTGTGCCAATTCATCAGCTCTTTTCTTTGGCCAAATCTCACCGCTCTGAGGATCAATACCAAAGAAATTTCCTTCTTCTCCATTTGTTGCTTCTTCAGTATCAATAGAATAATTAATTAAACTATTTCCAGTTCCTGGTTCATCTCCATCTTCTGCCTATAAAATAATTAAAATTAAAAAATTTATTTAAATAATATTTAAATCAAACCGTTATTTTATAAAAACGTTGATTAGCCAAAGTTTCAATAGGTAATACAACAAAAAAACTTTCTGGCCCTCCTATTTTTTCTTTATTCCCTTCTTTATTATATTCCATTTTATTAAAAACAAATTTCGGTCGATTATCATTAACATCTAAAACAGTAATATTTATTAATGTCCAATCCTGTTGTCCTCCATTTTCAACAGTAATATTTAATAAATAATGAGAAATTGATTCTCGATCAAGTTGCATTTGTGTACGTAATTCACAATTACCTTCACTATTTTGTGCTACACTAAAAAAATAATAAATATTAAATTATAGATAAATAAAAGATTAAGAGTTTAGATAGTTTTTTGAATTCTTTGACTTCTTATTTAATTTATTATAAAATATTGCTTTACAATGTTTTAAAAAAAAATAAAATAAAATTAATTTAACCTAAATGCTCCTCTAAAATTTCCAGTTTTAATTGCACATATTGTAAAACGAGTATCATTAGGTTTATTAATTATTGGTAAAAGTTTAATTAAGACTGGAGGTCGAATTCCTTCTATTATTGAAGTATTAAAAATGTGACTTGAAAAATGAATTCTTTTTTGATTTATTACAAAAGGAGAAGAATTTTTAACTAAAAATATTTTTAAAATAAAATTAATTAGAGTATAACAAATATTTATAATTTTATATAAAATAATTTAATTTTTACCATCAATACTCGATATTGAAGGTAAAGTAGTAATATTATTATTATTTTTGGTTATTTTATTAAATTCTTCATTTTTAATTAATTGTTTTGAATTATTATTTTGCTTTTCTTTTAATTGTTCTTTTTTACTTTTCTCATTTTTGTTTTTTTCTTCTTTTTCTTCTTCTTCATTACTTTCAATATTTTGCAAAGAAATTGTTGTTGTTTTTATTAACTCTTTTTTCTCTTCATGTCTAAAAATAAATAATATATAAAATAATTAAATTAGTAATATAAACTCTGATATTATTTTAAATGATTAAATTAATAAAATCATATTATATAATTGAAAGTGGTGTGTTTTACTTTTATAGACAAATGATTGGTGGAATTGAAAATGGGGGTTATTATAGTAGCTTTTGACAGTTTGATACTATATAAAGCCCCTATTTTCTCATCATTCCTTGGTGGTGGTGGTCGGATTGTGGTGGTGGCTGAGGCTACGCTACGGTGGTTTTATGGTGGTAAGGGAGGTCAGGGATGGTGGGTGGGCGACCTCTTATATTATTTCTTTTTTATTTTTAAATCTTCGTTGGTGTTCGTTCTTTGAGCTAAGCTGTTGTTGTTTCTGTATAGCAATGTCTGTGTTTTGGTTAACAAATGTTTTAACCAATTATTTATTTACATAAGTTCGTTTATGTTTATTCATGTTTTTGTTTTGTTCTTTGGAAATGTTTATTTTGCAGTATGTATGACTTTATTGATCAGATTATTTCAGTTTTTTGTGTTTATTTTTGCTAGCTAGAAGGACGCCCGAAGGGCGACCAACTTCGCTAATTATTTAAAATTAAGAATTTAAAAAATAATAAAAACAAAATCTAATTATGATTAATATTTTTTTTGAAAATCAATAAAAATATATTATTTTATTTAATTAAATAATTAAAACTTAATTATAAATTAGTACCTTTTAATTTCCTCTAATAAATGAACAATTACTTTAGCTGTACTATTTAATTCAGTTCCATCAATACCTCCATCAATAACTTGAATTCCAAATCTTAAAATTCTTCCAGAAAAATTTTTTAACTTTGAATTTGTTTTTAATTGACCAGTTTGAGGATTTAAAGAAAATAATTGTTCAGCAGAAATTGAATTAATTGAATTATTCTTTTTTGGAATAATATGATAAAATAATTTATTATTTGGAAAAGTAATATCTTGATCAAAAGCATGAACCTGTAAAATTAAAAATTAATTAAAATCTGAATTATTATAATTAAATAAAATATTTTTTTAACATGCCTGCCCAACAATAGTCCCTGGTTCTGCCGTTGCTGATAAAGTAAATTCATAGAGATTCTAAATATAATTATTATTAATTTTTAATAATTAAATATATTTACTTGTTCAAAATTAGGTATCCAATCATTAATATCAATAACATTTATTTGAATTTCACAAAAATGTGCTAAATTAGGATCATTTATTAATTCTATTTTTGATTTATTTTCTTTATCAAAATATTGTTGTTCTACTCCTTCAATTGTTCCAATTTTTAAAAAATAAATTGGTAATATTCCTTCTTCACCTAATTCAGCATCTAATGGCTTTAATAAAGTTATAATTCCACTAATTGAATTTATGCTAAAAATTAATTTATTTAATTTAAAATTAGAAAATATTAAAATACAAAAATAATTAAAAAGCAAAATACATTATATTTATAAATAAATAATTTATATTTAAAATTATATTTTTGTTTCTATTTGCTTTTAATTTTATTTTCCATTAATAAATATAATAATATATAAAAATCCAAAAATTTAATTTTTTTAAAAAATATAAAACACATGGATACAAAACAAATAAAAAATTATATTTATTTAAATGGCCTAAAAATAAAATAAAAATCACTCAAAAATTATTTTTAAAATTAATTTAAATAATAAATTTATCTCTTTTTAGCATTTAAATCCCATAAAATTATAAAAAAGAATAAATATTATTTTTTTATTATTAAATTTATTTTTAAATTAATAATTATTTTTTTAGAAAAATAAAAAATGAAATTATTAAATTTATTTTATATTTTAATTTTTATAATTATATTATTAATTAATATTGGAAATTCAACAACAATTAATTTAAGAAAAAGTTTAGAAAATACTAATAATAGAAAAAAACGTCAATTTGAGCTTGAAAATGAGCTGATAGAAAATATTGGATAAATAAAGAAAGAAAAATAAAAAGAAAATATTTAAAGAAAAAATAAATAATATTTATTGGTATTTTAAAATTAATTTTAAAATTATTTTAATGGGAAATAAATAATTATTCTATTTTATTTAAAAATTAAAAAAAAACCTAAAAAGGCTTTGATCTCCAGCTAAAAGTACAAAAGTAATTGGCCCAGGTCCTTCATCAGGATAATAAGCAGAAAGTTTAGTAAGTTCTAATTGTTCCTCATTTTCTTCAGCAAATATTTTTAAATTAGCTGAGGTAAAAATTGGAGCAATTCTTAGATTATTTTGAATATTAGAAGAATCTTTTTTTTTAAAAAATTAATTAATTAATTAATTTAAATAAAACCAGTAGAAGTAATTGGAGAAGAAGAAGATAAAGGTAATAAAGAAGTATTATTTGATAAATTTATATTATTTTTTAAAGGAGAAGAAATTGTTGAAAATTTAATATTATTATAATTATTAGTAGATGAAGGATATTCTTCTTCTGATATTAATTGAGATGAATAAGTAGAAGAAGATAAAGGTAAATGAAATGGAGTTGTTGTTGTTGTATCTATTTTTAAACAAAATAAATTTAAATATTTTAGAAAATTAAAATAAATACAAATATTTAAACAAAATAAATTTAAATAAAAATTAACCTTTATTATTAATTTTTCCTTCAAAATTATTTCTTTCTTTTGTTTTTTGTTTATTATTTTTTGGTTCAATTAAAGTAATTTTACCAATTGCTGTTTGTGGTAAATTAGAAAGAAGAGGAATATCAACAAAACGTGTAAAAGGTGGTGGATTTATTGTTGAAGGAAATAATTGATTTAAATTTTGAGAATTAACTTAAAAAATAAATAAAAATAAATTTAAGTAATAAAAAAGAGTAAATCTGTTATAAACTTAAAAATAAAAAATAAAAGAATATCACATTCACAATAAATTTAAAAAATCAATTTCTTCTTTTATTTTTTAAAAAAATGATTATTATTTACTTTATTATTTTTTATTTATTTATTATTATTCAAAAATGTTTAGGTAAATAATATAAAATTTTAATTAAATAATATATTTATAGCATTTCATTGTTATGTAGATCATTCAGATGGGAAATTAATTAGAGAAGAATGTAATCTAGATTATTGTTATACACTTAAATGTGATGGAAAAAGTATTATTTTTTTTTAAAATAATTGAAATATTATTTTAATTTTATTTATTTTTTAGCTGAAAGAGGATGTACAGGTTCTAATTTTCCATTTGATTGTGAAAGTAAAGAAAATATTTGTAAAATGTTTCATCCAGAATCTAAATTAGAACCAAAATGTCGTTCATGTAAAGGAGAAGATTGTAATAGAATAACAATAAATAAAAGTGAAAAAAGAAAACAACAAAAAAATGGAGAAAAAGGAAAAAAAGGAAAAAATTATTTTAATTTTTTATTTTTAAAATTTATTGGAATAATTATATTTTATTTTAATTAATTAAATAAATATTTACCTTTAATTTTATTTTCATTTTTTGATGACATTCCAACACGTGAAAGTACACCAAAAAGTTGTTTTTCATAATTATGTTCTTGTGCTGAAGAGTCATCAGTTATTATTTGTTGTTTTGAATTATCAAAAGGTGAAATATTCTCTGAAGAAGATGAAGAAATTGATGATAATAAATTATTATTATTTTGTTGGTCTAAAAATATTATTTGTTTATTTAATTTAAATTAATTTACTAAATATTTTAGGTATTTTATTATTAGTAAAAGAAGTATAAGGTAATTGTGTTGTTGTTATTGTCATTTCTTCTCTTCCACGGGTATTTGAATTAATACGAACAATTACAACAGAACGTGCCTCTAATGGTTGTTGTCCATTATCTATAGCCATTAATGTTCTTAAAATTAATATTTAAATATAACATAATTTTTAAAAAATAACAAATAATGTTCTCCTAAATGTGCAGATGTAAGAGGTCCATTAACACGAAGTTCACCTTCATCATTTACAGTAAATAAACTAAAATAAATAAATATAATTTTTTAATTTAATTTTTCTTCTTTTTTACCGATCTAAAGGTGGAAGAACTTTTAGACTTATTTTTGCATTTTCACCCTCATCTGCGTCTTCAACATTAACTTTTCCCAACAGCATATTAGTTGTTTGTGAAAAAGAAAATGAAGATAACTTTTAAAAAATAAATAATTTAAATCCCTTATTTATTATTGAAGGATTAATTCTTAATTTAATTTAAAAAATTATTATTATTATTTAATTTAAAATATTAAAAATTAATTTAATAAATTTACCTCATCCAATCTAGTTTTCAAAATTAAGGGCTGAGGATCAACAAAATGTGGAGCATTATCATTTGCATCAATAATATTTATTTTAACATTATTAACATAAATTAAATGATCATAAGGATATTTAGACCTTGTCTTTTTTATTTATTTATTTTAATATTTAAATTAAAAAAACCTCAATTCTTAATCGATGTATTTGATCCTTTTCTCTATCTAAATTAGCTCCAGTAAATAAAATTCCACTTTCTGGTTCTAAAATAAATTTTCCTCCATCTCCATCACCAATTAAATAAAAATATTTATTTAAATTTTTTTCTGATTTTTCTAATAAAGGGTTATTATTATTAATATTAATATTAGATCCATCATCTAAAGCAGTTACAAATGTTCCAATTGGTGTAAGTTCAGAAAGATCTACAGAAATAAATTGTTCCTAAAAAATAAATATTAAATAAATAAATAGGTATATTCCTTTTTAAGGGAAAAAATAATTAAAATAATTAATAATAATTATATTTAATTTATTATCCAACCAAAGGTAATAATTGTTGTTTTTCAATAGCAGAAGTTTTTCTTTCAAATGAATTAATTGAAGAAGAAGAAGAAAATAATTCTTCTGAAGAAGGAAGTTTATTTATTTGATTTTTTTGTTGAATTAATTGATTATTAATTTGGGAATTTGAAAAAGGAGAAGAAAGTGCTTGGACAAGTACAACAGCATGACCTACTAAACCATCAGAATCTCTAGCCTCAATTACAACCTAAAAATGTAATTTAAAATATTTTAATTAGTAATTTGTATTTAAAATAAAAAATAAAAAAACTTTATATTTATGTCCAGGTAATAAAGGTCCAACAGCTCTTAATTCATTTGTTATCTCATCATATCTAAATGAAGAAAAAGCACCATCACTAACATCAATAATACGATAACTTTAAAAATAAATATATAAATAAATAAATAAATAAATAAATAAATAAATAAATAAATAAATAAATAAATAAATAAATAAATAAATATATATAAAATAACATAATATCATTTCCTCCATCATTTTCTTTTGCTTTAATTTGTGCTATAGCTCTTTCACCAATAGATAAAGCAGAAACATTAGCAATATAAATTGATTGTTTAATTTCTTCTGCCGTTTGTTGTTGTTTTTGTTGTATTTCTTCTGAATAATAATTTTGTTGTTTATTATTATTATTAAATAATTGAATAATAAGAGTTATTGGAAGACTATTTCTTTGAGGTTCAGTATCCATTTCTTTCTACAATTTTATTAAAATATTTTATTAAATATTTATAAAAAAATATTAAAAATATTTACAGCAATAACATGAAGAACAAAAGGATTTTTTTCATCTCCAAAAGTTTTAAGATTTGTAGCATCAGCTAAATATAAATTTCCTTGATGGTCAACAGCAAAACGTTCTGCTCCATATCCACTTAAAATATATTGATAAACTGCTGAAGAAGTTCCTGGCTGCTGTAAATAATATAGAAATTTAAAATATAATTAATTTAATTAGATTAAACCAAATCTTTATCTTCAACTAAAATTTGAAGAGGTTGAGAATGTTCTAATGTTCCAATTTGAACAAATGTTCCAGCACTCGCAGATATTGGTAAATATCCAAAATATGATTTAACCTTAAATTATAATATGAGAATATATATTTTAATTAAAATATTAAATAATATATAATTACTTTAAGTAAAGGATCAAAAAGTGAAGGTCTAATTTGACGTTGATTTTTAAATTGTTGTAATTCTCTATTATTATTTAATAAACTTTGTTGTTGTTTTTGTTGATATAATAATTGTTGAGGAGAAATTAAAGAAGAATGTTGTTGGGGGAAATATTGAAGTGATTGAAAGGCAATTAAAAATGAAAAGAAATTTAAAAAATAAAAAATAAATATTTTTTTAATAATTTCTTTGAATTTCGATCGCATTTTTTATTTTTATTTTGTTGCATTTATTAAATCTTGAAATTTTATTATTTAATTATTTTATTTTAAATATAATTAAATTCTAAATTTATCTGAAAAATGATATATCTATGTAGCTAAAAAAATTTCTAAAAATAAATAAACAGGAAACTTGATTAAAATGTGTGAGATAAAAATGTTTTAAAATAAAATTAATAATAAAAAAATTTTAAAAAATAAATAAGAGGTCAAAAAATAATTAAAAATAATATTTTTATTCCAAAAAAGAAAAGAAAGTTTGGAGTTATTTTGAATTAAAGAATATATATTATTTTATTTTATTATTATTATTATTATTATTATTTTCAACGGAAAATAAATTCGGAGAAAAAAAGAACAGAATTTAGAGAAAGTTTTCTTTCCAATTTTCTCTCGATTGAGGACCACAACAACAAAAGAAGGCTTTCTCGGCCACAAATCTCACATTGTTTGCGCATCCATAGAACTTCTAAATACTTAAATAATATTTCTAAAACATTTTTGTAAAAAAAGCTGCTCTCTCTATTATTTAGTCCAAATAGCTAACCCGAGAATAACCAGTCAATTATTGATTAATGGACAAATCCCTCAAATAGGGACAAAATAAATAAATAAATAAATAAAATGACTTTCCTTTCAAATATGGCCAATATTTCAAATAAAATTATTTTTTAATTTTTTTTTTGAAAACTAAAAAATATTAAAATAAATTAAACAATAAAAAATAATATTTATTTATTTAAAAATTACATTATTACGAGAAATTTTAAAATATTTCACCAATCTTATTAATTTTTTTAAATATTTTTGAAGGAATAATAAAAATATATTTAAAAAATAACTAAACTTTTCTTTAATAATATTAAAAAAAAATAAATTAAAAAAGAGAAAAGGTGCGCATAAAATTAAGCTATATAAATATAAAATAATAAATGAATTGACGATACAAATAAATATTAAATGAATTGAAAAAAAGAGAAGAAAAGATTTTGGACTGCGTAAACTGTTTATTTATTTTTGTTGATGATTTTAAGCTCTTTAAATTCCTCTTTAACCGTTGACGTCCACTTGAATGGTCAAATAAATAAATAAATTTAAAATAAATATTTTATAATAAATTATTAAATTTCTTTAATTTAAAAAAATTAAAATTTTAATTTGAAAAAAAGAATATTAATTTTTATAAAATAAAAATAAAATTTGATCATTTTATTTATTTATTTAATTTAATATATTTAAATTGTCAAATAAATAAATTATATTTTTGTATTTGTAAATCAAAAGCCGGTTTACTTTTTGGAAATATTCTGCCATTTTTAGATAAAAATTGTTTGTTGAGAATATCAAAATAATTTTTAAGGATGTTTTTTTTTTGACCATAAAGATATTAAATTATTTAAAAAAATTAAATTTTTAAAAATTATATTTTTGATTTTATTTTAATTATTAAATAATTTAAATATTAAAAATATAATTATTTTTTAAAATATTTAAAAATTGATTTTTTATTTTTAAACTTATTTATTTATTTAAATCCTTTATATTTATTTATTTTACATTAGAATATTATTTTTTATTTTTCAAACTAAATATTTATTTTAACAAAAATAATTCTAAATATTTTCAAATAATTATTATTTTTTAGAAAATTTAATTAAAATTAATTTAGAAAATAATTTTAATATAATATTATTTTTTAATATATTTTATTACCTAATTATCAATTTAATTAAATTGACAATTAAATTTAAACTACTAATTTATTATAAATTGACAAAAAAATTAAAAAATTAATTTTAATTAATTTTCTTTTTCTCTTTTTTAAATACCTATTTTTTTATTTATTTTATCAAAAATTAAATAAAATTATATACAGCAATTAAAATTACATATTAATTATAAAATAATCAATTAATATATAACAAATTGATAAAAATATAATAATTATTATTTTAAATAACCTTTTTAATTTATTTTATTTAAAAAAATAATAATTTAATATATTTTCATTATTTTATAATTAAATAATAATATAAATATTAACTATATTTTTAAATATTATCAAAGTCCCAATAATAAATTTAATTTTTTTATTTATTTCATAATATTAATTTTAATTTTAAGTCTTTATTAATAATTAAAAAAGGCCAAAGTTCAAATAAAATATTATTAATAATAAAATAATAATAATAAATGTTTTTAAATGAAAATATACAACAATTAATTAAAAATAATAATGAACAGGTTAAAAATTTAATTTTTAATTTAAATAATTATAATTATTTTAAAAATAAATAAAAATTAATTTTTTTTTAATCAATTAAAGGTAAATTATTCATTTTGGCATCAACAAAATGAAACAATAAATAATAACTCAACAAATGAATGTATTATATCTTCTCCACAAATTCAAGTTTAAATTAAAAATCAATAAAAATAAATATTTTTATTATTAATTAGAATGAATATTTAAATAATAATAATAAATTATTAATTATTATTAAACAACCAGAAGAACAACATAGAGCAAGATATGCATCTGAAGGAAGTAGAGGAGCAATTAAAGATCGTTCAGGAACATCTTATTGTTCTATTAAAGTAAATTAAAAAATAAATATTTTAAATAATTAGTTAATTAATTAGTTAATTGGATATTATCGACCAACCCGTGTTGAATTATTTGCTGCAGAAAAAGAATATAATTATTCAACAAATAATATAAATTATATACCACATTCACAATATAAATTAATTACTGTTATTGGAAAATCATCAATAGTAAATATTTAAATAAATAAATTAATTTAATTATATAGATGACACCCTGCAAGAAAATAGTAAATTCTGAAAATAGTTATGAATGTTTGGTAATTAAATAAATAAATTAATTAATATATTTATTTATTTTTTATAGGAAATTATTCTTAGGCCAGAAAATCAAATGGTTGGAGTGTAAGTTATTTTTATAAAAATATTAAATATAATTATATATTAAATTATCACCAAATTTTAAAAATTGTTTTTTAGGCAAAGTAATAATATTTTTAATTTTTATAATTAGTTTGGATTGTATTGGAATAATGAAAATATGTTCTTCTTCTTTTTTTAATAATAATAATAATAATAATGAATATAAAAAACATTTAAAATCTCGAAAAAGAAATAATAATAATAAAATAATTGTTGAACAATTAAATAATCAAAAAAAAGAAAATAATATTATTTATATTGTTGCTAAAGCATTTATTCCTTCTTCAGAATTAAAAAATAATAATTGTGAAAATAATCAAAAATTTGAAATAATTCAAACAATAACAGATCCAATTAAATGTGGTAAATAAATATATTTTAATTAAATTAATTTTAATTTTAATTTTTTAAGTTTATCAATTAGGTAATCCAGATATTTTAAAAATTTCATTTGAATCTTGTACTTCTAATGGAGGTCAAGAACTTTTTATTATTGGACGTAATTTTGATCCAAAAAATACAAAAGTTTTATTTAGAGAATATAAAAATGGTTAAAATAAATTTAATTAAATTTAATTATTTTTTAAATAAAATTATTTTCATTTAATATGGTTCACTTGGTTGGAGTGCTGAGGCAAAAATTGATAAAAAATATATACATCAAGTACATATTTATAATTTAAAAAATATTTAATTTATTTAATTTAATTAAAAAAAAGTGTTATATTGTTTGTATAATTCCTCCTTATAAAAGAATATGTCAAGGAGCTTTTGTTTCTTTAACTATTATTTGTGGAGTAAAACAAAGCCATCCTATTAATTTTTTATATAAACCTTGTGGTAATTTTTAATTATTTTAAATTTAAATTTAAATTTAAATTTAAATTTAAATTTAAATTTAAATTTAAATTTAAATTTAAATTTAAATTAATTTAATTTAATTAAAGAAATAGAAGATGATGATTGGAGACCTCCAGATTGTTTAATATCTTCTTCTTCTTCAAATAATAATAATATTGAATGTTCTTCTTCTTCTTCCTCTTCTGTTCCATATCCTCGACAAGAAAAACAAAATAATTATTTTTATGGTTATTTTATAATTAATAAATTAATTAATTTAATTTATTTAAAAAAAAAAAGAAGGAACAAATTATGGACTACAACAACCACAACAATATTCATTTCATTCATTTAATAATTCTATAATTCAAAATTCAAATTATTATCAATAGAAATACAATTAAATTTTTAATTTTATTATTTTAGAAAATTTTTAAAAAATTATTTTATTTTCATAAAATATTTTTTATTATTATTTATTTTATTTTCTTTATTTATATAAAAATATTTATTTTTATTTAATTTTAAAATTAAACATAGAATTGTTCGGTAAAATTTATTTATTTATTTACTAATTTAGAATCTTTTAAAAAAACAAAAAAATTGTGTTTTGTACTTAACTAATTGTTCAGATTTTTAATTAAAATTTTTTTTAAATTTATGCCCTTCGTTTATCGCCGTTTCGGATCAATGGAGGGAAGAGGAAAATAAAAACAAGGACATTAAAAATAAATAAAAATAGTAAATACCTCACTGAATTGTACTTTGTATTTTTTTTAAATTTATTTTGATTTGTTAGATTTATGTAGAATACATACAACAATTTTTTATAACTTTTTCATTATCGAGATATATTTTTTTAATATTTATCGACGAAAGGAATTTTTTATTTATTTACAAAATTAATTAATTTTCTTATTCTTATAATTCTAAATTATTTTTAAATTAATATTATTTTTGAATAGCTCTTTTAATACCTCCAGTTGATTATTTAATAATTTTATATTGATATTAACAAATCGGCTTTTCTCAATTGAACACCAAACAATTTAAAAAAAAATATTGTAAAAAATTAAAAATTAATTAGCCCTTAAAGGTTCCTTTTAGTTAAAAGTATTTAACTGATTTACAGACTACAAATAATATATCCAAAATATTTAATGAATATATTCGTGTTTATTTAAAGGAATATAATTGTGTGTTTTATTGGTTGATTGACCACAAAATATTCTCTTATTTTTTTATTTCTTGTTTTTATAAAACACAGATTTATCCGGATATATAATAAAAAAATAATTTTCACTATTATTTATTATTTTCATTAAAAAAATAAAGTTCGCGATAAAATAACAAGTACATTATTTAAAAAATAGTAAAAGTATTTAAACAAAAAAATTATTAGAAATTTTATTTAATATTTTGAAAATTAGAATACAAACTATAATTATTTATTTTATTTTTTTAAATAAACTTTGTGATTTTAATTCTTTTTTATTTACTTATTTATTTTTAGTTTACATTTATAATATATTTTCTCTCTACAATCACCGCCCAACATTTCTGTTCCGACCTGATTGTTATTTATTTATTAAATTAAAAAATAATTAAAAAAAAACATTCTAGGTGTGAAACTTAATTTATATTTTTATTATTTATTATTATTATATTTTTAATGTTTATATGTGGTAATTATTATATTTTCAAAATTATTAAAGTAAAACTTGTTTCACTTTAAAGAAGTACAATATAATTTTCTTCTTTCTTTTTTCTTCCACAATTATTTTTTATTTTTTAGTTAAAAAAATATTAAATAAAATATTTTATAAAAATAAACAATTTTATATTTTTTTCTCTTTTTAAAAAAATTTTAATATAATTTTATTTAATAATTAAATATTTTCTATCCTTTTTTTATTAAAAATCCATTAGAATTTTATCAAAAATAAAATCTAAAATTAAAGAAAAAAACTTTGAGAAGCTTTTTTTTCTTTTAAATTATTTTTAAAATACATAAGTATAGAAATATTAAAATAAAAAAAAATAAAATGCAAATCTGGGAAATGGAATCATTTCCTTGTGGAGATCTTCGTCTTCCACATCATATATTTCCTCCAAAATTTATTCAACAAACACAACTTACTGAATTAGCTGGTGTTCATCTTTATAAGGTAAATAAATAATAGTACTAATTAAAGTATTATTGAAAAAAAGAAAATAAATTAATTTTTATATTTATAGGTAGATATGGATGATACTATGGCAATGAAAAAAAGATTAACACGTGTTCGTGAACAGTGGAATGTTTCTGGGTAAATTATTAAAATTGAATTTAATTAGTTATATACATATATTAATTAATTAATTTATTATTATTTAATTTCTTTTATTTTTCCTTAATAATATTTTTTATAGAGCGGATGTTGTCACATTAGATAAAAATTTGGTTGATTTAGAATTAAAGGTTATTGTTATATTTTTTTAATAAAAAAATAATTTTTAGTTATCAGAAATGACAGAACCAACAGAAAGTGATGATTGTGTTTGTCTTGTTCTTGATGGTAATTAATTAATTAAATAAATAAATAATTTAAAAAAAAGGTGAAATGTATTATGATATTGAATTTGATGATGATAAATGGTTACGAGTTCATTTACAAAGAGGTGATTTAATTGTTGTTCCTAAAGGAATATTTTATCGTTCAACAGTTACACCAACGGTAATTTTAAATTAATTAAAAAATAAATTATTTATTTTAGAATTATGTAAAACTTCAACGTTTTAATAAACTTCGTCATACTATCAATGGTTAAAATTTAAAAATGAAAAAAAGAAATTAGAAAGTAAATAATTAATTGATGAAAATAAAATCCCTAAATATTAAAGTTTTAATTTTAAATAAAAATGTATAAAAAAAAGATTTTTTTAATTTAATTATAATATTTTTTGTAATTTATTAGAATAAATTTAAAAAAAAATCTTTTAAAATATTTTGTTATTTATAATATTTTTAAATTATCTTTATTAAAATTAATAAATACCTATTTCTTTATAACCAACTTATATTTCCTAATTTTAACAATTATTATACATACATATGTATTTAAAAAATTATTTTATTTATTTTTTAATTTATAAATAAAATTATGGAAATACATACATATGTAGGTATGTACTAGAGGAATGGCCGACTTTTGCGGCTGAGACATTTGCGGCCCAGACACTTGCGGTCCCGACCTTTGCGGCTCACCCCTATTGTGACATTTGCGGCCCCGACTTTTGCGGAAATCAATTTGCGGCCCAGAATTTGCGGAAATAAACTTGCGGCCCAGACACTTGCGGCCCTGACATTTGCGGCTCGGACACTTGCGGTTAACCCCTATTATGACATTTGCGGCCCCGACTTTTGCGGTTCCGAATAAAAATTAATTTAAAAAAAAAGTTAAAAATCAAATTTATACTATATTTTTATTAATAACTGTAAAAATATTTGGTAAAACTTGCTTTGAGGTCCCAGATTCCGATCTGGACAATATATGTCATTCGAAAGAGCTCGTTGAGTAGAGTTGAACGACATCAAAAAAAGTTTTGGGACTCAAGTCGGAGCCGAGATACAGACTTCCGAAAATCGAAAAACCATAGGGGGGAGTAAGCTCTTTTTGAGGGTAAAAATTCAAATATGAGTATGATAGCTCATTCGAAAGAGCTCTTCAATACCTATCTAATTAAATCAAAATTGTCGAGATTGTACGATTTTTAACAAAGTTATGAAAGATTGAAGTTTGTTGGAAACACGTCAAACTTGGACCTATCGGGAGTGTTTATTACTTCTTCATTTTTTCGCCCATGGCTGGTTGGCTTTTTGTACGTGCGTTACTCTATGGACTAAAATTACAACAAAATAATTAATTCAGTGAAAATTATTTAAGAGCAGCCGCGGTAATCACTTAGTAGGCTTACACCCCCTATGTGTTTTCAATTTTCAGGGACCTGCCGTTTCTACAAATATAGATATATATCCCAGAGAAATAAAGCTCTGATAATTAACCAATATGTTTTTTCGGTGCAAATCAGGCGAAAAACCGAGGTAGTAAGAGATGTGACACTGTTTACGAAAAAATAGTGGAACAAAGCATGAAAAATTGGAATATAATTATTTGTTTTTTATCGTAATTAATTTTTTTATAGTATAAATTTGATTTTTAACTTTTTTTTAAATTAATTTTTATTCGGAACCGCAAAAGTCGGGGCCGCAAATGTCAGGGCCGCAAGTGTCTGGGCCGCAAGTTTATTTCCGCAAATGTCTGGGCCGCAAATTGATTTCCGCAAAAGTCGGGGCCGCAAATGTCACAATAGGGGTGAGCCGCAAATGTCGGGACCGCAAGTGTCTGGGCCGCAAATGTCTCAGCCGAAATTGTCGCACCACCGTACTAGAGTTAGGAATTTTGTAAAAATCGGGATCGGGAAATTTTAGAATGGAACGACCGGGAGGGAACCCGGACCGGGAAAATCGGGAATTCCCGTTTTTTTCCAGTTCCAAAAATCACCGGGTCCCGACCGGGAAAACCGGGAATGACCGGGAATTGGAAATTTAATGACCGGCCGGGACCCGAACCGGGAAAACCGGGTATTCCCGATCCCGTTTTCATCCCGGTTTCTCAAAAAAACCGGGAAAAGGGGTCGGGAAATCGGGAAACGGGATCGGGACCCGAGCCCGTTCCTAACTAGTATGTACATAAATTGTTATTAATTGTCCGCCCAAACTGGACTGTACCCCAATCCTGTGAACCGTACAGCCCGATTAGTCGCCGGCCGACTTGTCGCGGGCCGATTGGCCGCGCAATAGTATGTGAAACAAAGAGAATTAGAGATAAAGTGGAAACTAGAGACTACATGCGGCCAGTCGGCCGGCGACTAATCGGGCGTGTCCCAAAATAATTTGCAGAATTTTATTACTAGAATTCCAAGTTTACCTTAGTCCAAATCCTTTAAATCCTAAAAATAGTAGGACTTTACTACATAATCTTATAGAATATTTTTATTAGCTTTCCTGCGTTGCACTTTAATATTTATTGATTTTTAATTTGATATATATTATAAAATTTCTAAGATTTCACAAACTTAAAGTGGACCTAGTATATCATTAAATACCCTGTTATTATTTAAATATAGATAATAAATAAGAAATGTCCAGAATTGTTTCTCCAATTTTTGTTAATATTTCACGTCTTCAAAATTTATCATCTAATAGAATTGTTTGTATTCGTACAATTGTTCATATTGATGAGCCATATCCAGTTAGTTTTATTAAATATTTTAAAAATAAATTTTATGATTCAGACAGAAATGTTTGAGAATCCTTTTGTAAAAGAACATCAAAAAAAGAGAGACCGCGTTCCAAAAGATTTTCATAAGCAGGTTATTTTTTTAACTTTTTTTAATAGACCTGTTGTTATAAACGGTAAGCCCAAAAGATGATTAATTAACTTTCGTTAAGACTTTCATTTTATTGCTATTAATTTTAACATCTCTTCCAGGGAACCGGTCTTTGTGGTCTCTACGTAAATACGCATCCTCACAAGGACCTCTCAGAGCGTTATGTTAGAATTTTGCGTGTTCTCGAATTAATGCCAATAGATTATGCTTATAGACAAACTACTGAACAAATTGTTCGAGAACGTCTTGCACATGTTAATACGGTTTTTCGAATATTTTTTAATTAAAAAATAAATTTTATTAAGGAAAATGACATTCAATTGCTTGAAGAAAAGATAGGAATGGGTCAAATTGAGGAAGTCATTGAACAGGTTTTAAAAATTTACTAAACTTTAGTTGGATTTTTTTAATTCTTTAATAGTAATTTTTAAAATTTAAATTTATTTTAGGCTGATAATGAATTGGAGACAGCTCGCACGCTTGTTTATTTCAAGGCTTGGGAACCACTTGTAGAAGCACCAGACGAATACCAATGGCGATGGCCTATTGCACCTGGGCCATAATTTTATAATATTTTTGTAAAAAATAGGAAGAATGTTATGGATCTTTTAAATTTATTTCAAAATGAATAAAATACTTTTAAACTATTTATTTTTTATTTTATTAGAGATCTGGTAGTAACTACCCTTATAAAATTTTAATATATTTATCAAATAATTTCTTACAAAAAATCATTTTAGCACATTTTCATTATCACTTTTTTCACTATTATTCAAGTCCTTTTTCACCTTAATTCTTTCCAATTCAAAAATAAATAATTCTGTTTGAAGAATTTGTTTTTCTAATTCACTCATTTCTTTTCCCATTTGAACAATTTCGGCATTCCAATTATTTAAATTTTTTGGTCTAAATTGTTGTTCTAATTTATCCATTTGTTCTGCATATTCACTAAGTGTTTGTTGTACTCTACCCATTCTAGTTGAACAAATATTTGCATATCGAATTGTTTCATTATTAACTTCTTTAATTTGAAAAAGTTGTAATTGGTATCTTTTTATAAATTAAAAATATTGAGTAATTTTAATTAAAAATTTTTTAGTATTTATTCAGATTTTTTATAATTTAGATTCTCAATACGATCCGAAAAATTGCCTAAACCCTTGTCTGAAATAATTTTTAATTTTATTTTACTTTGTTAAGAGGTTCTGAATATCTTCACGAGTACAAATTTGCTTGTAAAAATTTGAAACGAGACTAAAATTAAATAATCGTTATTTTTTATTCTATTTTAATTTGCCTTGATATTTGTTGCTCTTCAGTTGGCTGTGTTAAATGAATACCAGAAAGCATATTTTCGGAAAAATTTTGAACATTTTCCACTAAAGAGGTAAAAATATCCATAATTTTTTAAAACTAAAAT
The DNA here is from genome assembly GCA_015183035.1 of Meloidogyne chitwoodi. Taxonomy (NCBI): domain Eukaryota; kingdom Metazoa; phylum Nematoda; class Chromadorea; order Rhabditida; family Meloidogynidae; genus Meloidogyne; species Meloidogyne chitwoodi. Next base: position 1,234,613 of record JACZZP010000011.1, read on the forward strand.
ATTTAATATTAATAAATAAATAAAAATAAATATATTAATTATCAATATTTTATTAAATTTCAATTAAAATCAGCATTTTATTAAAATTATAATGGCAGAAATAAAAAAAGATTATAACTATCACATATGTCCAATTTTTAAAATTACTCCTCTTCCCCCCTTCGTTTCTCCTTCCAAACATTATGAATTACTAGAAAATGGTTTATTTGCCAACAATTCAATAGCTGTTGGCCTTTCCTCTGGTTTTCGTTTTAACATTAAATTAATTACTTCAATTAATGATAGAGAAAGACAGTTAGGAAGTGACGGTTCTGGCATTGATCTGACGTGAATAGCACAAGGATCTATACCAGCCCAAGGAGTTTGAGTAGTTAACATTTCCACTAGCTATATAAAGTAAATTATATAAAATTTATTAACTTTTGAAAAATTAAGAAATGACCCCACAGTGATCCCAACACTCCAAACATCTGATTTAGGCTCATAGCAACTATCGCAATGAATAATTTCTGGAGCTGTATAATGTGGAGTTCCCTTAAAAATTATTTTCTAAAATATTCAATTAATTATTTTATACTTGGATATCAATTCCTTGTTCAGTACAAATTGCTTGTAAAAATTTTGCAGATCCAAAATCCCCAATTTTAACATGAGCATTAGTATTACGTAAAATATTTGCAGGTTTAATATCTCTATGAACAATATCTTTAGAATGTAAATATGCTAATCCAGACAAAATTTGTGACGTAAAAAGAATACTCATTTGTTCATTTAATGCTCCATATTCATTTATCTAATTTATAATAATTATTTTGGTAAAATTAAATAATTTTTTTATATTTAACCTGATCTTTCAGAGAACCACCAGCCATAAGTTCCATAAAAATATTAACACAATCTGCTCGCTCAACTATTCCAATATATTGAACAATATTAGGATGTTTAAGAGTTCCAAGCATATTTAATTCATTTTCTAATGTTGCCAAAACACGGCTGTGTTGTTGACGACCTTTCAAATAAATTTTCTTGACAACTAATTGTTCTCCAGAATCAACATCCAAACAAACAAATACGTGGCCATACGCTCCACGTCCAAGACAACTAAAAATTAATTATACCTTTTTTATTTATCAAAATTAACCGTCCTTCACGCCAATTGTTTGGCACTCGAGGAGTGGAAGTAGATATTCTATCTGAATCTAACGAACAAGTTTCACCTCGTTTTCCACCAAAACGAATTGGTGTTCCGCCAGGTGTCCTTTTTATTGAAGAACTGCTGACTAAGGACCTTTAATTAAAAAATTTAAATAAATTAAAAATATTAAAAATTAAACCAAAGAGAGGATGCCTCAGACAATGTTGTCTCAGTAATTCCATTTGGAACACTATAAACACCATAAGAAATAGGCGATTGTGGAGTTAATTGTGAAACATAACTTTCAGAATGATGGTCCCTTTTCTGTTAAATTAAATAGATTTTTAATAAAAATAATTAAAAACTTGAGAAAGAATAATTCTCATCCGGCGACGACTTCCAGTTTTTTCATATAATTGAATAACATAATCTAAATCCTGTTGGTTCCGGATCTGAGAAAGAATTAATATTTAAAAATTATTTACTAAAAAATTGAAAAAAAATTATTTAATAATATTTTTTCTTAAATTATTTACTTGTATCATTAATTCTCTGCTAGATGTTGTATAATAAAAATTTAATAATCGTCTATATTTATTCTAAAAAATACAAATATTTATTTTTTATAATAAAAAAATTTACCTGAAAATATAATTCAAGTTCTTCAAAATTAACAGGACAGTGTAAATTTAAAGCTGTTTTTTCATCCAAATATTGAACTTTAACTTTAAGTAATTTATCTTCTCCAATTATTAAACGAATTAAATCTTTATGTAAATCTGTAGTATCTTCACTATTTGTTTGCCTTTCTGATCTTTCTTCTTGAATTGCTTTAAAAATTGATTTTTTTATAAATTTTTAAAAATTAAAATTTAATAACGTTTTTCTGTTACTGCCCAAGATAATCTTCTACGAGGTAAAATATTTATTGGCAAAAGTTCATTATTATTAGAATTCTCCTCTTTTTTTAAAGAATTTGAAGATAATTTTTGTTGATCACATAATGAAATTCTTTGATTATTATTTTGAGAATTAATTGTTAAATTTACTTGGCTAGTAGTAGCATTGCTCATCTTTTTTTATTTTTTATTAACTAAAATATTTTTAATTATTAAAAAAAGTTTAAATTATTATTTAATTTATTGATTTCTAAAAAAATTTGCGAAAAAACGGCCAATTAAAATAAAAATTGTAAGCATTTTATTGCGTTGAAAAGGCGAACTTTTGTGAGATTAGATTATAGGTTAAGAATAGAAGGGAGAAAGGAAAATATTTTTATTATAAATTCTTTACATCAATCACTAAATAGACGAGATTATCGACAAATTTAATATATTATATTTATATACATATATTAAATAAAATATATTTCATTTAAAACGATTGACCCGGAAGTTTTTTTATTTAATTAGGTATAGGTATTATAGTAATTTTATAAAATTAAAAATAATTTATCGACAAATAAATATATTAATAAAAATATAAATTCTAATAAATTTTAGATATGTCAAAAATCAATTATATGTAGTCAACTTATAATTTATAATTTTAAATCATTTAATTTTTCATTATTTACTTTATTATATTTTCGAAATTTAATCCTTCAAAATTTTACTTTTTTAAATTATTTTAATTTTTTAATTTTGAAATTTTACACATTAAAAAAACTTTTAATTTATGAACAGTTTCCCTTATTGATAATATTTTCTTTTATTTTGTTTATTTAAAACAAACTCTATAGAGTATTGAGGGAGAAAATGTCTACTACTAGTATTATAATAAAACAAAAAAATAAACAAACAACAAGTAATACTTTAATTTAAATAAATATATATTTATTTATTATGTTTTGATGGCCAATTTATTAGACCAAAGAATTTTTGAAGAATAATTTAGTCTTTGATTCTACTACAAAAAAACTGGCTGTATTTTGTTTAATATTATTGTGCTGGAAGAGGAGGAGAAAATTATAAAGTTTGGTCATTTTTAAAATAAAAATTAATTTAATACTATTTAAATATATATATTAAGTATAATTTAGCCTCATAAAGTTAAATTAAAAAAATATTAAAAACTTGACAAAAATTTAAGAAAATGTTATTTTTATTAATTATTCGTCGAATATTTACAATATTATTATTACCACCAAAAAGGTCTTTTCTTATATTTTTATTTCCTTTACTTATTGGATTTTTATTTGGAACTTTTTTATTATCATTAAATCAACAACACTATTCGCGCAGCTTATCACATTTTTCTTATTTTTCACGACAAAAACAACAAAATAGTTTTATTAATAAACAATTAATTTTGGTAAAATATTTAATTAATTTTTTGAGAAAGAATTTCCATAAAATCCAGATCACTGATTAAACTTAACTTTTTTGATTTATATTAATTGGGCTTAAAAGAAATATAGTCTCACAGTCTTATAATATTATAGAATTCTTTTTTAATTAAATAATTTATTTATAAAAATTAATTTAAAATTTAATTTATTAAAAGATTAGGTTGGTGTTATGACCACAAAAAACTTTTTGGAAACTCGAGCCTTACAAATTTGGCAAACATGGGCTAAACAAATTCCTGGTGAAGTTATTTTCTTTGTTTCTGAACATACTGAATTAAATAAAAAAATTAAAAATTCTGGAATGCCTATAATTGCTTTACGTGGTGTTGACGATTCTTATCCACCTCAAAAGAAATCTTTTGCTATGTTAAGGTAAATAAATATATTTTAAAAAATCTAAAACATTCCTTACCCTTGGATTAAAATATTTGTTTTATTATTTTTAATAAATTTAAATTAATTATTTTTCAAATAAAAAATTATTATTTATCAGATGGATGTATGATAATCGCTTAACTGATTTTCATTGGTTTGTAAGGGCAGACGATGATTTATATATTAAAAGTGAAAAACTAACAAAGTTTTAATATTTATTTGAATTTTTTATATTTTTTTTAAATTTAGTTTTCTTCTTTCATTAGATCCAAGTAAAGCACTTTTACTTGGTCAAGCAGGCCTTGGAAATATTGAGGAATATGGGCAACTTTCACTTGGCTTAAATGATAATTATTGTATGGGAGGGCCAGGGGTAATTTTATCAAAAGAAACACTTCGTCAATTAGCTCCAAATTTGGAACAATGTTTACGTTTTTTATTAACAACACATGAAGATGTTGAATTAGGACGATGTATTAGGTTTGATTATTTAAAATATACAAAAAATAAATAAATTTATTTATCTTCTCCTTTATATATAAGGGAAAGTCTTTTGACATAAATAAATTTTATTAATTTTTTATTCATTTTGTTTATATTTTTTTGTAAATTCACAATTTATTTAAATTTAAGGAGGCATATTGGACTTGCATGCCCTTGGAATTATGAAATGCAAATGTAATTAAATATTTTTTTCTTAAAAGTTTATATTTTTAAACATTATTTTTAATTAAATTTATTTTAGTTTATTTCACAATAATGCATCTATTGCAAATTTATTTTTAAATCATTCATCTGCTTCTATTAATTCTAATACATTAAGACATTTAATTACTTTACATCCAGTTAAAAATCCAATAGCAATGAGATTTATTCACTTAAGAACAGAGATGCATAGACTTTCAGAATTAAGACAAAAAAGGATGGAATTATTGGAGCAATTAGAAGAAATTAAATTAAAACATAAAATAATAATAGAACAACAACAACAAACACAAATTATTAATTCAGAATATTTAAGTATTTAATTTTGATAATATTTTTAAATTTGTTATTCACCATCTAATAAATACATTTTTAATTTATTCTTATAAAATTTTATTTAATATTTTTTTAAATTTAAGCTTCAAATCATAATGCTTTATTTTCTGGTTTAATTCCAAAATTTGCTGAAAATGTTCCAATATGGGAATTTATTTCTTCTGATACAAGATTATTATACTGTGTAGGAAGGCCAAATTGTCCAAAACATACATTAGAAACTGAATGGAGAAGACAAATTTCAAAAGTTTTAACTCAAGTATATTTTTTAGTTCTTGTTTAATATTAATTTTATTTTTTTTTAAAGATTTTTGATGAATTTAATTTAAATGCACTTAAAAAAGGAAGAATTTTACAATTTCAACGAATTCAATATGGTTATATTAGAATACAGCCAACTTTTAGCATTGATTTTATTCTTGATATTGGTTAATCTAATTATATAAAATTGAAAATTATTTTTAACAAAAATTTTTTATTCTCAAAGATTTATTCTTTTTTTAATTCTATTTATTTCTCTGAGAATGGAATAATAAAATTAAGAAATATTTTTATTTTTTTAATTAATTTTTTTATTAAAAGCTCAGCTTTACGTTATCGTCGTTTACGTGGTCCTTTGCATTCTAGAGCACCTTTAAATGTTCGTCGACATGTTTATGTCCAACAACGTTTTGGCCCACTTCAATCCCATTGTCTAATAACTAAAACTAAACAGAAAAAATTTGAAAAAATTAAAGAAAAGCAAATAATAATAAATATAATTATTGCTTTAAAAGGAAGAGCTGAAGTATTTGAAAAATTTGGAAAAAATTTGTTAAATTTGGCTAATGGACGTGATGATATTAGACTTATTTTAGTTCTTTATAGGTTAGTTATAATTTTTGTTAAATTAAATTATTTTCTTTTAGTTCTAATAATAATAATGAAAATATTCTAATTAATACAACAATTACTAAACTTTTAAATAAAATTCCTGTTCGTTTATTAAAAATGCCTATTGGCACAGTTTTTAATAGAGGAGAGGCTCTCTCTGCTGGAATTTCTTTTTTACCTTCAAATTCATTATTATTGTTAGCAGATGTTGATATTTTAATTTATGAAGGAGCTTTAGATCGTATTAAATTAAATACAATTATGGGAAAACAAGTAAATATTTTAAAATAATTTTGTTATAATAAATAAATAATATATTCTTAAAAAGTTTATTTATTATTTAAATTTTTATTAAATTTTTTTTTCAAGATTTATTTTCCAATAGTCTTCAGTGAATTTTCTCCAACAACATGGAAATTAGATAATAAAAATTATTACTCACAACAACGAGGTTATTTTCGACATTTTGGTTTTGGTATTGTTTCTCTTTATCGAATGGATTTTGATTTAATTGGTGGATTTAATCAAACAATTAAAGGATGGGGACTTGAAGATGTTGATTTTTTTGAAAGAGTATTAAATAGTGGAATTTTACCTTTTAGAGCTATTGATCCAGGTAAATAAAAGTGTTAAAATTTTTTAATAAAATTTTTTTAAAAGATTTAATTCATATTTTTCATTCAATTGATTGTAATAAAAATAACAAAAATCAAAAAAAGGCACAGAAAGATGCATGTGAAGGAACACATGCACAAGGAATTGCTTCTTTAGATTTTTTAGCTGAACAATTTGGGCCAAATTTATAAAAAAAAATAAAATTTAATGTTAATCATATTTTTTACTAATTATTTATAAATATCAATCTATTTTAAGTTAATTTTTTTATTCCCATATACCTATGTATTAATTTTTAATTATTTGCCTTAATAATTATCCATTATTTCCTATATATTTTTTAAATTAATTCATTCCCAAAAAACATTTAAAAACATGGTTTTTAAATAAATTTGTTATTCTATTTATAATTTTACTTATTTCTTTAAAGGAAAACTAAATCTTATAAAAGAGAAATAGAGAAAAATTTTACTTTTTTCTTATTAATTTTTATTTTTAATGCTCAATTTTCATTTTGTATTTTATTCTTGTTTTTTGTTGTTGTTTTTAGTATTGATATAAAATAAATAGAGATATTATTTACTTGTTTTTTTATTCTAATTTGAAATTTTACAAATAATTTTGAAAAGTTTATTCTTAAAAACTTTAATTTTCCAACTTTTGTTAGCCATATATACATACATATATTTATTATAAATTGGTTAAAGGCTGATATAAAAGCCTCATTTTTCTCTCTTACTATTATTATCTTCCTGTTTTCATTCTTTTTCTACTGTCTGTTCTGTATAGTAAGAAGTTATTTTTAATTTTAAGGGTGCGTAATTCGGTTCCAAAATTAAGATTATGTTAGTACTGAGAATTATGTAAATAACTTTACTCTAGTTACCCAATAAAGTCAACACAATTGATTATGTTGTGTTTCTTTTTATTTCAATTACAATTAGGTAGTTTCTTCATTTTAGGAAATTTATTATGTTTCCTATAAATTTGAAACAGTTTTTTTCCTTAATTTGAGAATTTCTTTAAATTTAGGTCTAAAATCTCTAATGGCCGAAGAACGATCTCCCAGTTCGAAACAAAGTCATAAAAGCAGCAAAGAAGGAAAACAACAAAAAAAACAATCTTCTGATGATGCCAATTTGGAAATAGAAAAAGTGGACGCAGAACTTGGTAATAATTAGATATTTTTCTAAAATTCTAATCAAAATCATATTTAGATATACAAAAAGACGACATGGATTTGGATGATACTTTGCTTGATTCGACTTCTAGTGACCACAAAGTTTCCATATTAGGTGAAGAGTCTGTTCACAGAGGACAATGGGCTGGTATATCTTTAATAAAATGACAATCTTAAATATTTTTTATTTTTATGTCAATTTGACTTTTTGATGAGCATGGTTGCGTACGCTGTTGGATTAGGTTATTAAAAAAAATTTATTTATTTAATTTTTAGGAAATGTTTGGCGTTTCCCTTATTTATGCTACAAGAATGGTGGAGGCTCTTTCCTTGTTGTTTATGCCATATTTTTTATTATTGGCGCAGTTCCAATTTTTGTCATGGAAGTGGCAGTTGGCCAGTATTTGCAAAGAGGTTTTAATTTTGTCATCGAAATACTTTGAAAAATTAATATCATATTTAGGTGCAATTGATATGTGGAAGATGTGTCCTATGTTCAAAGGTTAACTTTGTAATTGATGTTTTGGTTACTTTTTTGGTCAATTCTGGAAAAAAGTAAAAATCTGAAAATTAGTTTTCTAGAATCTTTGAGAATGCTAATTACGAAATGGAATGTGACATTTTGTCTCTTTATTTATTGTTTGATAGACAAACTAAATTTTAGATTTTTTACAATTTTTTAAGTCTGGCCCAATTGTTTGACCAATCTCAAAAAAATTATTCAAAAAAGATTCTATTATATATACAGGGGTTGGCATCGGCAATGTAGTTCTCTCATTCATGAGTAGGTTTAAAAGAAGCCTTTCTTAATGATAAAAATTTAGTGGCCTCCTACTACTGTACAATCATTGCTTGGGCGGCATTCTACATGGTCAATTCCTTTTGGTCAACATTACCTTGTAGGCGTATTCTTAAGCTATTAATCTTTCCTTTTGGATTTATAACTTAAAAATAATAATTTCAAATTCATGTAGAGTTAAACGAAATAATCATTTAAAATTAGCCTAGGGAATTTGTTAAAAATTTGCATTTTTTATTATAAATTAAGAGTCTGAAATATTAAACATAAAATCAAACTTACATTGCTGATGCCCTTTCTCCCTTTTTCAAAATTGTCAAATTAAATATACCTATTTTGATTAAGCTCTGATTAGATTATTATTTCCAATAGTTGACCAAAAATATGTTTACTTAAAGATATTTTCAATCTATGTAACTCTTAAAATTAACATCACTTGTAGGAGTGGGAATCGGCAATGTTGTTCTCTCATTTATGTGTAAGTTTCCTTTTCAACTTTTTTGTCTATTTTTTATAAGTTTTCAGGTATTTCCTATTTTTGTATTATTGTTTCTTGGGCACTTTTCTATATGATTAGCTCTTTTAGCTCTACATTTCCTTGTAAACTTAAACTTTATTTATAATTGAATCACTCTATTAGTCAATTTAGAAAAATTGGCTTATTTTTAGAGAATATTTTTGATTAACTTTTAAATAAGGAAATAGATGACATTTTATCTAATGTTTCTTTTCTTCGGTTTTAATTTGTCTCTATTAATTTGCCAACTATTTATAAATTTCCAAGTTGACTATAGAGATGATGGATTGCAAATATTATATTTAAGGGGAAACGTGCAACAACTATTGGAATAATGAAAATTGTGTGGAAACTTCTTTTCAGGATACAATGAATAAAACAGCAAATTTTTCAAGTCGTCACGTCGAGTCAGCAGTTGAGCAGTACTGGGAGTAAGTTCTTTCTGTTGATTACTAGATTTTTTAGTGTTTTATAAATAATTTTTTTAGATACCGTGTTCTTAAGCAAACAACAACAATTGATGATTTTGGAGGTATTCAATGGGAATTGCTTGGATTGACCTTCCTTTCTTGGGTTATTGTTTATTTTGCTTTATGGAAGGGCATAACTCAAGCGAGAAAGGTTTAATTTTATTATTTTAAATTTTATTTTGGTTATTATATAAAAATTAATATATTATTCTTTTTTAAGTTTGTCTATTTCTGTGCTATATTCCCTTATATTCTAATTATTGTATTACTTATAAGAGGATTAACACTTCCTGGTGCAATGACAGGAGTTTCATTTTATTTGACACCGAATATCACAAAGTTAACTGAAATTACAGGTTTTATTAGGTTTTTTGATAAAAATTTTTTATTTTTTTTTAGTTTGGAAAGATGCTGGCACTCAAGTTTTTTATAGTTATGGTGTTGGTTTTGGAACACTTATTGCACTCGGATCCCATAATAAATTCTACCATAATTGCTATCGGTATGTTATTTAATTTTTGATTTTTTCTATTCTAAAGAGAATGTTAATGTTTTCTCATTTAGTGACGCAATTCTTGTTTGCTTTATCAATGGAACAACTTCTATTCTTGCTGGATTTGCTATTTTCTCAATTCTTGGCTTCATGTCAGAAGTGACTGCTAAACCAATAGCAGAAATTGTTAAACCTGGTTATTTTAATGTTTATTTTTAAATTAATTTATATTCCAGGTGTTGGTCTTGCCTTTCTAGCTTATCCAGAAGTTGCTAGTAAATTACCGGGAAAACAGATATGGGCATTTCTTTTCTTTCTAATGATATCAATTCTTGGTCTTGATAGCCAGGTTATTTTTTCGTAATTTTAAATAATTTTATATATTTAGGTATGTATGCTCGAGGGTTTATTCACAGCATTAGAGGACTCGTTTCCCTTACTTTTACGTAAATACAAAAAGGTTAGTAAATTTTTTTTGAAGTTTAAAATAAGAACATTTTTATTTTAGAGATTCCTTATGATAACTTGCCTTGTCTTTTTTATTATTGGAATTCCTATGGTTACTCATGCTGGTGCACATTGGCTTACTTTAGTAGATGCTTATGGTGCTTCTGGTATTGCTCTACTTTTTGTAGTTTTCTTTGAAGTTTTTGGCCTTGCTTGGGGATTTGGTGATGAACAAATTTTTCCTTCAAATAAATAAATGTTTTTGTCAGGTGCAAAACGAGTTCGTGCTGCCTTATTTGAGATGATTGGGTACTATCCATTATCCTGTTTCACCTTTCTTTGGAAATACACTGCTCCATTTAGTACATTGGTATTTTTTTGAGAAAAATGTTTTTTAATTTAGGTATATTCTAAACTAAATAACTTGATAAAAATCTTTTTTTTTTTGGTAGTCTATAATAATTATTTTCGTATAAATATTTATAATATTTTTATAATTAATAATTTTTATATTTTTCAGATTCTTTTTGTTGTGTATCTTATTATGTATGAACCCTTACGATATCCAAATGGAAAAGAATACCCTTTCTGGGCTGAAGCTTTTGGTTTTGTTCTTTCTGGATGTTCTATGATTATTATCCCTGGCTATGCACTTTATTATGTTTTCAATACAAATGATAATATTGGCCCAATATCGGTAAAAATAATTCTTAATTGAATTTTTAAAACTTTTCTTTCAGAGATTTCGTCGTGGAATGTATCCGCCAAGTGAATTGGAGATTTGAATAGAAAAGATTATTTTAATTAAGTAAAGATCTAGTGATAATATTATTGTATAAAATAGTCAAGATACCCCTTATTTCTCTAATATTATAATTATAAATTTGAATTGTATATTAATAATATTTCTTTTTTTGTTATGCTAAATAAATATATAGGTAATCTATATATTTCATTTTTTATTTGTCGCAGTAATTTTTACTTCTCTCTTATTATTTAAAATTTTAAGTAAATATTGTTTAAATATTATACAATATTAGAGTGCCTAAATATTTGTTTGACCAGTTGGAAAAAAATAAAAATACTAACGAGCTTTTAAAATAAAATTTACAAAAAATGACTCTCAACATTTCCAATTTTGTTTAAAAAAATAGTTGTAAATTCTAATAATTTTAAATTTATTAATAAAAATCATTTCATTTTTTAAATAAAATTATTATTTTATTTCATTAACGCCTCGAATTAATAAAATCATAATATGAAGACATTTGTTGTAAATCTTCAGGAATTGGTTTAATTACTGATCTAAATATATAATTATTAATAATTAAAATAAAAATTATTAAATTTATTTTTACCTTTTCTTTCCCCAAAGTCCTGTAGCTGTTTGCCAATTTAAAGATGGCTGTAATCCAACTGAAGACCGTTTGCCCCAAAGAGCATTTAATTTATGCCATGAATTTTCTGGTCGTTTGAAAAGAAAAGCCTATTTTAGAAATAAATAAATATTTTTATTTTCTCTTTATTTACCTTTTGTGTTGGATTATTATTATCTAAAATTTCATTTGATTCAAAAGTTGACAATGAACGTTTTCCCCAAAGACCAACTCCATTACTCCATCTAATAATAATAATATAAATTTTATTTAAAAAAATATATTTAATTTAAAAAAACCTTCTAATTTCTTCAGCTTTATTATTATTTTCAGCTAAACAAATTGTAAAACAATTAATAATTTGTAAAAACATTAAGGGTAATAAAAGAAGTAATGAAACTTTTTTTAATAAAAAATGTTGTTTTTTTTGTTGTTGATTTGTTGTTTTATTAATTAAAGTTTTTGTTGATTGATTTGGAATATTATTTTCAATAATTTTAGTTTTTGACATTATTTTAAAATATTTTTAAATTAATTACTAAATAAAAATTATATTAATTTTAAATTATTTGATAAAAAATATTTTTTTATATTTTAATTATTGCGTTTTTTATATTAAAAATAATATATAGGTTATTTAAAACTAAAAAATTAAATTAAATTAATAAAAATGTAATTTTTATTAATATATTAGAAAGGTTAAAAAAAGTATATTTATTCAAGGAATTAAAAAATAATAATTTATTTATATATTTTAATGAAAAAAGTAAAAAGTTTCAGAAAAATAATAACCAAAATTATTGTAAAAAATTTAAATTTTTTATAAATTTAATTAATATTTTTATTTTCTCAGAAATAGAAATAAAACAAAGAAAAATAATTTGACATAAATTAAATTAAAATAAAAAATAAAGGAAAATAATCTCTTCTTACAGAGATTTTTAATTTTTTTATAAATTTAAAAGTCCCTTAGGACATTATTTTGCCTTTTCTTGTTAATTTTAAATTTATGTAAAAATGGATAAATTGGAGATTTTAAAGGATTTATAAATTAGTTTTTTTTAATTTAAAATAAATTAAATATTTTAAAAAATAAAAAATTATTTTAAAGGTTAATTAGTAACTATTTATTATTTATTTATTATATAAATAGAAATAAAATGAACCGGATATTAAATATAAAAAATAATAATATTTAATTTAAAAAAGATTAAAACAAATGGAAATTTAAAAATAAATAAATTTATACTTTTAAAATTAAAATTAAAATATTTAAAAGAAATTGTCACCAAAAATCTCTTTTACAAATTAAAATAAAGATTTTAATAAAAATTAAATTTATTTATTTATTTAATTTTTAATAATCTAATTTTAATTTTAAAAAATAAGGAAATGATATTTAATTGTATTTTAAGAGAAATTTAATAATAATAATTCTAATAATTTAATTATAATAATTCACATAAAATTTTAATTTTATATTAAAATATAAATAATAAAATTAAATTAAAAAAATAATAAAGAGTATTCTTGTAATATTCGAACTTTTAGTAATTTAATATATTTATTAAAATTATTAAGAATAAAAATTATTTTTTTATTTATAAAAAAGCAAAAATAATAAATTAAAAAAACATTTATTTTGATTTAAATAAAAAATATTATTATTAAAATATTTAATTTAAAAAAATATAAAATAATTTTATTTTTTTTCCTTATCTCCTCACAAATATTTTTTATAAAAAATTAAATGTTACGTTTTTAGCTAATTTTAGTAAATAAATAACATAAAATAAAACCTTTTATTTTTTCATATCTAAATATTAAATAACCAAATTCCCATGAGAGCAAAGAATTTATTTTACAAGGTATATTTTTGTTTTTATTTAATAAAAAAATAATATATTTTTTTTTGCAAAAATTGTTTAAGAAAAATCCCTTTTAATATGAAGTTTAAATAAAAATATATGTAAACTCTGAAGTGAATTTAATTATTTTTTTATTCTTTTATTTTTTCAAAAACAAAAAAAATGTGAAAATAAGAGGATTCTCCTCATTTTTGAATACTTTAAAATAATGCTATAATGGGAAAATAAATAAATATATTTTTAAAGGTACTTATATTTAATGTTTTTAACCTCTTCAAAATTTGTTAAGTCATAAAAGGTACTGAAGAAAAAGCTTTTCTTTTTTTATTTATTTTCTGCAACATTTCTTTGACTGTTCTAAACTTTTAAAGAAAAAAAAAGTTAAATAAAAACAAAATTATTAAAATAAGAATTAATATACTTAAAATTTAATTTAATAATTGTAGCGTGGTGAACTTGATCACCACTTACTCCTAACTCTCCCATATGATCACCAATTCCCACCAGCCCACTTAAGCTATCAATTCATCCACTTATCTCCTTAGGCCATCTCTAACCATCCTTTCCCATCCGTTCCCAAGATACATTGCACTTCACCTTATTAATTCCCTTCCTGCAAACCATATGAAGGATCACCTTTCCCAGCAGTCCGCAACCGACTGAGAAAGCGTATACACTAATCAACCAAGTTCATCCTTAGACTTTCACCCCTCACTTCCCCATATATAATCCCAATCACAAGCAAGCTAAAAGACTTCCTAATGAACCACTCTTAAAGAACCATTCCTTAAGAGGCATTCTTTAAAGCCCATTCTGTGTCCCATTATGATTATTCTTAATTCCCCAATTCCTTGTCTTATTCGCCTCCACGTCCTGTCCGATGAGAACACCACCATGGCTAATGCCACGGTGAGATCCATGAAACACTCGTAGTCCCCAATCCCTTAAGACCCAACTAAGACTCATTAATCCAACTTAACCAAGTAACAGTGAGGAGTTAGACAACACCTCCTCCAGATATACTCACTCCTACTGGCGCTCCCAATCACTTAATTCCCCACACAATATAACGCCTCTGAAGACACCCGCTCGGTTACTAGACTCGTATAGGAGCTTTGAGTCTAATAGCCGGCAGGTCGTGTAACTTAATATTAATTAAAATATTTAATAAATAAATATATTAAGAATTTAAAAATAATATATTATGTACATAAGTAAATGTTTTTTATTTTTAGATATCTAAATAAATAAATTCAACAATTTGCAATAATTTCAAAATAAAATTTTTCTCATTCTTGTTTAAATATTTTTTTATCCAAAAATAATTTTATTAAATTAATAGTTATAAAATATTTAAATATTAATTTTAAAAATATTTTTTTTTAAGAAAAATATTTACCCATATTTTTTTTTCTAATTTTAAAAATAAATTAAATAAATACACACCTTTTTATTAATTCTATTTTTAGAAAGTTTTTTTCTTAAAATTGCAAAATATATTAATTTAATATTTAAAAAATAATTTAAATTAATTTATTTTTATTATATTATAATAATATTAAAATAAGGGTTTGGCTAATAATAAAGAAACAAATCTTAAATTATTTAATATTAAAATTAATTATTAAAGATCAGAAATTTTAATTTTTGTATAAAGAAAATAAATATATTTATTAATTAATTAATTAAAGATTTTTTTAAAAATATTTTTATAAAATTTATAAAATTAAAAAGACCAAAAAATTATATTAAAAGTAATAAATCTTTTAAAATTAAAAAATAAATAAATTTTTCTTATTTTTTTAATCAGACTTTGTTCTTCTAAAAAAGGAAGTATTATACATAAGTAAAATAAATATTTATTTATTTTCTTTCCCATGGGACAAATATTTTTTTACAAATTTAATTTGTTAAAAAGATTAATGAATATTGTACAATAAATACGTCACTAACAAATAAAAAATTAAAATAAAATTAAAATTAAAAAAAAGATTTTTCTAAAAAAACTGATAAAAAAGAATTCTAAGAATGGAAACAAAATATTTAAAAAATAAGGAAAACGTTAATGTAAAAATACTTTAATTAGTGAAGCGCAAACTTACTCAATTTACTTATTGTTTTAGTATTATATTAAGCATTAATATTATATTAGAATTGTTTATAAAAAATTATTTTTTTTAATAATAAAAATATTAAAAAAAGAAAATTTGGTAAAAGATTAATAATTATTATTTAAATGAGATTTGTTAGTGATGGACCTTTTAGATTTATTAATCTTTGAACTTAAAATATAATTTTAAATAAAAAGAAAATCAAAATTTAAAATTTTAATTAAAATATTCCTTTTAAATATTCTTTTGTGGTTTTTTGTTTTTATATTTCTTAGATAAATTTAATTTATTCTTTATTTTACAATTTTTATTTTTTAGTATATATTTTTTAAAAACAAAATTTATGTCAATTTTATTTATTAAAAAATAATAATAAAAAATATATTATTGGGCATTATTAATTATTTAATATTCTCTAATAAAGTACTTAAATATTGCAACAACTAAAAATTAAAAAAAATATTATTGAGAATATATTAAATTATATGGATGTACTTTACTTATTTATATTTACTAATTTTATTTTTTAAATTACCGGAAATGTAGAAAAGATAACAAAAAGCACATGTACTTTATTAGCATAATCTGCCGGAAAATATATTCTCTTGAGAAAAAAGACAGTATATGTCTTTTTTTAATAGTACTTAAATGACGTTAACAATTAATTAAAAAGTTATTGTTTTTATTTTTAATAATTAAATAAATAAAATATTTATATAAATCATTTTATTTATTTTATTTATTTTATATTTCTGCTTATTAGTAAATAACATAAAATAATTCAAATATAAATATAATTATGAAATTATAATTGATAATTTTAGTTTTTTGAATATTTTTTCTGCTGACTGTTAAATCGAGATAAAAAATGTTAGAATTAAAATTATATAATAATTTTATAAAAAATAAATTTTCTAAAAGGTTAGCAAATCCGCTCAATAATAATGTAAATGTAGCAATTGAGTGAAGTTTTGACGACGGACAATAAGGCCATCGATGACACTTTTAATTAAAAATTTAATCTAATCATAAAAATGATTTAAAAAAATAAATATATTAATTAATTAATTAAATTGTATGTATTTATGTAAAAATATTGAATATTATTAAAAATTAAAAAAATATTTTTTAATCTTCTTCTATAGCACTTTTAATGTTATCATCAAACGAACTTTGACATATTTTAAAAAATTGGATCAAAAATTAAAATATAGACAATGTTCTTGGCAAAAATTTTAAATGAGGAAAAATTAAAAAATCAAACTTTTTCGAAGAAAAACAAAAAAAAACATAGAAAAATAAAAAATAATAAAGAAGATGAAGAACAATCACTTTTAATGTTCATTGCTTACTCTCACTGCTCTCTAAATACCTTATCATAACTTTGCGGCCAACCGACCATGATTAAATGTTCAAATGACGAACATTTAATCATGGTCGGTTGGCCGCAAAGTTATGATAAGGTATTTAGAGAGCAGTTCTCTATTGTTTTCTTCATTTTTATTCTTTAATTTTTTTTTAATTTTTTCTAATTCCAGAATAATTAATATTTCATGCCTAATAATCTGAAAATGCACCACTTTATATTTAAACAAATTGGTGGATTAAAATTTTTGTTTAAAAGAATGTATTTTTAAGTTTTTTTAATAAAATTTTAAATTATTAATTTAATAATAACTGATATTTCAGAACAAGTAAATCCGTCGGTAAACGTCATATTGAAGTAATTTTTATAATTAATTAAAATAATTAAATTTTTTTCAATTTTTAGTTTGAAAATAAAGATTTTCATAAATGTGTAAATTCTATTCCTTTGGCAGAACGATTTGATCTGAGTTTGTTTTTTTATTTATTAAATGTTTTTAACTTAAAAAAAAGATTCACTACAAACTAATGGAATTTTAAATAATCAATTCTACATAAATCGAATTACTCGTAATAATTACTTTTTTAATTAAATTTTTTTAAATTTATTATTTTCAGCTGAAATCGATTCTATAGCCATTTGTTATCAACAAATTATTAATAAAAATAATCAAAAACAAGATATTGATGTCAATGATGAGTTTAAATCTCCAGACGTTTGTGAATTTTATATTTTTGCTGATGGAGTTGTTACTTTTTGGAATATTGAGTTTGTTAACATTTATTTTTAAAAAAGATATTTTTGTTTTTTTTTAATTTTAAAATATTTTTAAAAAGAAAATATTAAATTATTTCTTTTAAATTAACTAAATTTCATGTTTTGGTCGTAACAAACAAAAGAATGTTATTAATAATCTTCAAATGAATCAATTAAAACTTTTAAGTGAAGAATTATCTAGTTCAGAGGAAGAAATTATGAATATTGAATTTACAACGTAATTATATTAATTTAATTTTCGGGTTTTCTGGAAAGAAAGAATTTTTGATTTTCGATAGAAGAGAATTTCCTCAATTTTTTTAACAATTGAGGTTTATAAAATTATTAAAAATACTATTTTAAAATTTAAATTTTGATTATATTTTTTCAATATTTTTATTTATAGAAATAATTCAAACGCCAGTGATGACACAATTTATTTAAATGATGATATAGACATTAATTGTAATTTAACTAATGAAACTTTTGTTTCTTACCATCAATTAGAACGTTTTGCATTTTCTCATGCCATGGCAGCTTCGGTTTGTTTAACTTTTATTAAATTTAAAAAAAAAGGAAAAATTTTTGAAAATTTATTGTTTTTATCTTTATTCACTTTTGACCTCATCTTTTCTTACAGAAAAATATTTTTGAATTATTAGAATTTTAAAGGTTCGAATGGGTATCTGGGAACGTGAACTAGACAAACTCAACGATGAATTGGAACGATGTATTGACCAACTCAAGGAAGGCAAACTTATTTGGAAAGCTTCAAAAGCAAGACAAACTATTGGAAAAATTGCCAGCTTTCGGTTTTTTTACAATTAAAATCCTTTAAAATATTTTTATAAAATATTATTTGTTTTTAGTCATTCTGTAAATTCCACTGAATTGAGAAACAAGGACATTTATTGGTAAATAATTTTATTTTTTTTTAATTTTATAACAAGCGGATAGAGATACTTTAAGTGTGTATAGTTGGATTTATTTTTTAATTTAAAAAAATAATTTGAAAAAAATATTTTTTAGGGATTTAATGGATATTGAACGTGTTTATGAATCTCTTGCAAAACAGCTAAAACTTCAAAGTCGACAACGGGAACTAAACAAACGAATTGATTATTGCGAATATTTTGCAAAAACAATACATGAAATGCTTGATCAAAAACATGTAAATTTAAAAATTAAAAAAGAATAATAAAAAAACAAAATATTTTAAAAAATTGTTTTTCAGTCACATCGATTGGAATGGATTATTATTTTATTAATTTTTGTTGAGATATTGATAAATTTACCAAAAATTGTTGGAATGTTTTCAAATGAGGAGATAACAAGGAATTAGTGAAGATTTAAATAAAAAACAAATTTAAGAAATTATTTTATTTTTTTCATAATGTTTTTTAAATTAATTATAGTTAAATCTTAAAAATTAATTAATTTAAATATTAAAAATTTTATCAGAGGTAATATATATAATTGAAATGTTTAGTCTTAATATTGTTATTTTGTTAAAATATTTTAAAATAAATTTCAGAATTTTAGATAATTAACTTTTTTGTATTTTTAGAATTTTTAAAAGAAACAGTTTAATATAATTTATTAAAGAAATATTAAAAATTTAAAGGATGAAAGTTATTCAAAAATTCGTCAATCTCAAATTCTTTGGTAACCTTCACTAATGAGAAATTGATAGTTATATCCATTGGTATTTTCTGAAATATTTAGGGTCTAGTATAGTTCATATATTGAGAGTATTATATATTTATAATTGTTATTTTAGTATTTTTAGGAAGAACATATGAACCAGTGTTTGCGTGACCGGCCTTTTCCCGGTCATAAAAATGACCTGACCAAAAATTTCGGTCAAGTCTGGTCAGGTCATTTTTGGTCATGACCGAAACCCGGTCACGAAAACACTGATATGAACTATACCAGAACAAAAAATTAAATAAATTTTACTTTTTATTTCAACCAATATTATTTAAAGTAAATAAAATACTAATTAAAAATAATAAATAACCTGACAAAAATGGAAAAGATTTACAATTGAACAAAATCTAGTATTTGATTTATTGCTATTTTTACATAAATCATAAAGTTCTTCAAAAATTTGTTTTCTTATTTTTGAGATAATAAGGATCTCTTCATTATTTAAATTATCAATACCTTAAAAATTAAAAATAATTAATAAAATTATATTTTATATTAATTACGATCATTCCAAAAAAGTAAACCAATAAAACAAGTAAATTCTAATTCTGTTAAATTAAGTTCTGTCATTTCATTTCGTACAACAATTACACGTCTAAAGGCTGGCTCAAATATACTTGCAATCTTTTCTGGTTCAGTTTTGCATTGTTTTACATTAAAGAAACTAATAATTAATTAAAATGTAATATTTTCATTTAACTAACCGATTAAGTTGACAAATATCAAAATAAGTCTTTCCAGGTGTAGAAACTAATCTAGTATCTTCAGAATTTGGAAAATATTTTGATGAAAGATATGTGCGATATGACATTATGAAAGGAAAAAAAAAGTTTCTTAACATTGCCCATTTTGTATCAGGATCAAAATTAGAATATAATCGGAGAAAATGATCTTTTATCTTATAAAAATATTTTTTAATTTTTTAAAATAATTAACCATATCAGAAGCTAAAAAGGTCTCTGCTTTAATTCCTTCTGTTTGTTCTATATAATTTCCTTCTTCCAATATCTTAATTTAATTATATTTTTTATATATTTTTAATTAATTTTTAAAAAATTAAATAATGGAAAAAGAATAAATTTATAAAATTTCAAAAGTGCCAACCATTTCTTCTTTGCTCCTATTTATCAAGTCTTTTTTATTTCTAAAATTCTTTAATTGTAATTTTTGAAAACCAATAAGCATTTCAGCAATTATAGAGACATTTTCTTTTTTATTATTATTTTCTATAGAAATATCACTTTTTTGATTAAAATTTATTGAGGAAGAAGAACAATCATTTAAAATAATATTAGAATTAGTAGATGATGTAGGGTTATTATATAACCATAAATCTGATTTTTGAGTTAAAATCATAGAATTAATATTTGTGGTTAATTGCTAAAATAAATAAAAATATAATTTAATTATTTTTTATTTTCTAACCTTTCGATTGATAATAAAAGAAAATAATCTACCTATTTATCTATTTTGATCTATATATTTTATTAAATTAAAATTATTCCTTTATATTAATTTAATTTAAAAAAATAATAATAATAATAAAATTAAATAATATTTCTTACATTTCCATTATTATTATTATTATTATTACATGGAGAAGAAAAAATAGAAGAAGTAGCTGAAACATTTCCACTATCTAATATTGTTGTTGTTGTATTAGTTGTTGTTAAATCAATTGAAGATTGTTGTTTTTTATTATTTATTGGAGAAAATGCTGAAGGTAATGCTTTTAAAAAATTATCATTAAATAAATTATTTTCTTCAAAAGATTTTAAAATATTATTATTATTATTATTAATTTCATTTAAATTTGTATAAAAACATTCATTATTTTCTAATTGTAAAATATTTAAAGATTTTTCTTTAAAATTGTTGTTGTTAATTATATTTAATTTATTTTCATTTTTATATTTTTGTTGTTTTATTTCTTTATTTTTCTTAATTAATTTTCTTGGTCCTATTTGATCTCTATGTTTTTGAACAGCTAAATAAAATTAAAAAGAAAATATAAAATAAAAAAACCATTTGGATCCATTCCCAATGAAATACATTTTGCAAATCGACAAGCACGACATGAACAACGAACTTCTAAAATAAATAAAAAATAAAATTTAAATATATTTTTTAATAAAATTAATTTTTTTAGGTTATATTTAAAAGGTAATTTTAATCTTATTTTGATGAATTACTCATTTTAAAATTAATTTTTAAAATAATAAAATATTTTAAAATTTACTTCTAAAATTAATTTGACAATTTCCATCATAACGACATAAATAAACTCTTTTTTCAATTGTTGAACGACGAAAGAATGCAGCACATGCTCTACAAACCATAACACCAAAATGTAAACCTTGAGCTTGATCAAAACAAACAGCACAAGGAGAAAATTCTTCTTTACTATTTAATTGTTTTTCTTTAATTTTATTATATAATTGATTATTATTAGTAGTCATTTAAAAAATAAATAAATAAATTTGTTTATTTTTATCTAAAAATATATATTAAATATAATAATAATTAAATTAAATTTTTAAATGTTTCAATAAAATAGAGGAAAAAAACTATTTTTTTAATTTATTTAACTGTTATTTTTCAATATATTTTAAAGAATTAAATTTTTTATTAAAAATTGATTTTTTTCATTATTAAATTTTACAGAATTTAATATTTTGGTATTTATTTATTATATAAAAAATAATAATTTTATTATAAGAATAAATTTAATTTTTTTATAATATTTACAAGCTAGGTATTTGTTTTTTTTTTAATTATTAAAAAAAATATTTTTGTGAAAGAGAGAAATAAAAGAATAATTATAATTGAATTTAGATTTAGTTAAAAAATAAAATTTAGAATTATATAATTTAAA
This sequence comes from Meloidogyne chitwoodi, assembly GCA_015183035.1. Classification (NCBI taxonomy): domain Eukaryota; kingdom Metazoa; phylum Nematoda; class Chromadorea; order Rhabditida; family Meloidogynidae; genus Meloidogyne; species Meloidogyne chitwoodi. The sequence continues at coordinate 1,256,970 of JACZZP010000011.1, forward strand.
TAAAAAAAATAAAATTAAAATTTAATTTATAATAATGTCACATGCTTTACATTTATTTGTTTTTTCCTCTATTTGTATAAAAATCATTTTAATTTAAAAAATTAATGAAATAAAATAGAGGAGTGAATACTTATCAATCAAATATATATTAAATACAAATAATATAACTACAATTTAAATATTATTAATTAAATAATAAAAGATTAAAATAATAATAATTTCTTTAAAATCCTTCAAATTATTTTAAACTTTAAATAAATCATAAATATTAATTTTAATATTTTTTTATTATTTAATAAAAATATTGAAAAAATAATTATTTTGGAAGGTAATAATTTTAATTAAAGAGATAAAACAATAATAAAATTATTTGACTTTAAAACATTAAATTTTTTAAATAAATAAAATCGAGAATTGGCAAAAGAAACAAATTAAATATAAAAAATTTTTTTTATCTATTCCACCTATGTATACATAATAAATATACATACATAACTATATAGAGAAAATCAATTAATGAAAATCAATTTTTATTAGAGAATTTTACTTTTTTTAATTTTGTTTTAAAAAAGTGTTTACTATATACATATTAAAATATTATTTTAATATATAATAAAATAAATAAAATATTTATTTTAGTTTTCTAATTATGGAGAGATTTTAACTTTTACTCTAAATATTTTATTTAAAAAAATCTTTATATTGTTTAAAGTTTTAGTAAATTTAAATTGTTCTATTTATTTATTTATGTAAATTATAAATGTTGCTATGGTTTTTATAAAATATATTTAATTATATAATATATTTAAAGTAATAAATAAATTACCTAAGTAAATTTATTTATTTATTAAAAAAGAGAAAATAAATAAAAAATTGTTCAAGTAATGTGGCCTTTTAAAATATAAATATGTATGTACATAATTGATAAAATATTAAAAATATTTTTAAATTAATTATTTATCAATATGGGGGTATAACCCGTAAAAATTAAAAAACAATTAATTATATTTTCGTCATATCAAAAATTAAACAAATATATAAATAATAATCTTTAAAATTATTGAGCGTTTTCTTCTAAATTTATGTTTAAATTCTATCTAATTTATGTCAGCAAACTATTTTTGCTTTGCAATTGAACGTTGAAACTGAAAATATAAAAAATAATTTATTTTTTTATTTTTTTTTGATTAAAAAATTTAAAATATAATAATTTAATAAAATTAAAAATATGTCAAAAAAGTTAAAAATTAATTATTTATATAAATATACATTTAATTCTTCTTCTACAGTTTTAGGCATCATTCCATAGGGGAATAATAATTTATCATTTACATCCTCTTTATTTAATGTTTTTGAAAATTGAAATAAATTGGCTGATTCTAAACTTGAATTTATTCCAGATGATGTGAAAAATGATTGAGCAATTGCTTGTTGTGTGAAAAATTGACTGAGATCAAAAGAAGGTTTTTGTTGTTGTTTTTGTTTAGAGGTAGATTCTGATTTATTTGTTTCTTTTGATATTGCTAATTTATGTAAATAATATTAAAATATATTTTTTTAAATAAATGAGTTAATTATTAGGGAATACCTAACCAGAGGGTCAAAGTCAGTGCTTGGAATTTTCGATTTTGTTACTTTATAATGATTAAGAATATAGCACAACGACACTAACGGCCGACATTTGAGTAAAAAATTGGGCAAAAACGATCAAATATTGCTAGTATCTGATAAAATCAAAGGTCCGGACTCGGTTCCAGATGAGATTTCTAAAATTGAGATGGTTTTCTCTATTTTTTATTAAAATGGCCACAAGTGTCGCATCCCATGAGTATTATTTTGGTATGACCTTCTAAACACTTCTAAGAGTAGTAATGGGAGGATTTAAAAATAAATAAAAATAATTTAAATACAAGTAGATTGTTGAGAATATATTTGTTCTTTTTGTAATAAATTAATATCTTTTTTATTATTATTTTCACTGCTATCAGTTATGTTAAGTTGACATTTTTCTTCTTCATTTTCTTGTTTTTCCATTAAATTATTTTCTTCTAATAATTTATTTTCACAATTATTTTTCTCTAATAACTAACAAAAATATTATTATAGTAATAAATATATTAATTTAAAAATATATTTTAAACTCACATTATTATTTTCTTCTTTATTTACATTTTCTTCCAATTTTTCTGTTTTAAATTTAAAAAATAAATATTAATATTTTTTAATTTTAACAAATCAAAAATCTTATTAATAATATTACCTGAATTAATAATTAAATAATTGCAAGAAGGAGAAATTGGATAATTTGTATCATTTCTTTGTATTTGTTGTTGCATTATATTCTGAACTTCTCTTGTTTTTTTACTAAAAAAATTATTTAATTTAAATTCAAAAAAATTAACCGTAGTTTGGCACGTCTATTTTTGAACCAAACTTCTACACGTTCTTCACGCAATTCACATTGATTTGCCAAACGTTCACGAACACAAACATCTTAAATAAATTAATATTTTTAAAAATCAAAAATCCAAAATTTACCTGGATATTGTGTTATTGAAAATGCTCTTTCAAGCATTAAAAGTTGATCTTCTGTAAAAATTGTTCTATGTCTACGTTTACGTCTAGCACTATTATTTAATAATCTTCCTTCATTTAAATCATCACCAATTGAACTTCCACCACTATTATCAAAATTTCGAATTATTGAAGAATTACTTTGTTTAGAAGGAGAAGAAAGGTCAAATGTCGAATTAGTAGAAATATCTAATTTTTAAATATTTTTTTTTTAATTTTTATTTTCATAATTAAATTCACTGATCGCTTGATTGGTTAATTATTTATCGCACCATATCTCTAACTATTTAAAGTATAAAACTTTTATATTTAATACTACTTAAATTTACTGCTCAATTTACTCAAGCAGAAAGGTCAACTAATTGCACTAAATCCTTTTTTTTAATTTTTAACTTAAATATAATATATAAATTAAATCTATTAATTTTTTATTCTAAAGTTTATTCGCCTCTATGGAGAATAGGAATTCGCGCAATAAATAAATAAATAAATAAATATCTAATTTTCTCAAAACTATTAAAAAAATAAACTCAACAAATAAAATTAAATTAAAAATAAATATATTATTATTACTTAGGGTATTTATTAAATATCTTAATAATTCCAAATAATAATATATTTATATAATATATCTAATTAAATACTTAAATCATCATTTAATGATTTTCACTTTTTTATTTTTCATCAAAATACCGCTAATTTATATATTTATTATTATTATATTATCGTTATAACCAATCGCTTGGTTAAAACTTTTTTCGGTTCATTTTTAATCGTTCTTTTATACGCTCGAATTAATTGTTGATTGGTTTAGATTTAAAAATGAAAGATGATGTGAATTAAAAAAGAAAAAATTGGATAAAAATATATTTTAGTAATAAAATCAAATAAAATAAATATTTTTACTAATAAAAATATTTTTTAAAAAATTTAAAAATTAACAAACTATCAGAATATTGGGTAGATGATTTAGATGGAATAATTGTTGTTGTTGGGTTTAAAACAGTTTTATTAATATTTTTGTTGTTATTTAATGTTTGTTGTTCTAATTTAGCTTTTTTTCTTAATTGTGTATTTTCTTCAATTTTATTTGATTTTAATTCAATATTTTGAATATCTCGTTCTGATGACTATAAAAATTAATATTTAATTATTTTTTTTTAAATTATTAAGCTTAGAATAATTAATATAGTTAATTAATTACTTTTATTTTTTTATTATTATTATTGCCAATTGTTGTTGTATGTCGTCTTCCTGACATTAAATTATTTGGTGGACTATTTTTAGGAGATAATGGCAATGAATTTCCACCATCATTGAAAGGCTAAAAAATGAAAAAAATATTAATTTTTTAAAAAATTACAAAAGTTTGAGGAGGTGGCCAAAAAGGAATTAAAGCCATTGGTGGAGGAGGAGGCCATGGAGAAACTGGAAAACATTGAGAAAATTGAAAAGAAGCAGGATGTGGAATTAATGGCCAACAAATAGGTTGTGGAGTTGCAGCCATTCTCGAGAGAAGATTATCAATTAAAAAATTATTTTGATTATTTTTATTTGCCATTTGAAAAGTGAAATTAATATTTTTGATAAAAAAATCTATTAAAATAAAAAAATAAATAATAAAATAATTATCTAAATAAAAATGAGCTAATTTTTAAATTAAAAAAAATCCTTTAATATTTTTAATTTGTTTCAGTTGTTTAGAAAATACCCAAAATTGTGTTGACTGTAATAAAAAATTTATTTAAAAAAAGAAGAGAGAGAGGAAAATAAAATATTACTGTAGAAAAGAAGAATTTTATTTAATTCATGAAATAAAATTTTTTGGCCAACAAAAATGCACGGACAAATATTGAGGGATAAAAAAATAAAAAGAAGCTCGCTATTGAAGGAAGATTAAATATTTTAAAAGAAGTTTATTTATTTATTTTAAGTCCAATCCTCTCATAGGTATTTTAAAAAATAAATATAAAAGAAAATAAAAAGAATTTTAAAATATTTATATTAAATATTTATTAAATATAAATTTAGAATTTACCTAAAAATATTTTAAAAGTATATCTATATACCTTAAATATGTTTTTATTTTATTTAAAAAGGATAAAAGTGTCTATAATTAAATAATATTAATTATGGGCCGGTCAAAGAGCAGGCAATAATTAATTGATAGTAAAGAGAGAGAGAAGAGGTAAGTGTTTCTTTTTTATTTATTTAAAATATTGTCCTCATAATCATCAAAATATTTTCCTTTTAATGCACACAGATGACAGAATTATATATTTATTTATTTATTTAAAAAAGAGAGAAAACAATGATTGTCTCGAAGCGGTATTTCTTTTTTTAAAAAATATCCCGCCTAAAATCTCTGTTATTTAAAAAATTGCCATCATCACTATCCGGCAAATAATTAAAAATTGTTGCTTTTAAAAAATAAAAGAAAATTATATTTAATAAAAAAAAATATATTTAAAAAGAATTTTTAATTTTGAGGCAATTTCTTGGGGAAAAAAAGGCTGTTAAAAAATATTATGAAATTGAGGCGCCAAATGATGAATTCTTCGAAGCGTGAGAAATATATCGGCTAAAGATAAAACTAATATTAATTGAGCCGATATTATTTATTTTTTAAATTTAGAGTTGAGCAGGTGTTGATGGCCTTATTATGTGAATGTAAACATTAAATAAATAAATAAATATATTCTGGAATATAGGTAATCGTGGGAGAAAGGAGGATCTTATTTTTATTATTACAGTATATATTCTAATAATATTCTTTGGATTAAAAATAAGTAATTTAAACAAAGTAAGAGATTATAATTTAAAAATTAAAAATATTTTTATTATTTATAGGTATATTTAAATAATTTAAATATTTATTAATTTATAGTACAAAATTAAAATAATTATATATTAAAATTTAACTTTAAAATGTATTAATTTAAAAGTGAGTAAAATTAAAATATAAATTATTTAATATAATATAAAATAAAATTAAAAATCAATTAAATATTTAATAAAGAAATAAGTTAATCTGAGAGAAATAAAAAAATTGTCAAAAGAAGGGAAAAAATAAATGAGAATATTTAAGAGAAGAAAAAGAAGAAAAGGGCGGAGTTGAGTGACAGATTGTCAATTGGATTATTTAAAAAATGATTGGGCAAAATAATTATAAAATATTTAAACTTTTTTGAACTATTTCCTTAAGCATATTATTATTAAATAATGTAGACATTTATGGATATTTTTGCCTTTTTCTTTTTTTCTTTTTCTGCCTAAAGCAAAAACACTATTTAAGGAAATATAGGTATGTAAACAGACTAACTAATTTGTAATCTAAAGGTCTTATTTGTTTTTTAATAAAATTTTTTTAAATATTAAATTAAAATAATTTATTACTATAATTTAAATTAAAATGTATAAATCTAAAATTAATTGCATATATTATTAAAATATTTTATTGTTTTTTAAAATATAAATAAATTATTTACCTAATAATCCGTGGGATTTATTCTTATAAAATAATTTATTTTTATTAAATAATATAATAAAAATATTAAATAATTATAAAATACATATAAATTGATAAAATTAAATAAATTTTAGTAAAAGAATATTATTTAAAACAAAATAATAATAATAATATATTTATTTAATCTATATCTTCATTCTAATTATTTAATTTTGGAATAAAATTAAATAATTTAAATTCTTTTTTTGATTAACAATTTGACCATTTAATAAATTTAAAAAAAATTGTGGTCATAAATATTAATAATATTTATTTATTTATAATATAATACTCTTTACTAGTACAATATATTTATTTTTAAAAGTCACGCAATTGAAATCGCCTTTATTTATTAAATGTTTATTTATTCTAATATAGCACTTAAATTTTATTTTTAATAAAATAATCTTTTTTATTTTTTTTTTAATTATTACATATTTATTTGTGAATTTATTTTTGGGATTACCTTTTTATTTAATGCCTTCTCTCCTTTATGCATTTTATTTTTAATTTTTATTTTCTTTGGGAAAGTTAAGAAAATACTTAAAAGGGTAAAAAGAATTAAAATAAAAATTAATTAATTTAGTATTTACATAATAATAATAAATACTTAAAATGGCAAAACTGGCACTAAAACAACAAAAACATATTTACATACTTTAAGAAATGGCAAAAATTATTATTTCCTTTTTATCTAATTAAGAGATTGAGAAAAAAAGTTTATTATATTTAAAAATTATAAATTTAATGGTAAATAAAAAAATTAAATTTTTATTAAGAAAATATTCTGTCTTTATAAATATAATAAAATTATAATTTTAAAATTAAAGAAAAATATTAATATAATTTCAATAATATCTAAAATTGGGTGTAATAGTGATATAATTAATAATTAATAATAAATAATATTTAATTATTTTTTACTAATAATTCCCATTAATATATAAATTATTTGTTTAATATATTTAATTGTTTTGAAAATAAATATTTTATAATAAATTATTAAAAATATTTTAATTTTTAAAAACATTAAAAAATAAATAAATGTATTTAGTAAATATAATTATCTAAAATTATATAAATTAAATTAAAAGGCAGTGATTGATGGAATTAACGCAAATAATAATAATAATACTACTAATTCAATTAAAAATGACAATAAAAATGTTAAACAAAAATTACTTTTTTAAAAAATAATATTTAAATTCTAAATTAATATTTGAATAATATTTAAATAAAAAAAGATCAAAAAAACTTATTCCATTCTTCTGTGTTGAAATTATATAATAATGTTTTATTTAAATAAATATTTTTAAATTATTTTTTTTTGTAAAAAATTTTTGATTCAAAGAAATTTTTGCGCAGCGGAAACATTTTTGGCATTTTTGAATAAAAAAAAGTAAAGAAGGAAAAATACTAGAAATATAAAAAATTGTATTATTTTATAAAAAAATATATTAAATATTTATTTAATATTTTTGTAATTAAAAAACATTTTAACAAAAATTATTATAATTTTTATATTAAAAATAGATAAATAATCAAAAGATAATAAATTTAATATTTTTATTTTAAATTTTATTAAATTAAAATATTAAAAAAACACATTGTATTAACAGGTTAAACATATTTTTAGAATTATTTGAATAAAATAACCTTCAATTTAATATTAAGAATGTTGGATTTCCTTATTTTTAAAATAATCTTTATTTTTAAAAAATGTTCTTTTACTTCTTCTCAACTTTTAATATTCACTCACTAAGATTTAGGAAGTGTCATTAATTGAGATAATTCTTTTATATCCTAAATAATAAATAAATAAATACTACTTTCTTTAGTTTTATATTTAAAGCTTTGCCTTAATATATTATTTATTTTTTAAATAAATTCTGAAAATAAAAGCGGATTGTTTGCGCATTGGCTTTTCTTTTTATTTTCCCTGTTTTACAACATTTCTTATATTTCCTTATATTTAATTCCTCTATCCTTTTTTTTTGTATTTTGTTTGTGAACACAAGATTAGCCTCTCAACACATTTTCTAACAAAATAATAAGAGAAAAAAGACTTTTCACAAAATTAGAAGCCAAGAAATTGTAAAGGCGAGAAAATTAAGTATTATTAATATTATTTATTTATTTATTTATTTATTTTCATTGTTTGCTATGCCGCGAAAAGTGGGTGGATTGATAAGTGGTTGTTGTAAGCAGGTGAGAAGAAAATAAATGGAATTATGATGAAGAAAAAGTTAACTTAAAAATAAAATAAATAAATTATTAGAAATTAATTTTAATAAATAATTAAATATTTAAATATTTATTAATTTATTAAATAATAATAAAAATTAAAATATTATTTAATTAATTAATTAAATACCTAAATCTTTTTCTTCACGTCTCTAAGTTGAGAAGTTAAAAATAAATTATAAAATAATTCTTCTCTCATTTAAATAATAATTTTAAAAATTATTTATTAATTATGTTGTTGTTTTTTAAAATTAATAATTTATTTTAAATTAATTTTCATGGAAGTAAAGTGTTCTATTGTTTAATTATTAATTTATTTATATTTACTATACAAACAATATATGTATGTAAGTATGCCAACAAAAGGAGATTGTTATTGTTTTTACAAATAATGGATAGATATTTTTGTTATTTTAATGGATGGATTTAAGAGGTCGAAAAAGGTTTTAAAAAGGATTGGCTAATGGAATAATAATAATAAAAAGTTTTAATTTTTTGGGAAAAGTTACAAAAAAATCTGGGAAGAGTTCTAAAATGTAAAACAATAATAATAAAATAATAGATGCCCTGAGGGAAATTTTTTTAAAATAGGTATGTAAAATATAAAAATAAAAAATTATATTTTTAATTAAATAATTTAATTAAATTTTTATTAAATTACTTATATTTTATCCAGTTAATTAATTTATTTATTATAAATAAAAATATTATAAATAGGTATATGTATAAAAAAAATAATTTAAAAAACGAGTTTAAGCAAAAAAAAATATTTTTTATTTTTAGTTTTACCCAATAGAAAGATTTAATAATGTTAAAAACTGTGACTTGTTATTATATATTTAGTTTATTAATTAATATTTTAGTTGCCCTTTGCTTTTCCTTTTCCTTTTTTTGCTAATAAAATATTAGGAAGAAATATAAACTAAATACTAATTTTCTTTTCTTTTAATAAAAAATAAATAATTGGCCTATTCAATTGATCTTTACCGATTTTTATTAAAAAAAGAAAGAAGAGTAATAATAAATAAATAAATAAATATATTTTTAATTTATTTAAATACATGGTTTCACTTTTTATATAACATTTTATTGCAAAACGGCAAAACTAGTGAATTAATAACTGTTTAATTAAAAAAAGGATATATAAATAGATGAATTTAAGCAGTTATTTACAAACAAAAATAACAATCTTCTTCTAAATAATTTAAATAAAATATTTTTTTTATAAAAAAAATAATTCCTACAAAATAAAAAAATGACTAGGTGTATTCTTTTTTGTGCCTTATTAGGTTTTATTTTAATTGCAAATGAAGCAACTGCCAACATTTTCGCTGGACGTGATATGTAAGTAAATAGGTTTTATAATTAAAATATTTTTATAAAAATAAAATAAATAAATTTTAGTCTTCCTCCCTCATTCTTACGAGGTCTGAGAGTGAAAAAACAGTGTTGCGGAGGAGGAGGAGGTGGTGGCTGCGGAGGAGGAGGCGGTGGTGGATGCGGTGGTGGCGGTGGAGGATGTGGTGGAGGCGGAGGCGGTGGAGGCCAAGAAATAGCATTGAAACTAAGTTGTGGAGGTGGTAGTAGTGGAGGCGGCGGTGGAGGTTGCGGAGGAGGATGCAGTAGTGGAGGAGGCGGAGGAGGATGCGGTGGTGGTTGCGGAGGAGGCGGCGGTGGAGGTTGCGGAGGAGGATGCAGTAGTGGAGGAGGCGGAGGAGGATGCGGTGGTGGTTGCGGAGGAGGCGGCGGTGGAGGTTGCGGAGGAGGATGCAGTAGTGGAGGAGGCGGAGGAGGATGCGGTGGTGGTTGCGGAGGAGGCGGCGGTGGAGGTTGCGGAGGAGGATGCAGTAGTGGAGGCGGTGGTGGTGGTTGCGGAGGAGGATGCAGTAGTGGAGGCGGTGGTGGTGGTTGCGGAGGAGGCGGTGGTGGAGGCGGTGGAAAAGAAATCATATTGAAAATAAGTTGTGGAGGCGGTAGTAGTGGAGGCGGTGGTGGTGGATGCGGAGGCGGAGGAGGATGCGGTGGTGGCTGTGGAGGAGGCGGCGGTGGAGGATGCGGAGGAGGATGCAGTAGTGGAGGCGGTGGTGGTGGTTGCGGAGGAGGATGCAGTAGTGGAGGCGGTGGTGGTGGATGCGGAGGCGGAGGAGGAGGCGGAGGAGGATGCGGTGGTGGCTGTGGAGGAGGCGGCGGTGGAGGATGCGGAGGAGGATGCAGTAGTGGAGGCGGTGGTGGTGGTTGCGGAGGAGGATGCAGTAGTGGAGGAGGCGGAGGAGGATGCGGTGGTGGCTGTGGAGGAGGAGGCGGAGGAGGATGCGGTGGTGGCTGTGGAGGAGGCGGCGGTGGAGGATGCAGTAGTGGAGGCGGTGGTGGTGGATGCGGAGGAGGCGGTGGAGGTTGCGGTTGCGGTCGTAGAAAGCGTTTGGCACTTCTTCAACGAACAGCTGTTAAAACTAATTAAATTCATCTCCTAAAGATTTTATTTTTTTATTCTACCATTTGCACTTTTAGTTTTAGATGCACTAAAGCATTTAGTTGTAGAAGCCTTAGTTTAGTTTTATCTGTGCATTTTTGTAAAATTAATTGTTAAGTATAAAAAATATGTTTTACTTTTATTTTTTAATTTTATTTATTCAAAGGCCCTATAACATTAAAAGAGTAAAATAAAATAAGATTTTTAATTTTTCAATTTTATTAATAAAAAATCTGGAAGGTAAAATAAATATAAAATATTTATTAATTTCACTGGTTTTATATATAAAATATACTTGAGATTCGAAAAAAAATAAAATAAAGGAGAAATAGAAAATAAAGTGAAATAGCCTTTACTAAAAAAATTATATCAACAAATGATTTTTGAAAAATTAATTTTATGTTATAGGTTCACTATTAAGTGCTAAAGGTTTTCGCCTTTGTCTAGTTTCAATAATATTTTGTTGTTCAGTAGTATTATTATTATTAGTAGATGATAATGTTATCATAGTAGGGGGATGTTCTTGTTGATTTTGATCATAATATTGATATTCAATTTGTGGTGGTCTAAGAGCAAATCTAAGAAGTTCAGATAAACTGCTTAATTCACGTTGAATGTCTTTAAAATTAAAAAAAATATTATTTAAACAAATTAAAGTTTTTATTATTAAAAAATTCCCAAAATATATTAAAATTGTTTTTAATGTTATTTTTAGTTTATTTATTTAAAAATATTATTATTTAAATTTACCAGAAAGTTGATGCTCAACAGCTGTAATTCTAAGAGCCATTCCCTCCTAAATATTATTTAAAATAATTATTTATTTATTTAATTATTAAAAATATATTTACTTGTGTAGTATGAACATCACGCATAAGATCATGTGAATGTGCTGTTGTTTTAACTACATCCCCTAAAGATACTCTATTTTCTTCTAATTTGCGCTGACTGGTTTTTAATTTTCTAAGCGCACAAATAGCAACGAGGAATTTTCTTTGGTGGTAACGAATGCGACTTGGTTCAATTTTATCAACAAGACGACGATTTTTATAAATTAACCATGTTTCTCTCAAAACATTTGCCTTAAAATAATTAATATTAATAATTAATTTAATAAAAACAAACAGCAATATGTTTCATTTCTTTTGTATGTTGTGTTTCTATCATAAAATTATGTACATGCTTTTCTGCTCTAGTTAATTCTAATTTACGTGCAATAACAGCAACAACCTTTTAAAATATTTTATTTTTAATAATTTTATTTAATATTTCCAAAACAAATAAATTATTATTTTAATATTAAAAATTAATTATTAAATTACCATAGAAGATGTGCATGTACCCAAAATTCCAGTTACTACAGCCATTATTCTCCCACATTGTGTATTTGGTACAATATCACATAAAAAGAAATTTAATTAATTTCTTTTTAAATAAAATTAATTAATTACCATATCCAATACTAAGAAATGTAACAGCAATTAACCAAAGGGAATTTAAATAACTTTGATGTTTTTCAGCATGAACACTCATTGTTGGATCTCCAATGCTGTAATGCCTAAAAAATAAATAAAAATATTTAATTTTAAAAATAAATAAAAATTAATTACCTTTCACAAAGCCTTAAAATATATCCACCAATCATCCATAAAGAAGCAGTAAATAACATTAAAACAGTTCCAGGACAAATAGTCATTAATGTTTTTAGAATAAATTTAGCATCAGTTTTGACTCTAATTTTTTTATAAAATATTAAATAAATATATTATTTTATTACCTATTTAAACCAGCAATAGAACGGGATGCTGCATCAGTAAAAAGTCTTGAATGTAAAAGCATAACACGACAAAGCCAATAAAGACGAAAAAACATTACTTTAAAAAATAAATTAATTAATTATAATTTAATTAAATTACTTACAAATTGAGAAAAGTACATCCAAAGGCATATGTTTTGGAACCTAAAAATATTTTTAAAATTATATTTTATTTAAACAAAAAAACCGTTGGCCAAAAATTTCCATCTAATTGAATAGGTAAAGGGCATATTGCACAAGCAACAACTTCAATAATTATTTGCATACTTTTACGACATGTTAAAGCAATTTGCCAATCTTCAGCACTATTTGCATTCATAAATAGCTTTAAAATTAATTTATAAATATATTTAATAAATTAATTTAAACTTGTATTTCATGAACATGATATTTAACAACTAATCCAACAAGAATAATTGTACTAAAAAAATAAAATTAATATTTAAAAATAATTAATAATTCTACCTTATTAAAATAATTGTTTTAAGTGCTGTACAAATCATAAAATGATTTAAATAAGCAAATTCATTTTCAATAATCATCAAAACTTTAAATAAAAATAATTTTTTTAATTAAAAATATAGATAATTTACTTATTCCAAATAATGCAAAGAAAAGTGCATAATCAGAAGTAACACGACGTTTATTAAATAATTGTTGACGTTTAATAAATCTTCCACCTCTAAATTTATTTTTAAAAATGTTTTTCATTTTGCTAAAATTAAAAAGAAAAGATACCTTTCCTTTTCTTTAACTAAAGGTTGTTTAACAGAACAATTAATTGATTCTTCCAAAACACTTCCCTGACATCCTCCACGTTCACTACTGCTTGGGGGTACAGGAGGACCACCACCAAAAGCTCCTATTGCAGAAATTGCCCCAGGCCTTTGAGATTCAATATCCCCATCATTAAAAACTAATGAAAGAGATTTCTTTAACAAAGGATCTCCTAAAATATAAATTTAAGTCAAAAAAGTATTTAAAAAACATTTTTAAAGATTTGGAATGTCTGGGATAACAGATTCATTTATAAATAAAATGATAATAATAAAAATAATTTTAATTAATTAACTTACTACTTTTTAGCCACCCTAAACCTGTTGGACCTAAAATTCTTTGTAAAATAGCTTGTTCCTTTTCTTGATGTACTAAAGCCATAGAAGAACAACAACGTTTATTATGTTCAGAATGTGAAATTCCTAATGCTGACAATGATTCAGGCCTTCTCATTGTTGAACAATAATTTGAAGAAATTTGAACTAAATTTTTATTTTTTAACATTCCTGTAGTTAATAAAGAAGGAACAGATGATTCTTGACCAAAACTAGCTCTTTGTTGTTTTATTAAATCATTGGAATGTTTACAACATTGACAGCTTTGTTTTAATATTAATTGTTGACTATCATCTTTACTACTTCCTGGTAATTTTGGAATATTACTAAAAGTCATTTCACTACTTGAACGTTGTTTTGTTGAAGCAAAATTAAAACGTGTTGGATCACCTTTTCTTTCTTTATTAAAAACATTTGGAGGAAAAAGTGTAGTAGATTGTGGAGAAGAAAATGGAGGAGATGTTGGAGCTATTTTATTACTTCCAATACTTCCAAAACTATCAGAAATAGGCCTTTGTGGAAGAAAAGGAGGATGAATTAAAATTTTTTCATCTTCTGTTCTTCGTCTTTTTCCTCCTCCACCTTGAGTGCGATTACGTTGGTCAAAAGTAATTCGTTGTTGTAAAAGTTGAGTAATTTGATTATTTTGTAATTGAGATGGAGATTGTTGAGGGGAAGAGATATCATTACTTAACATTACAGAAGCAGGCGGAAATGCTGATGGAATAAGTGTTACTAAGCGAGGAAGTGAACCACTCCCTCCTCCATTTCCAGGTACTACGTTAACACTTTCAGCTCCACTGCACCTGTCTACAGTGTTAAGTCTTCCACGAGGAACACACCTTTGCCTTATACTTCCAGTTCTATGAAGGGAATTAGCAGAAGAACATTGAGAACAACATTGTTGGTCTCCTTGAGCATTAATTCCCCCACCGCCATTAAGAGAAGAGGCAGAGGAATCACCTCCACCTAATTCAAAGCGTAATGGACAACGACGAGAATGATGTGAAGGAATTGAAGAAGAACAACAACTACTATGGTGACTATCTGTTTTAATGTTGTTTTCACTTAATTGGTCAGTTGGAATTGTAAAAGCAAGCAAACGTGGTGATGGGGCAGAAACACTTGCACAAACATATTGATCACGTATTCCATGCCTTTAGAAATTAATTGTTTGTTTTTTAATATTTTTTTGTTTTAGATAAACATTTTCATTTTAACTCATTATTTTTTTTATTAAAAAGTTTTTTCAATTTATACCCAAGAACGTCGCTCATTAGTTGATCACGCTGTGCTGGTGTTGCCTCGCTTGTTGTTCGTTGTTGTTGAAAGTTATTACGTCTTGTTGCTGCAGCCATTAAAGTTGAATAACGTAATGAATTATTAGGAGATAAAGATCCTTTTCTATGTTTTGATGTTGCCCCTCTAACTGACCAAGGTTGGCTTTGTTGACGATACCAACCTTTTGAATCAGATTTTGTTGATTCTTTTGTTATTATTTGTTGTTGTTGATAATGATGATTATGTACAACAGCACTAGGAGAAGCTACACCAGTTGCTATTGGTGTTGCCAAAGTAACCAAATGTTTACCAAGATCACCTAATATATTATTATTTTGTTGTTGTTGTTGTTCATTTGTTAAAACATTTTCATTCAATTCTTTTCTCATTTCTGGATCTTGTACAGGATGAATACGAGATGGAGGAGGAGAAATATTTCCTCCAAGAAGTGTATGATCTGGGGGAGCTAACCAACATTTTTGTTTTTGACATTCTTTATTATTATTTATTTGTTTTTGGAGAATTGTATTATCTTCAATTATTTGTTGCAAATTTTGTTGAATTAAGTTTTGTTGTTCTTTTTCCTCTTTTTCTTCAAAACTTAAATTTTCTGGTTCTTCTTCTGCTATACTATTTTGTTGTTTTAATAATGAAGACATCATTCTTGCAACTGAGACTGAACCAGAACTACCATTTTGAATAACTCTTGTTGAATTAGCTGTACCATATTTTCCAGTTGATTGAATTACAACAGAAGATGATGATGGAGATGTTTGGGAAGGGGGTGGTGAAGGGTTTGGTGAGCAATGATGTGAACTAGTGGTATTTATTAAAAGACCACCACCCGTTGCACTATTTAAAGAAGAAGCAGAAGGAGATCTTGAAGAAAAAGAATTTGTTGTTGAAATAATTCGTTGAACTGACATTAAAGGTTCTCTTTCAGGAGAATGAATAGAAGGATTACGTGTTAATAAAGCATTTGAATGACTTCTATTTTGATTTGTTGTTCTTCTCTCAGTTACTTTAATATTTTTAATACTTTCATTATTTACACTTTCATCCAAAAAAAGAACAACAGAAGGAGGAGGTGTTCCTTGTCCATTTATATTTTTTTGTTTAAAATAATTAGAAGAAGAAGAAGAAGAAGGAAGACATTGTTCAGATGATTGATCCTTTTGTTTTTGTCCACTAATATTATTATTATTAAGTAAAAAACTTGGCCGCATTGAAGCGAAAATTTACTTGAAAAATTTCTTTTCAGTTTGTCTTTTTTTAATTTTTTTCTGTACTAAAAAATTAAAAATAAATTATTATAAGAAGAGAACAAACAGAAAATGTTACAATGATATATTAAATAAATAAATAATATTTTTTATTTATTTAAAATAAATTAAAATTAATTAAAAGGATATACTTATTAAATAAATAAAAATATTAAATTATAATATAGAAATATTTTAATTTTTATAAATAAAATTTAAAAAACAAAAGAAGGAAAGAGAATTAATTGAAGTAAATAATTTAGAATAAAACAACTAGTTTGTGTTAGTTAAAAGCAAAAATATAATAAAAATAATATATTTATTTATTTTTAATCCGAGCAGCCTTATAACAATTGCTGCGCATGTGTTAGCCTCAATATATAATATATTAAAATATTTAATATATTTATGTAGAAGAATAATGAGAAAAAAACAAAAAAATAAACGATGCGTTGGCCTAGCGACAAGAAAAAATTAAAAAAATTATTTTTAAGAAAAATTAAAAATATTAAAAAAAGCTGTTTAATGTGAAAATATTAATTGATTTTTTTTATTTTTATAAACAAAAATTATTTAAAAAATATATATATAATATATTTTGTTAAAAATAAAACTTTAATTAAAAATATAATATTTAAAATAAATTTTTATTAATTTATACAAATTATGTATATATATTATTTATTTTCTTTTTAATATTTTTATTAGAAAATATATTATGTAATTTTAAATAATGATAAATGAGAGGATATTTATCTAAAGTTAATATTATTATTAATTATTTATATATTTAATTAATACAAATATTAATTAATTGTTTTATAGATATAATAAATTTTAAAAAATATATTCAAAAATAGAATAAATAAATAAATAAATATATTATTTTAATATATTTGTTGCCAGGAAAATAAAAATATGTTCGCGCTTTATCGAATTGTTTTTACTAGTGAAAAGGCAAAAAAAAGATAAAAATATTTGCCAAGAAATAAGGTGACAAGCGGAAAATGTCAACTACACAAATAAATAAAGTATTAAGTTCAAAAGGCCAAAAATTTACTAAAAATAAAATAATATTTTTTAATAAAATATAATATCTCTAATAATTATTTAAATTTATTAAAATATTGAAAAAAGAAAAAAATATATTTTTTTAATAAATTATTGTTTTTTTAATGTTATCTTAATTAAAATTTATTTATTTATTTTTTAAATAAAAAACTAATTAGTTAACGTAATAATCTAAAAAAGAAATAAAAATATTTATTTTAAATTACAAAAGATTTTATAAATAAATAAATAAATGTTATTTTTAATTTAAATTTAACTAAAATTTTTAATTATAAAATTAATTAATAAATAAAAATAAATATTTTTATTTAATTAAATTATTAAAATATTACTATATAATTAGAATTAATTTTTTAAAAATTAAAATATAAAAGAAAACTTTTTTAAATAATTTTAGAAAAAATAATTTAAATGACGTTTTTTTATTTTTATTTATTTATTTTATTGCTTTTTAAAGAAATGGAAGAAAAAGGAAATATTTAGGAGGGGAAATACATATTGTTATTTTTTAAATGTTTTTATTATTTAATTTAGTAGTAATATATTTATTCTAAAATTGTTCTCAATTTTCATTTAAAATAAATAATATATTTATATTAATTTTTAATAATTTAATTTAAATTTAATTATTTTTGTAATTTTTAATTTTAATATTTTTCTTTTATTGAAATAATAAATAGGTAATTAAAGCAAAATTAAAAAGAAAATATTTTTAATTTTTATAAATTAAAATTAAAAATATTTAATATTTTTAAAAAATATAGGAACATTTATTATTGAAAGGACTTTTATTTAAAAAATTAATAAATATATTTAATATTTATTTAATAAAAAGAGGTGGAACTATTTAAATATTACAGAAAATAAAAATTATTTAAAAAAAAATAGTCTATAAATTATATTTATTTAAAAAAAATATTTTTTAAATTTAATATTTTTAACTTTTTTCCATTTTAATTATTTATAAGAAATAGGTATATAATAGCCAAAAATGGAAACATTTTCCCCTTTGCTCTTTTTTATTTATAAATTTTCTTATGTGATTTTCTAACAATTATAAATTATTTAAATAAAAAAGAAAAAAAGAATTTATTTATTTAATAAATATTTTCTTTAAATTTTATTTTTTTTAAAATCTGATTTTAATAGGTTATTTTGAGAAAATAAAAAAATAATTAAATATTTTTAAATTAAAAATAAATTTTTTAGTTTAGACAAAAATAATTAAATAAATATAAATAATCATTTTTAAATATTCAAATTTTAACAAAAAAAGGCATACATTTTAAATTTAAAAAATAAAAAAGAATAATAAAAAAGGTTATAGTCCCTTTTCATTTTAAAAAATTAATATTTTAATGGAATTTAATATTTATTTATTTTTTAAAAAAAAGGTTTTTGTAGAATTTTTTATTGAAGAATAAATAAATATTTATAGAAATAATAAAAGAGAATAAATTTAATAATAAATATATATTTTATTTTTAATTAATTAATTATAACTCCTAACAATTAATTAATTTATTTATTTATTTATAAATGAATCTCTTTTTTAATATTAATTAAATTAAAATAAATAAATAAATATTTTTTACCTTTTAATTTTCTGTCAGGTTCAATAATTATAATTTGTTTATTAAAATTATCTGATTTTTCTTCTGATGTATTAATAATATTATTATTATTATTATTATTTTGTTCTGACATTGTAAAATTAGAATTAATAATTGTTTTTTCTTTTTTTAAAAAAAAATAAATTAATTTAATTTATAATTAAATTATTATACCATTATTTTCATTATTATTATTATTATTAATTAATTCTTCTTCTTCTTCTTTTGTAATATTATTAGTAATACCAGCAATACGTGAACTAGCTGTCATTATAGCAGAAGCAGTATTAACAGCTGAAGCTGCGATTGCTGGTGTGGCTATTGATTGAAATGTACGATGATTTGGTAATCTATTTAATTAATTAATTAAATAAATATATTTTAATAAACAAACGGAGTGCTTGCAATAGAACTAGCTTGTTGTAAAATATGTTTGAATGGGGCAATTGCTCCATTCATTAACTAATATAAATTTAATTTATTTTTTAAAAAGTAGTACTAACCATCCATTCGCGTGAAATCTAAAAAATATTTAAAAATAATATTTATTTAATTAATTAAAAATACCTCAGTTAAATAAGTATCACGTAAAGGACCACCACTATAACCTCCATTATTATTATTATTATTAATATTATGACCACCAACACTACTAATAGGACCTCCTTGGTCACCTTCATCAAAAGAGGAATGTGTAGAACGTCCATAACGATTATTATTGTGTAAATGCTGATTTTGATTAACAACAGTCCCAGGGCATGATGGATGACCAGAACAACCTTTTTTAATAATTAATTAAATATTTAATAAATATTATTTTTAATATTACTTAAATTATCAATATTATTATAAATTTGTAAAGAAGAAGATGATAATTTAGTAATTTGTTTTTTATTTTTATTTAAATATTCTGATTGATTAATTGGTAATTTTGTAGTTGAAATTATATTAGAGGGAATATTTGTGGTCATTTTATTTAAATTAATTATTTAAATTAATTAATTAATTATTTAATTAAAATAAGAATTAAAATAAATAAAAAATAAATTTATTTTTAATTATATTATTATAATAATTAATTAATTAATTATATATTTAAATAATTAAAAATGTCAATTGTGAATAAAATATTAAAATAAAAAATATTAAAAAATGTCTGAAGAAAAGGAAGATTTTTTAAAATAAAAATTAAGCATTTATTAATCTAAAAAATAAGAAAAAGATTATAATAAATAAATATAATTATCTATTAAAATGGTTTCCAAGGTTTAATTATTAATAAAAAAAATTTAAAATTTATTAGAGTTTTAAAAAATAAATCAAAAATTTAAAAAAGAAAAATAAATAATAAAAGTTTGGAAAAACAGGAAAAAGGAAATAAAATAAATTAAACTTTAGGCTTTTAAGAAAATTAAAAATATTTTAAATTAGACAAAAAATAAATAAATAAAATAAAAACACGCAAAATTAAAAAGATTTAAATAAAAGAAAAAATAAATAAAAATATATAATTTTTTTTAAATTTAACCAATTATATAAATTAAAAATAAAAAGAAAAATAATAAAATAATTAAATTTAAAAAAATAAATATTAAGAAAAGAAAAACTTTAAATAATAAATAATTTATTTATTATTTATTTTAAAAATAATAATTAATCATAATATACGTCCAAAAAAGTTTCAAAATTATTTTCCTGTTGCCATTAAAAATAAAAAAAATATTTTTTTTTTAAATAAATAAATATTTAATAATTATTATAATTATTATTTTTTATGGATAATAAATAATAAGAGAGATAAAAAATAATAAATAATAATAAAGAGAGCATCTGGAATAATATTATTATTATTTAAATAATATTTAGTTATTTTTTTAAAGAAAAGGATGTGCAATTATATTTTAAAAATATTTTTAAATAAAATAAAAATATATTTAATTATTTATTATAATATTTACCAATAACTCCACAATATATTATTGTTAAAGCTGTTGAATTTCCTTGATTACTATTACGTGAATCTCTGCTACTATCTCCAGAACAAAAAGCACTTCTTCGTTCTGTTCGATATCCTTTACAAACACAACAAACACCTCCTCCAGAAGAGTCATAAATATGACCACAAGATGTTGAAATATTATTATTATTAGTTATTGGATCAGAACGAATATCAAATGACTTTAAAATAATTATTTTAATTAAAAATAGATATTTAGGTACTTGATGAAAAGATGATGGCCCAACACGTGCCCAAATTTCTTTTCTTTTCAAACTGCTTATCCCAGCAGTAGATGGAGCAGAATCGGTAGAGCCTTGTTGGCGTTGAATTATCTGGGCAACTGCACGTGTACGTGCTTTATTTTTAAAAAATATATTTATATATTATTTTTAATTTTAAAAAAAACCAGTATTAGAAAAAGGTGATATTGGAGTATTAATATTATTATTATTATTAATATTTTGTTTTTGCTGTTTTTGTGAAGATATAATATTATTATTAATATTAGAGCAATCCTCTGGACGTAAATTAAGTGAATACTTTGGCTTTGGAAATATTTGTTGTTGAGGATTAGTAGTAGTAGTAGAGGAGTAATTTGGTGAAGAAGATGTTGGGGAAGAAGAAGACATTATTAAAAAATCTTCTTCACCTTAATTTATTTTTATTAATAAATTTTAAAAAATCAATAATATTATAAAGTATAATATTTATTTAAAATTAATTTAAAAATTATTAAATTAGGTATAATTATTTTAATTTAAATATTAAACTAAAAAGTAAAAGATTTTAATTAATAATGATCTTTTTTCTTTTTTTTTTTAATTATTAAAAATAATATCTAAACAATAAATATATTTAATTATTTAAGAAATATCTAAAAATTTAAATATTAAATTATTATTTATTTTTTATTTTGGTTAATTTCACAAAAAAATAATTTTTCTAAATATTTAAAAAATTATTTAAAAAAAAATAAATAAAAATAAATATTTATTGGAAAAATTAAAAAAAATTTTTTACAAATAATTCTTTTAAAATACAAATAAATGGGGAACTTGTTAAGTGCTTTAAATAAATAATATTTTCTAAAAATATTATTTTAAAAAAAGTTTAAAAAATAAAACAAATTTTTTAATTGCTTTAAAAAATAAATTTTGTAAGAATTTATTTTAATAAAAATAATAATTTTATAAAAAAATTATTTTTACTTTTTTAAAAAAAAGTACATAAAATAATAATATTAATTATTTTTTTTAACAAAAATATTTTATTTAATTATTAATTAATTTAATTTAAATTTAATTATTTATATATTAATATTAAAAATAAAAATATTTTTATGAACAAATGAATGAGAAAATAAATAAATTTAGTAAAATATTTTAAAAATAAATATTTAATAAAATTTACAAAATTGCCCAATTTTTTTGTTTCGAAATTTGTTCCACATTGACGGTTTTTTGAAAATAAAACTGAATTTTTACTTAAAATAAATATTTTAATAGGAATATATAAAAGAAGGAAAAAGAATATTTAGATAAATTAATTATTTTTTTTAATTTATTTACAAAAAAAAATAAAAAAATTTTTTAATTTTTATTAGCTGATTTAATTTTGTAATTTTTAAGGGATTTATATTTAGATAAAATTATTACCTTTTGATTATTTAAATAAAATAAAATAAATATATTTAATTAAATAAAATAATATTTTTTAAAATAAATAAAAATGAACAAAATAAAATTATAATTATTTTATTAAATTTTAAGTAATTTAAAAAAAAATAAAATATTTGAATTTTATTTTGAAAGTTTTTTTTATTTTTAAATAATAATAAATGACTTATTTTGACCTTTAAAAAATTAAAAATATTTATATATATATTTCCCCAATAAATAAATAAATAAAATTATTAATTAATTTTAAATAATTAATTTATTTAAAATTAATTAATTATTAAAGAAAATAATATTTAATTTTTTGTTTTTAAATAAAATAAATATTTTCATTAACAAATGTTTTTATTTTATTTTTTATTTATTTCTTTTTTATTTACGTCAACTAAAAAAATAAATAAATAAATATAATTTATTTTATTTATCTTCTCAAAATAAAGAAATGTTTTAAAATATTTGTTTAAATAAATCATTTAATTAATTCTTTTAAATAATCAATCTTTTTATTTAAATAATTATTTACCTTTAATAATTAAATGTTTTTTAAAAATTATTTTCTCTTAAAAATAAATTATTTATTAAAAAGAGAAACATGAGAAGAACAAATTTTAAGGTAAAAAAATAAAAAAGAAGAGCTACTTTTTTTTAAAAAAGCAACTTTTTATGAGAAAAAATGAATGGGAAGAATTGTTTTTTAAATAAATAATAAATATATAATTATTTAGAAAAAAATGAAAATTAGTCCTCTTGGGAATTTTTAATATTTTTTGAAGTGTAAATATGTAAACAGACAATTAATATTTTAAAATAAAAAATAAAATAAATATATTTGTATTTAAAAATATATTTTAAATTATTAGAAATAAAAAATAAAATATTTTTTTTATTATTAAATTTTATATATTTTATTAAAAAAATAAACTTAAAATTAAATTATATAAATTTATTTTTTTAAATTTTTAATTAAATATAAAATAAAATTTATTATTTTAAAAGGAAAATAAATTATTTAAAATTAATTTACTTGGTGTTGGACTGCAATTTGCACTGTTACTAATTATTTTATTATTATTTTGTAAATAATTTTCATAAATTGTTGATTTTAAATTATTATTATTAATTTTAGGTAATTCTAATAAAAGATTAGTACTGCCACTTGAACGAATTTGTTGTTTTTTATTTTTAATAATTAAATTATTATTTATATTTTGATCATTTAAAATCATTGTACATTGAAGACAACGAACATTTCCAGAATTTTTTGTAAAATTATTTTGATTTATAATATCATCTAAAGGAGTACCTATTTTAAATTAATAATTTAAAGAAAAGAAAATCTTCAAAAAATAAATAAATATTAATTATTTTTAGAAATAAAAAAAAATTATTAAAAATAATTATCAGCTGTCTTTTTTTTACAAATTTAGTAAAATATTTAATTATATTTTGAAAAAAAAATATAATTATTTCTAATTATCTAAAATTAATGTAAAATAAATAATTTAAATAAAAAATATTATTTAATTAATTAATTACCTGGTAAACAAAAACCATGAAATGAATTTCTTTTCCATTGTTGTTGTGAAGGAAGAGAAATTTCTAAATTATTATATTTTTGTTCATTTAAATTAGTAATATATTTATTATAACCAAAAGAAGATTTTGTTGTTGTTGTTGTTTTTATTGATGTTTTTATTTGTTTTTGTTTTTGATTATTATTTGTTGATTGTGGGGGAAATAGAAAAACTGACATTTTTTTTAAATTCTATAAATTTAAAAAATAAAATTAAAAAAAAAATAAAATACAAATATTTAATTAATTTCTAACAATTCAAATGACTTAAAAATAATAATATTTTTTTGTTAATAATTTTTTAGTATTTATAAAATAAAAATATTAAAAACATCTTGAGCATTTTTGCCATTCACATCTGCATCTTTCCTTCCTTTTTACTTATATAAAATAAATATATTTAATATTAGTAGTAGTATTTAAGCATTAATATATTCTAAATACTACTTAATACTTTTGCTTTCTTTTTAAAGTGTATAATAGTAATTAATTTATATTTAAATGTTAAAAAAGAAGATAATAGGTACATATATATTTAAATATAAATATTTTATTAAAAAATATTTAAACAATTAAATATATTAAAATAATTATTTTTTAAAAAAAGAACAGCTATCTATTGTATTTTAACAATTAAATATTTGTTATAGAATATAAGAAAATATAAAATTAAAAATATATTAAAAATAACATTTTTAAATATTCAAATATAAATTAAATCAAAATAAAAATAAAAAAGGCAAATCTCTGCTTTTGGCATTTAACCAAATAAATTGCCTTTTTCAATTCCTTTAGGCTTAAAAAACATAAATATATATCCCCCTCTTCATTTTTTTCTTTTTATTTTTTTCTCATCTTAACTATCCGGTAATTGGATTTTTTTATTTGATAAAAACGGGAAATTTTAAAAATCGAAAAGTGAAAAAAGATTTTTTTATGTTAATTTTAAAAATGAAAAAATAGTATTAAATTTATATTTAATATGTGGGGATATTAAAATATACTATTTTTAACAAAAAAAATTAAAATCATTTGTTTTATTAAAAATTAAATATTTCAAATAAAAATTAAGTAAAATAACAAAAGTGATAATTTTTAAAAAAATTTTTTATTAAATAAAATATTTTCTAGTTAATTATAGGTAAACATTAAAGATAAATAAATACCTATTAATTAATTTTAAAAATATTTAGACAAATTATTAACTTATATATTTTGAAAAATTTTGTTAAATTAGCCATCAGAAAAAAATAAATTTAAGAAAAAATAATTTTCTTATTGTAATAAATAATAAAAAAATATTTAACAATAAATTATATTTAAAATATGTAAAATGTTTTTAATAAAAGTAACATTTATTTAATAATTAAAATATAAATATTTTTTTTAAATAAAAAATTTTTTTATTAAAATTAAAATATTAAGATAGGTATTTTTAATTTAATAAATATATTTATTAATAATTATTATAATATAGGTATGTAGTAATTTATTCAGTAAAATTTAATATTAAATTTTATTTAAAAAAATTTTAATTTATTTAGCTGCCGACAGTGGAAAATTTTTTTTTAATTTTTCATTTCAATTTAGAATAAATAAAAAATTGATAAATGAGGAAAGAATTACTTCAATAAATCTTTTTACTTATTTTTAATTAAAAATAATATTTATTAGTTATTCTCATATTTTATTATTTTTGAGTTTTACTTGTTTTGGATAACAATAAGGGATAAAACATAAAATTTTATTTAATCTAAAGAATTATAAAATTAACAAAAAACAAATAACAATAAAACAACAAATAACAAGTTAAATATTCTGGTCATTCATTATTCGTATACTCAAACCATTGACGAACAGCCTCAGCAATTGTAGTTGGTAATGCATTTGTACTCCTCACAAGTGCATAAAATGGAAATGGAAAACATTCCATATAAGGCCGGAAGGTGCACCCACTGTCAGTAAAATCAGCAACACGCACTTCTGTGATAGACTGTTCAGCTGTGTCCATTATTAAAAAGAGAACTGCAACTCTGTCATGTTGAAGATGTTCCAAATACTAAAAAATTATTTTTAAAAGAAATTTCTAATAATTTACTAACTTTTTTAATATTAGCAACACCATTGGCAAGTACATCTCTTCCATCGCTTAAAATAATAAGCATTTGTTCGGGTGTTTGTAGACTACATTCTCTTCCGTTTTTAAAAAGAGACACAGAGAATTCCAACATTTGGGAAATATCTGTTCTTTGTTGATCAAATTTAAAAGTCTGAAAAATGCGTAGTCCTAAGGAGAGGTCTTCAGCAGAGGAGAAATCAGAAAGCATTTGTACATTTGAACCAAAAGAGCATACTGCTAATTGACCAATTTCAAGTTGCCTGAGGGCGCGTTCAATAAGACAAAGGGAATTGCAAGTAATCTGAATATATTTTATTAATAAATATTTTGATAGATTCATAATTATATTCACATATTTAAAAAATAAAAAAAACCTCAGTAAAATGATTGTACTTCATACTTTGAGAATTATCAACTGCAATGCAAACTTGATAATTTCTTTTGGCACATTTTGTGCGTCTCATCCAAATCTGATCTCTTCGATAATCACTAGCAATATAAGCAATCAATCGTCGCATATTCAATCTCTTGCCTGTTCGATAATCACCTCTTAATTTTTTTAAATATTGTAAAATTAAGAAAAATTTTTAAATTAATTTCAAAACGTACTGAAGTTTATTAGCAACAGTAGGTGCAATAATAGTACGCAAAGATTCAGTCAACTCAGAAGCTAATGAATTAACACCTTCAGAAATAAGAGCCCATTTCATTTGCATTTGGTGAATATCATCTTCATTTTGAGAATTTTCGCGTTCTAACCTATCAAATTCTTTGCATAAGTGATCCATAGTTGTAAAATCATTTGAAGTTTTCTCGAAATCAAACTGGATTTTAAAATATTAATTAATAAAAACATAATTTTTAAATTGATTTTTTGATAAATTAAAATATTCAGTTTTCAATAATAATAGAATGTTTAAATAAAATTTTTACGTTTATTTTCTCGGCAAAATTGAGATAAACACTGCAATTTCCCTTTTCGGCAAAACTATCAATAATCTTAATTGAATCATTGCTTTCACTATCCATGTCTATTTCTTCACTAAATGCCTCTTGTTGTTTTTCTTCGTTCAAATTTTTTCCATCAGAAGCATTTTCTGCCAATTCATTCTTTAAATCTGGCATTCGTAGCCGACGTAAAGAAGAATCAAACAATGCTTTAGTTCGATTTGCTTGTTCAAATGTGGAAGTACCGATTACAGATACCTATTGAGAAATGTAAAAGGAATAAATATCAAAAAGTCAATTTACGCAAAAAGAGTTAAAGAATCCTTAATCACCTTTTCCTGTTCGACCTCATCAAAAATATTTTCTTGTTTTTCTTCGTCAGCAGAAATGCTACCTCCTCCTCCGTTTTCATTATTACCCTGAATTTTGTCTAGCTCATTTTCATTCAATTCTTCTTCCTGTGGATTCTTGTCTTGCTGAGCCGATCTATTCGAATTTTTAGTAGAAAAATCATTGCAATGTTGATCATTCCCTGAATCTTAAAAATAATATATTTATAAAGAATCATAAAATCAACAACTATTATTATCCATATTTTTATCAACATCTTCTCCATCTGCCTCGGCACAATTCGTTTCATTCTGTTTATCATCCATCATTTCAACTCCAGGCGGACGAACAGCATTTGGGATACCTCGAACATCCCCAATCGCATCTTGTTCAAACTCATCATTTCTTAACTGATCGTTTTTACACTCATCCAATAAATTCTCGTCATCTTCTAATGTAAGAAAAGGTTAAATATCTTAATTTCTTAAAATACCTTTTTCAAGTTCGCCTTTATTTTCCATGTTATTCTTCTCATCATGCAATTCCTCATTTTGATTTTGTTGTTCTTCATCATCATCATTTAAATACTCGTCATCATTTCCTTTTTCAACATCATCGCCTTCTTCAGTTTCTTCAATACCACTTTCGATTTCTTCTATATCATCAGGATTTTTATCCTAAAAAATAAAATTTATAAAATAATCATTTCATCAAAGTAAAATACAAAATGGATTTTTTTAAATATTCGATAGAAACAATAAACTGCAGAAAAACTTCCCAAATTATGTTTATTTTTTGATATAATTTTTTCAAAAATTTCTATGTTTTAAAATTTTCAATCTTCTAACTGAAAATACAACTCACATTCACTTCATCTGTTTTATTATCACCCTCTTCTATCTCCTCGATTTCATTTGAGAATTGATCATTTTCATCAGCATCTACTTTTTCCTGACTTACTTCAGCTTTTTCCTGATTCTCTCCTTTTTTATTCTGATTTTCATTAGTTTTCTGTTGTTTATGTTGCTGCGCAGCAACAATATCATCAGTTTCAATTCCATCTTAATTTTTTAATAAAATAATTAAATATAAAATTATTAAATTACTATTTGCAGCATTGTCATCTTCTTTATCATTTATTTCATTTTCATCTTGTTCCCATAGATTTGGATCCAACTGCTTCTCTTCAGGTTCATCAACTTCGCCAAAGTTCCATTCAGCATTCTGATCTTCTTCCTCACCTTGATTTACAAAATTTAATATGTTTTGAAGTAAAGAGAATATATAAACTAACCATTATCATCATCTCCTTTCTCTTCTTCACCATCTTGGGCATCCAAACCCTCAATACAACCATCAAAATCATCCTCAACATCAATCGGAGTATCAACTTCAGGTAGTTTCTGTTGTTCAGTAGGATTCTCATTTGATTGATCAAGATCATTTTGAGAGTCATTTTCTGTTCCGCCCTTAATTCAAATAATTATTTATTTCAATTTTAAATAATAAAAAATTTTTTCATTATTGAACACAAAAATATTTGAGGAAAAATATTATTAATAAAATACTACTTTCTACTACCTTAAGGCCTTCGATTTGTTCCATTGTTTCCAATTCTTCTCCAACATCTTTAGCATCGTTAGTTAGATCTCCCTCGCCAAATCCGCACATATTCTCAACTTTTTTATCATCCCCTTGAAATACTGGTCCAGCCTTTGGAATTGGATTAACAAAACCATTGGTTAACAAATAACTTTAAAATTATAATTTTAAAAAATAAGTAAAAAAATAGATATTTAAACCATCCAATTGCAACCCAATGTTCGTGAAGAGAAATCAACTGGAAAATAAATTCACACAAGTAATGCAATAATCGTTCATATAATTTAGAAATTCCCTCCGATAAGGTGAAAAACTTGTTGAGCATTTCTTCGGGTAAAGTACATATTGAGTGAGAAAGGAAAATTGAGTGATAAGTCTGGATTAACCGATTGCTTGACTATAATGGAAATTATTTATATTAACATTAAAATTTAAAAAATAGAAATAATTTACCAAAGGAGTAATTTTGGTTTATTTGAATTACTTCAAGATAGAATAAAATAAAAATAAAAAAACCTGAAAAGAGTTCTGTCCAAAATATTCAATTAAACTCTTAACAGCATCTAATCGATTAATATCAGAATCTAGTAATGGCTCCATGTAAATGAAAAAGTTTTGAAGACGAATCAAAAGTATTTGTTGTAGTTCGGCAAAAGAAGCCTCGTCAATTTTGGATTGATCTGATTGAATTATTTCTTCATGATCATCAAATAATAAGCAGATTTTATTAGTGAACTCTAAAATAGAGTTGTAATCATCAGGAAAATAGTATTTAATGTGTTCAGAAGTTATTAGAAGCGATTTGATATCTTCGATTAATGAACAAAAATTTTGAGAATAATTGAACCAACGAGACCTTAAATAAATTTTTCAATTAAGTTTAAATTAAACAATTATCCTAAAATTATATTTTACAAAAAAATATTACTTATTCCAAATATTTTCTTCATTTAAACCAATTTCCTTTGTTTCATAAATTGTAGGCAAACGTAAAATCATCTCATGTTCCTTGTCATTGAGTTTGCAAAGTTTTAAGACAATATTAAGTAAGTTATCAACATCACTATATAATTGAGAAAATTGTAAATCAGATTGACGAAGACTTCCAAGATGTTCTTGTATAGTTTCTAAATTTTGATATGTTTGGTTGTAATGTTCTTTTGGACAACATGAAAGAATCTTGCTCATTCGATCAGTAATTTTATAAATATTTTGAATATAATCACAATTTTTAATAAATTTATCAGTTATTTGTTTATGGGTAAGTGAAGTACAAAAAGAATTCTAAATTAGATAATATATTCAAAAATAATATAGTAAGGTCAACCTTAGAATATTTTACATTCTCCAATTCAGTCTCAAAACACTTAGATGCAAGTTTCAAACGCTTAACTTCTAAAGCGCTAGTAGTGGCCAATCCATTAAGTGCTTGGAAAATCCAATACAACCCAAATTCGGTAGTGCCTCGTAAATTTTCCAAAATGAAGGGAGAAAGTTGATCAGAAAGATGAGGAGTATGTTGAAGGCAATGGCGCCATGAAGCAAATTTTCTCATAAAAACATTTCGAGATGCAACATTATGACGAAACAATAAATTTATCTAAAATAAAAAATAATAGTAAAATGAAAGTTTAAAATAAGAAATAAAGATTATTAAACAGTAAAATAAAAACCGTATCGCCAGCCACAAGTAAATTTCTAATGTCCGGTGATATTTGTGTGAGTGTCTCAATAGTGAGAATTTCAGAGTCTAATTTATGAGAACGTCGTGAATCGAGACCAAAGCGTTTCAAAGTACGAATCAAAAGAGAGAAACGCTGCTGACGTTCAAAAAGAGCTCTACCATGCAATTTTTCATTTGCAGAATCAATCGAATCAGAATTTTTTGTGGTTTCATCTAATTAAAATTTAGAAAATTTAAAAAATATAAATATATTTAATACTCAAAAGTTGTGAACAATGTTAAAGATTATAGAAATGTAAACTTGTTTTACCTACCTGATTTATCAATACTTTGGTAAGAAACGTTATTCATCACTAATTGCAAGAAATCAACGGCTAATAATTTAATAGAATTTAATTCATCAAGTACGAATAAATTTTTTAATCGTTTATTAAATTTAAAGTCAAAATTGTTGATCATATAGGAAAGAGTTGAGTCAGAATATTGATTTTTAAGTGATGGTAAAGAAATTGGAAAAAGTTCTAGTGCTTGATTAGGCATTTTTGGCAATTTGTCATGAAGAATGCTCGAAAGTGATTCATTGTACATTTCCTTAAAATTATTATTTTTAGGTGATAAAAAAGAGTATCAGTAATAAAAATTAAAAATATAGATTTATAGGTTATTTTATTAAAAAATAAAACCTTAAATTTTCTTAAAATCCTAATTAATTGTACACGTGCACGCTTTGTTGACTCACGAACACTCCATAGATTTAAATCATTATAACGAACGACAGTGGTAAAGTTAAGTAACTCTTTCTCAATTGGAGTATAAAGTTGTGTGTAAAAATCCATAACTGAAATTTTTATGAAAAAATTCTTGTGTAAAAAACCTTGAACTTTAAACTGATCAAAATGGGCAACAACACAGGAAATACGATATGAAAGTTTTTTTCTTTCAACAACATTTTGATAAGTCACATCTTCCAATAAAGAAAGACAATGTGAAAGAAGGCGGCCTGTCCAAAGACGAGTCTCAAAATCACCGAGGGTTGAATTTTGCAACCATTCGATAAACATTAATAATAATTTGCTTCCATCATTTTTCAGTTCCAAAGCATTTTTGAAAAGTGGCCAACTGAGCAAAATAGCAAGTTGTGCCGAGTCGCGTTTAAAATGATTAACTAGTTCACTCCAACATTGAACCTCTCGACGGCGCCATTCAACAAGCAATTCTTGCAAAGGACACATTTGATCACGAATAGAGTGTGCTCGATCCGAAATTGATTCCCATGCTTCAGCATGCTCTATAAAAATATTTGTGAAAATTAACCTTTTGATCATTGTAAGTAAAAATAGTAATAATAACAGATAATAAGAAATGTTTTTCCGATTAATATTAAATTATATTTATTAAAACGAATGTAAAAAATCAGTTAAAAGTATAAATTTACCCAAAACACGTTCCAGTTGTGCTGCATGTTTCATCATTGGAAGTCCAGCTTGATCATCGTTAAAAATGTCTATAGATGATAATAATTGAAGCAATTGAGCATTTTCAGGAAATTCATCTTTTAAGCGACATGAGGCTTTTTTAAGATGATCTAGAGCTTCACTACAATTTAAAAGAGCAGCTGGTTCACATTCCTTATAAACATTTAAGGGTGAACAATAAGGAAGTATTTGACGTTGTCCTAATGGAAATTGGTTTTTTAGCTGCTGTTGAAGTTCGTTGAGTTGCAAAAGATGATGGACTGTAAAAAAAAGATTAAAAATTTACAAAATGATTTTTATTTAAGAACAATGTTGAATCAAAGAAGAATGGTTACAGACTAAAATAAACTGTTTCTGATAACTTACATGCAAAGTTTTCGTTTGCTAATGAACTACAATAAACCAATTTTTGAGGAAGTTGACTCAGGAGGCACATAAAATTAAGAAATGGAAGTTTAATATTTTCTGAAGATGAGAAAATTATTTTTAGTGCTGAATAAATTTCATCGCTATTGAGAAAAGAGTCTTCATTATCAGCCATTCCATCTTTTGGCTCCTTTTCAAGAGAATTACTAAAGTCAGGTAAATAATTGTTGAACTGAAACAAAAAAGGTAAAATAGTTAATTTAATCTCTCACCTCATTATCATTCTCTAAGCCATCATCTGAATGAACAACTTCGTCATCATCTTCAAGAATATCTCCAGATTGATTAATTTTCTTCTTTTTCATAAAATAAAGTTGCTCTATTTTAGCTTTTGCATTTGTCTCATGCCAATGTTCCCAATGTTTAAAAATCCAAAGTAAAAACTTAACATGGCATTTTTTTGTTAAATTTATATCATTTATTTTATTGCAATGCCAAAGAAGAATTGGAAGTTTTTGTTGTGGAGAAATATTAATATCATCAGATATTAATATTGTCAGTTGATTCAGAAGAATTCTTTGATTAATTTTTTCATAAGATTGCTTTTCGAATGAATGTAGAAAAACCTTTAAATTTTCAAAATTAGAATTAATCTCAGCATAAATAGAATTGCAAAACTCACATTAACAATTTTACGTTGTTGGTTGGAGTGACATTGTTCCTTTGCGCATTTATGTTGTTCGGATAAGTAAATAATAAGGCAATTGAGAGCAAATAAATAAGGAATAAATATGTCGGGAAAAAGAAGGAAGGTAGGAAGATTCGAACAGACTAAAGAACATAATCGTTTCTTCAATACCTGTATAGTTTGAAGAGAATTTGATAATAAACAACAGAAACGTTCAAGACTGAAAACTTTATATTAATTATAATTTAGATTTAAAAACTAACGAATCTGGAGGTATTGTCTGATAATTATGTAACTCTTTCAAAAAATATGGAGTAAAAAGTTCATTCAAGGCAGCAGTACAAATGAATAATTCATCTACAACATTCTTTTGAAAATTCTAAAAGAAATTTTTTCGATTTCAAAAAAAATCATATAAATAACAAAATTACAAACAAGCTTTTATAAACTAAATATTATGATTGCATACTTTTTTATAGGCCAATACATCGTCACCAAGAAGTTCAATTCGAAAAACGCAACGATTTTTTGTCCAAAAGGAAAATTCTCCTTCTAAATTATCAAGTGCAGAGATTGTTGCTTGTCTTGATTCATAAAAAGCTTCAAAAAATTTAGAATTATTTGATGCAATTTCGCAAACTTGATCCATTTCATACGACTTAGAAATCTAAATAGCAAAATTAATAAAGTCTTTAATTCAAGAAAACCGTTAATTGAAAAAAATCTCGTAAAGCAGAAAAATATTGTTCCAGATGCTGACTTTTAATTTGCAAATAATTATTATGTTTATGAATATAAAATATATAATCTAGAAAGTCTTTAGGTGGAGTCAATGATTTAATTTTTGCCAAAATTGATTCAACCGAGACTTTTAAGGGTTGAATATTATCGGAATCATCAAGAAAATGTTTCTCACATTCAGACCAATGAATGCTAAAAAAATTAAAATTCAATAAAAATAAAAAAATCACTTTACTTTTTAGTCTTTTTCAAAGGCTTTGATGTAAAAACAATATCCCAAAAAAGTTCAGACGTCCTTTCAAGTTGATTTAACGCATCAAACATTTCACAGACTCGAATATGCTTAAGAAGCTTATTGCTATAATTGATATGAGACCATAGTAATGAATTGGCATAACGTGTAATGAATGTATCGTCCAACAAGGAAAAAAACTTAAATTAAAAAATAAATTTAGCTGATTGTGAAACGCATTTTAACATACAGTCTGAGGTTGTTCATTAAAATCAATGTCAATCAAAAAACTTGAACTACTCATAAATCGAGAAAATAAGAACAATCTTTCATTACCAACAAGATTAATCCTCTCCAATAAGGAAGTAGAAGTTGAACTGCTACAAAACAGATGCCAAATTTTATTTAATAACATAAATAAATGTTGTTTTAATGGAGCAAATACAGATTTCTAAAAGGGTTAATTTTAGAGTTTGATTTAAAAAATACCGATTCATCAAAATTTTGAACTTTATCAACCAACATATTTTCCACTGCATTCCATTTTTCAATACACAAGTTCAACTGATCATAATTTTCAAATGGCTTGCATATACACGTTGATGAGCATAATGAAATCAAATAATGTTCACCAATAAGTGTTGAATTTGTAATACTTGAATTTAATTTGCTCCATAAAGAATAATTAGATTGAAATTTCTCAAAAGTTGAAACTAAAAGTTCATCAATAATATAAAGTTTATCTCCTTCATTGATCCGTATTTTTGAAATAAATTCTCTCATTTGCTTGTAAATTATTTTGATGGACATACGTAATTCTATAAAATACATTGTCAAAAAATGCCTAAATTAAAAGTAAAACAATACCAATATTATTAAAAATGCAATTGAGACGATCAAGTAAAGGTTCTGCTGTAACATAATCATGATCGAGTATAAGCTCGGAAGGAAAAACAAGAGCCATTTGTACAAACGTTTCAGTTGGAATATTTAGATGAATAGAATATTTGCAAATTGATAGCCAAGAATTAAAATAATACTCAAATAACTTGGCTGAAAAAGTTATTTTTTAATAATTAATTTAAGTGTTGAATTTATGACACTTACTGGATAGTTTGTTTTTCAGAGAAGGTCTTAATAATGGAAAGTAACATGGAATTGACGATGTAGTTAAAGATAAATCTAAATTTAAAAAAAATTTAATTTAGAATATTTACAAAAAAATAACTGTTTTGTTTTGCCAGCAAACTTAGAAATAATTGCAATATTATATTGAAATTAGTAATATTAGAGTCTGATTTTAATTTGGCATACAAAAGAGCAGAACATTTCAACAAATATTCAAATGATAGATTATTGGTTAAAATTGATTTAAAACACTTGAACATAACTTTTTCTTCTGAAAATATTGACTTTTCTAGATTTTTTTGTAATTCAAAACATGGGTAAAATATAATTGAAAGAACATCGTAAGGATTTTTACTCCAGAGTTGCTCATGTTGAGATAAATGATCAACACAAAATTGTATTTCCAATGTACGATTTCGCATAGCTCGGGAAATTTGACCATTGCGAGGATTCATTGAAAAGAATATTCTAAAAAATTAATTTGTATAAATAATCAATTAAAAAAATTAAACCTAAAATCAGGATGTCGATGAACAACTTGAGAGTCATCAATAGGTAAAAGTAACTCTCCATTTGTACTTTCAAGACAAGAGTTTAAACAGTCTAGTACTGCCGAATTGCAGCAATTAACATCTTCAACCAATAACCAATGTCCGTCACGAAAGGCACGCAAAAATATACTCTCAACCCATTTAAAGCAAAGACCACCACGATCGTTAGGCAAAGCAAACTCATCTAATGAAAGATTTTCATTTTGTTCTGGTTGCAAATTAGGAGATGAAGAATCAAACTGGAAAGAAAACAAAGGTCAGTAAAATAATAATATTTATATTTATAAGACAAACCTGAATTTGTTCAAATGATCCCAACAAATCAAGTGCATCAGTACCAGAAGTGAGTCGCATTGTGTAAAGTTGTTTTCCAGTCAATTGTGCAAGTGTTTTAATTACAGAACGTTTTCCACAATGTGAGGGACCGATAAGAAGTGTAAGCCAATTTGCCTGTGAGCAGGCTGCCACCTAAAATTAAAGATAAAGATGAAAAATGGTATAGTAAAATTTATACTTTCTCAAATAATTCCATTTGAGTTGCCAAAAGGCAAAGACGATTGACATTTTCTTTTGAAGTCTCATTCACAGCGTAATTTAATTTAACATTTCCGATCGACAAAGTTGGCAAGTTAAGATCGATTTTTGGCAGAGGAACACTGGGAATCCATTTTCTTGGATAGAATACACGATTGTAAATTGTGTTGATTACCTGAAAATTTGGGGTAAATTTTTTACTTCAAAAAGCTAACGAAGTATAATAATTTTAATATTACAGAAAATTTTATAAGGATAAATTTAATTTTTAGATATATTTTTTCTTAAATATTATAGTATAAAATTAAGATTTTTCTTTATATTTTTCTCATTTTTCAGTTTCTCATATACAACTATAATTATGTGTTTAGCATTTATTGGTCAAAGAACTTGATCTACGATTGATTTCCGTCACCAAAACTCTGCGCGAACTCCAATTTCTCTACTATAATTTAAGAGGAAGGAAAAAGCGACACGTCAATGTTCCTATTATGCCCGTAACTTAGAGTTCCCATAAGCGTTAACGCTTATCATAATATTAAATCAAATCCAAACGAATGTATTTTCATAAATAAAAAAAATCATTCAAATCAGTTACTTTATAGGATGAAAACTTCAATGAGATTATTTATAGAAATTGTCCTGATTGGTGTTATAGGTGTATTAGTAAATGCTCAAGACAGTGAAAAGAAGGTGGATCTGACTGAAATGTACAAAAATCCCCTATCAAATGGTATTTATTTTAATGTTAGTATATATTTTTATATTCTATATAGGCTTTGGAGACGATATCGACTGGATAACGTGGGAAAATGCAATAGAAACAGCTCTGGAACGGAATAAACCAGTTTTTCTCTTAATCCATAAAACATGGTGCCATGCGTGCAAATGTAAGAATGTTTTTTTTAAATATTTTAACTTATTTTAAATCTTATAGCGCTAAAGAAGGTAATGCAGCAGTCAAATGCAAGAAAAGCGTTTAAAAAACTTAGCGAATACTTTGTTATGGTAAATACAGCAGATGACGATGAACCATTTGAAGAAGAATACAGGCCAGACGGAAAATATGTTCCAAGAATTTTATTCTTAGGTATTACTATAAAAATTTTATAGAAAAAATGAAAAACACGAAAAAGAAAGATATAAATGAAATTTTGTAACTTATTTAAGATAAAAACGGTGATCTACTACCGGACTTCAAAAACAAAAAGGCGGAGTACAAAAACTATGCTTACTATTATCCGAGCCCTGCAGACATTCTAAACTCAATGAAAGAAGTAATTTCTCACTATGGCATCGAACTGTCAGGTGAGAAGAAAGGTGACAAACTAAAGCCCGTAAAACCACCACCAAAGAAGGAACAGGAAGCGCCAGATACAAAAGAAAAGAAAAAAATAAAAGATACAGATAAAAAGACGGAAAAAGAGAGCTCTAAAAAATCAGAACTTTAAATTTTTACCTTAGTTTTTACTTATAGCTGTTAAATTTCTCATAATAGCTTATTACGAATTGGGTTCATTTAAACTTAATTTAAGCATAGAGAAAATTTATTAATAATTTTTAAATATAACCTTTTGCTTGACATCTTTAGTTGATAACCGACTCAAATAGACCAAATCGAAACTAAAGTCAACATTCCCACCAAACTAAAATCGGGATTTTTAGAACATAGAATTTTTAACTTCAAGCTTACCATAACAGTTGCCTCTAAAAAGCGGAATAAATCACGCAAGTTGAATTCGCATCTACTCTTTATGACACTATCAGTTTCTTGAAAAAGCTTATTGATTAAAACAATTTTTGCAATTAATTCCTCTGAAAGATATGAATTTCCATCAGGAATTGTTTTAGAATATTCTGTCAAAATAAAAATAAAATCCTTTTCAGTCATTTCTTCGATGAAAATCTAAAAATATAGAATATTAATAAAAATTATGTTTATTAACATGTATTTTAAATTTAAAATTAAATATAAAAATACTTGCCGAAATAAACCGGTTAACGAATGATTTAGGCAATGCTCTCCGATCACCCCCTTGACTATGAGGATTTTGGCAAGCAAAAAAACGACATTTACGAGCGTCCACATCAAAAGTGCGATTCAGTTCACTGATATAAATATTGTTTCTAAAGTCAAAACATGAATTAAGACCCTCAAGAACAGATTGGGATGCGAGGTTCATCTATCCAAAAAAAAATTAAAAACAAAAATATAATTTAAAAAACTTCATCTAACAAAATCCAATGCCCTTCTTTAATGGCCTTGAGCACAGGACCATCTTTCCAAATAAAAGTAGCGTAATTAACACCAGCTTGAGTAATAGGGATATCGGTTCCAAATAAATCGTAAATATCCTAGAATAATAAAAAAAATTACAAAATATTGCTTAAAAAATACAGTTTGTTCGGATAAATTTAGACGAATTAGTTTATGACCAGTTGCGGCAGCCAATGCCATAACCAAACTTGATTTTCCAGAACCAGGACTACCCTCTAACATTATAGGCTTTTTAGATGATAAAGCACGTGCAATTCGGAGAAGATTTTGACGTGTGCTCGGAGAATTTAAAGAATATCCTTTTGGAAAGTTGTGGACATCACTGCTTTGATTGAGAATAGAAAAAGGTCCGATAAAAAGACCGCGATCGTTAAAGATAAAATTGCCCTGTTCAATTTGGGGTAGAATATTTGTACAAGCAAATCCGAATTGTTGAACAATTATTGAAAACTAAAAAATAGACCATTAATCTTATTTCCTATAATATATAAACTTTTTTTTGACATTGTTCGATAACCGAGTTTCGGTTGAATGCCATACGCTGTGGTAAAATACCTAGCGCATCTAAAAATGTCGCCTCTATGGAGTGATAAAGCAGCACAACCGTATTTGAAGAAAAAGAATCTTGCGAGCAAGTTGTATTTAGCATTTCCATGAATATCTCTGCTAATCCAACCAGATCTCGTAATGAAGGAATAAATCTAATAAAAATTAGAAATTAAAAACTATAAAAGAAAAATAATTACTTGATTATTTCATGAAGTTGATTGGCGAAAAATTCGGTGAATTCTATGAAGATTCTCGCTATACTATCAATAAATTCAATTGACAATTTTACGGATGAATTACAGCAGTTTAATCGCTGGCGAATAATTTCCATTGCGTCTTCTCTATCATATTTGCTTTGACACCAGATTTCCGTAAATCGATTACGCAATGCCTTGGATAACTTAAATATAATAATTGAAATTTATTAATATGTATGAACATTTTTAATTTTATTTTCAAACTTCTCTTTTCCCATGATCATTGCCAGGATTCATTGTTGCTACAAGCTGAAATCCGTTATTTGCTTTAACCAGTTGCTCAATAGCACATGATTCATCAGTAGAGGAAGAAGCAGGATTTGTAAGTAAAATGGTACGTTCAGATTCAAGTAAAGAATTTAGCCTTTCAAGAACAGAATCGGCAGCCAATGAGATTTCATCGATAAGTACGCGTTGACCACTACGCATTGCTTGTACAACAATACCATCCTGCCAACGGAAAGTCGGACCTCTTTCTGAATTTGAAACAGGGCGAATACTTCCCAGAAGGTCTGAAGCATCTGTCCGCTCATGACAGTTAATTGAAAGAAGATTACCCTGAAATCAGAAGTTAAATTTTTTAATTTAAAAATAATGACAATTATTGTACAAATACGAAACAACAATTCACGTAAAATTGACAAATAATTATCTCTAACCAAATTAAAATAACAAATAAGTTAAAAAATTAAGATAACGTACAAAAAGATGAACAGCGGAAGTCTTCCCACAGCCTGTATCACCAATAAGCAATACTGGTTCATCACATTTCCACGCCTCTGAGCAAAGAATAAGTGTTCGACGGAATTGTTTAGTTAAAACAATATGTTGAGGGATAATCACATTCAAAGGCATGAACGGAGAATTTTCACCAAAAAGAAGATCAATATCAATTTTTCGTTGCAATATTTGCTCCAATACGCGAACTACATCATTTTCGTCTTGTGTCGTCCGGCAACGAGTAGCAAGTACAAAATACCCATGATCAGCCATTGATTGACGCCAATCATCATGATTTTTCTGCGAAGCAAGGCGATTTGCCCAACGAAAAAGATCTCTGAAACGTATTAAAATATAAAAAAAATTGTCAAATCAGAAACCTCAATGTCATTAAGCCATCTGAGGAAGAAAATATTTTAGATATAGCTCGTCGATTGCGCAACTCCTGTAATACTTTGACAGCCAACTCTGCCTGTTTAGGAGCAATCCCACAACGTTGTTGTACAATTTGAGGAAGTTCCGAGAGAGGGATTGTATCACATTGTATCACCATAAATCTGTTGAGAAATGCTCGAGAAAGACGTTTGCGACCAGAATAAACACCAAAAGGATTCTGGGTAGCAAATAATTGAAAACGAGGATGGGCCTTTATGGTACAATTAAGTTCTGATACAAAAAGTTCGCGGTTATCGTCAAGAAGCTTTGAATAAAATTAATTTAATAAAAAAAGAAGAAAAGTTAGACAAAACATACTCTATTCAATGCCTCAAGTATAGAACTAGGAGCCAAGTTTAATTCATCAAGAATTATCCAATGACCGAATTTAAGAGCCTTCAAAAGGAGACCCTCAGCAAAAACAAGTCTTCCATCGCTATCAGGAGCATAGGTACCAATATATTCCTGGAAAATGTTTAAATTAAACACATATATTTTAGGATACATTATAAATATTCTAAAAACCTGAATATCAGAATGTTCATGGTTATTAATTCTATAAACGCAATTTCCACTCATTTTAGCAAGTTGAACAACCATAGAAGTTTTTCCTGCTGAAGTTTCCCCCTCAAGAAGAATAGGAAATTTTCGGGTAGATACAACACTAGCAAGCAATCTCATATTGACTTTAACCGAAGAAGTAAATACATAATCGTCGCCATTAATAATGCTTTCGGAGCCTCGCGGAACTGGGAAGCCTTCGATTAAACTATTTAAATATAAAAAATTATAAAAAAATAATGTTAAAATTTACACAAATCTAGAATCATCAATTTTATCTGAGTTCAGTGAAGAAAATTGAATTGTAGATAGCCCAAATGATTTTGACAATAGTTGACACATTCTCTCACGCTGCTTCATACCAAGTTGACTAGAGAATGAAAGATGACAAGCATGTAAAAGTGAATTTAGCTGGCTACCGTTGAGTTCAGAAGCCAATGTAAGCGCACGACTTAGATTACGTAAGCTAAAAAATAAATTTTAAAATTAAAGCAAAATAACCTAAATTTTAGTGGAAAACAGGAGCATATATCAAGGTAAAAGTTCAACACTCCATCAACCAAATCCTTTGGAAGAGAAGGCAAATGACCACGGATAAGAACATGCAATTGATCCACATCAGATGTTTCACAAACTAATAGTTCAGTGAATTTAGCACGGATTCCATTCAATAATTGACGTTTTCCTATATCTGTTGCATGGTTCATACAGGCAAATAATCGAAAATTTGGATGAAAATCAGTCGATTGTTCTAACAACTTAAAATTTTTTTTAAAGTATCAGACTAATTCAAATGTTAAGCCATTTGAATAAAAAAATATTTAATCGATCATGGAAAAGAGTTGCAAGAAAAATTAATGATTAATAAATAAAATTAAAATTTTAACACCATCGAAAAATTAGATAAAATTGTGCAAAATCTACAAACCTCAACTAAAACGTCCAAACATTCAGCAGATGCCAAATTAATCTCATCCACCAAAAGCCATTGACCTTGCTCCACTGCTTGTGTGACTACTCCTTTCATATAGGTAAAGAAAACTCTACTGCGCCATCTTTCTCCATTTTCATCAGAAAAACATCTAATCATTTTTGAAGTTTTCCTTGCCAATTCTATCCATTCTTTTCTAGCTTCGGGTAACCTTCGACAGATTCTAGTACTTGACTTAAAAATTAGCTTGAGAAAATCTCCAAAGCGTTGAGAGTTAAAACATTTCTAAAAAAAAGTATGAAAATTATTTTTAAAATATTAGATTAAATTTTACATTCACGTTGGCCAAAAATTTTGAATTTTTCTCTAAATCAAAATAAGTTTGGAACAAACAAAAATATTCATCAGCTAAAGGTCGGAGGATATTCAAAGGAGATGTTGGTTTATATCTAATTTCAAATATGAATTAAATTAGAAATTAAGAATTTTTTACCCTCCCAACAGATCCGAAGACTCCGATTCTTGACTTAAATTTACAACTCGCAATGGAACACGTAATAAATTAGCAAGATACTGGACTGAACTAGTTTTACCAACACCGGTTTCTCCAGTTAATAGAACAGGCTCTGGAGGTTTTTGAATTACTGAGGCAGCTAAACGCTCTAATAAAGATGTGGCATCACGTGTGAGAACAAAATTTGAAGTTTGAAAACTAAAAAAGTAAAGAAAAATAATATATATTTTTAAATAATTTACTTTATTTCAGTCATTTGTCTCCTTTCTAATTTAATACGGCCAATTTCCACCTTTTCATTGTCAACAATAAATTTTGGATGTCGAATATTTAATAATAAATGTTGTTCTTCCTTAGCAAGTGAAAGGGCTTCAGAAATAAGAGTTGCTACTTCTAGTTTAAGAGAATTTGTTGTTAAATGAATTGCCCAAACATCAATTAGTTCAAGAAAAATTGCATGAGGATCAATTAAAAAAGCTGGTGGGGAAGAGTTTAAACGAGACATTGCACGAAAAAGATCCTTCGTATTAAGTAAACGATCAATTGATACCTTTAAATAAGATTTAAAAATCAATAAAAAATTTAACAGGTATTTTGGGTGAAAACTTTTAAATTATCTGACCTTTTTTTGTTTTATAACATCAAAAACGGCAAAGAAAAGTGAAATAAGCTTTTCCCGAATATTTTCCAATTTTGGGTATTTCTCTTTCAAAACGTTGTTTAGTTGATCAAAAGTTGGAGCAGCTAATTTAACCTTATAAGGATATTCGTCAAGTATTAAAGGAATTGAAGAAATTTGTTGAGCATATTCTTCAATTGAACCCAAAATGCGACAGTTTTTATTCATATTAATTTTAATTCCATTTGGTAATTCAATAAAACGATTCTCGATAAGATATAAAATAGCAGAAGCCAAGTCAGGACCTCCATGGTCAATATTTTCCAAAAGAATAAGACACTCTTGTTGTATATACTACAATAAATATAAATTTTTAAATAAGTTATTTTATTTTAAAATTTTTATAAAAATTAAATAGAAAAAAATAGAAAAAAATATTAATAAATCTAAAACATTAATCTGAAATAAAACTCAGAAAAATTTTTAGATAAAAATAAACTTTTATGTAATTCCGTTTAAATATTACCTGAGCAAATTTAGATGATTCCCATACAAACTCGCCAGGGACTTCTGTACACGTATAGCTTCCATACAATGACTAATTAA
This sequence comes from Meloidogyne chitwoodi, assembly GCA_015183035.1. Lineage (NCBI taxonomy): Eukaryota > Metazoa > Nematoda > Chromadorea > Rhabditida > Meloidogynidae > Meloidogyne > Meloidogyne chitwoodi. Next base: position 1,301,037 of record JACZZP010000011.1, read on the forward strand.
ATGAAAATTGTTAATAAAAAATATTTCAAAACTAATCAAAACCTTAGCATCAACTTGGTTACTAATTTGTAAAATATTTAAGCAAACTCTACATTTTTCACTAATTATTTTTGCTGAATATGTTTTACCAGAACCAGAAGGTCCCTAAAAATTAAAATTATAGTAATAGAATATAAAAAACCTGAACAATAACAAAATTTTTAACAAGAAGTAAATGAGCAATATCATCAACTGATATAAGAAAAAAATAATGGTACTTTTTCATTATCTGTACGCACATTTTTTTACTAATTAGATAGTCAACACATGAGAGTCTATTCGTTGAGATTTACTCTCATGAGTAGACTATCTAATTAGTAAAAAAATGTGCGTACAGATAATGCAAAAATACCAAAATTATTAATTAATAACAATAAAATTAAATAATTTATGAACCAAAGGAATTAGAAAAATTTCCAATTGTTGTTGACGGAAAGTTTGAACAAGTTGGTGCATTATAAAGACTTTCGTTAATAATGTTACTATTTAATGACTGTTGTTGAATTGATTCAAATTTAGCCTTTTTTCTCAATGGTAAATCTTCCATTATTCTATTTAAATTTGCAAAAAATATTAAAAATTAAACCCTGGAATTTATATAATTTAAATAAATCAATTTAATTAATGTGCAGTTTGATGAGTTCCGCAACGATTCGACTATGATCCTGTCATGTATTAAAATTCAAACCTAACAGGATCCTATAATTTTTTGGATTTAGTGTTGCTAGCTAGAATGACAAAAACTATTATTCTGCAAATGAACTATGTCAATTTTGTCCTATGACCATTTTGTCCAAAAACTTTGTTTGGCATTTAGTCCAAAACCTAAATCTTACAGAATTGTAAAAATTCATTTGAGTCTTAAATCATTAGGGTACTACAATAAAAATTTTACGGTTTACATATTTTCGGTAAACGACAACTCAAATAAATTTAAAAAAATCGAAACAAAATATAAGCAAAAGATACTAAAAAACATCACTAACAATAAGTGTAGAATAAAAATTTCAAAATATTTACTAAAATCAAACCAAAAATTTGAAATATTTATCTATAATTATAATTCGGAAAAATAGTATACATGTTGAAATTTAATTGTTTCATGACCGATGGATGTGAATTTTGGAAGAAGATAACGTGCAAATAATTCGAGTCCATTCTTTACTGGTGAAACATAACCAAGCTTCTCAAGCAGAATTGAAATTGGTGGTTTACGTGATGGAAATGCATTCGGAACGCTGCTAGATTAGAAAAATTAAAACGAATTTAGAAGTTTCTGTTACTATTTTATTAAATGTATTATTGTTAGCAGTATATATACCTGATTATACAAAAATCGTCCTGAATGGACTTGTATTTATCGACAGCTTCCGGTCTGCAAGCCAGTAAGAGAGTCTCAAAAGGAACTTTGTGAAATGGTCTAAACGCACAGACAGGTTCGCCTGATTTGCAGATCTTAAAAATGAAAAATTTTAAGATTTTTTTAATCGAAAATCTCATTAATTTCAAATAAAAAATTACTACCTTGAGCCAGTGCCACTGGGCAATCAATTTTAAACCCCAATGTTCAAGTAGATTGTAAGCAGACTGAAATACTGTCTGACTATTTGTAACCCATAGACATAAAAGGCCATTTGGCATTAATACCATAGAAATTGGAAGACGTTGAATAGTGTCCACCGAGAGCTTATTTGAATAAAATGAAGATCGGTCGGAGGAAGAAACATTCGAAATTAGTTCATACCTACAAATATCGATGTATATTAGAAATATAAAAACAACAAATTTTAAGGTTACTGAACGATTTTTGTCTCTTCACTGTTCTATTTCGCCACGGAGGATCAATGATTATAAAATCGAAATAGTTCATTCCATCTGTAAAAAAATATTGTTTAATTTTAAATGTACTTGTTATTTACTTTTTTTGGTTAGATAATTGATAGCTGAAACATCACCAAGAAGAAACGAAGAATGTGGAGGTATTTGAAATAAAGAATTTGCCAAGATACATTCTGAGTGTTTGTTTCGATATAATGTGGGTGTTTTTGTTATAAAACTAAAGTAGAATATAATGTTGAAATTTTTCAGAATGAATTTTAAATTTTTTTGGTACTTTTCCCTTATGTGTCAGGAGTTTTGCGGACATTTTTTGCGGATTATTTTGATTGATTCCTCCTTTATTTATTGCCTCTCTAATCTGTTACTTATTCTCATAAACTCTTTCAATTAGTTTTTCCTCTTTAATTATAGATCGATTATAAAAATGAAAATTTGGGATTTGCCAACAACTGAGGAAGGTGCCAAGAATTTTTCAGGATCGTGGGCGTGCCTGGGGGAAGTACTGGGAATTGGAGTGATTTATTTTTTATATTTTCTTTATATATAGTTATAAAATAATCCGCAAAAAATGTCCGCAAAACTCCTGACATATAAGGGAAAAGTACCATTTTTTTATACTAATTTGCTACTCTCCATTTATCAATTAAATAAAATCAATATTTTTAAACCTCGTATCTCTTGTTTTCTCTAAATCGGCAATAAAAATTTCTTTACAAAAAGACGATGTTGTTGCTACCTCAAATTCAAGTTTCGGAGCATTTTTTACTAAATTTCTAGCTTCCTTATTTCCTAAAAAATGTTAAATGTTTTAAAATTTATTCGACTTACCAACATCGAGAAACTCAGAGTTCCCGTTAAGCAATTTTTCACAATAAACTGTCAAAAATTTTTGATGTACTGATTGGACAATTGCTGAGTTCTACATATATTTATAGATTTATAATCTTTAATGATTTTTAACCTTTTCAATAAATTCAGGAACTTTTGAGTTACAAGTTTTATGCTTCCTCTTTCTGCACTTTCCTTCTTTTTCATCAAGCCAGTTGGCCACATGAGATTCCATCATAAATGGTGTATCAATTTTATAAAAGACATCACGTAAAGACATAAATCTATTGAAACAATACATTACCTATTATGAAATTGGAACTTACTTTTTGCCCTTAGTTTGGGTGTAAATACTCCTGTAAATCTCCATTTCATCAAAATAGATAAAAAAACGATCGGAAATCATTTCTTTAAACTAAAAATATCACCACGTAATGTCCAACTAAAAAACATCAAATTAATACATAATAAATTTTTACTTTTATATTCTAACTAACAATATTGTTTACTTAAAATTTATCAAATTTTTATCGATAATTGGACTATTAAACAAAGTAAACAACATCTTATCATTTCTCCACATTTTTTAAATCATAACATTTCAGTTTGTTATGATTACTAAATACATAACATACATAAATATTATAAGTATATTATTAGAATTGTTATTTGTAATGCCGGCTAAATTTCCTCCCAACTGTAGTTTTTCTTTATTTGTTCTTTTTAGAAAGAATTTGTAAAAAAAACCAAAACTGTTTATATGTCATTATTAGCAACAAAAAAAATAATTCGAAAACAAATAAAACAAAAGATTGACCAACTTTTGTCCAGCTCAGAAGGTACATCGCATGTCAAGAGTGAAAGTAATTCCGTTAAAAATAAAGTGAGTATTTGCTGCTAAATATATCTTTGAGTTAGCAGGTTTCTCTTGATTTTAAAATTTTTTGATTAAAAAAATCTTTTTATGAGGGACCGTAGGCTCGCGGTGACGACTTGTCGCGGAATACTATTTTATATAAGGAGAATTACATATAAATAAATGAAGTAGTTGTTATCCGCGACAAATCGGCCACGACTACTCGAGTGTTATCTTTTTTTTAGCTATTCAGTCATCCGTGGTTCAAAGATTCTAAGCGTATTGCAATTTATGTAAGCACTATTGGAGAGATTATCACCGATGAGATAATTCTTCGAGCACTCGAGGATGGCAAGGAAGTCTTTATTCCGAGGTATAAAATCATACAATATTCTTTTTAAATTTGAAGACAATTTTTAGAATAAGAAAAGGTCATGATTATATGGAAATGGTAAGTGTGAGAAAATTTTTGAATTTAAATTTAGCTTAAATTATGTTCTAACGCCGAGTTTGACAAACTTGATCGTACCACGTGGGGGTATTTTTCTATTTTTACCTTTTAAATATATTATATTTGATGAATTTTAACTTTCAAGAATTCGTCAACATTCGTCTGATGCACAACCTCCTTCATACAGTGATGGAATTATACCGGGACAGGGTATTGGAAAATTAATTTCGGAAAATATGTTTGTAATTTAATTTAGAACTCCTGGATCTGGTAATTATGCCTGGAGTTGCCTTTACGCTTGATGGTAAAAGATTGGGTCATGGACGAGGGTATTACGACCGCTTTCTTCATCAATATGCGCAAAAGTGTAATGGCCACTTTCCAAAAACAATTGCATTGGCATTGACCATTCAAATTCTTGAAGACTTACCAATGAGTGAACAAGACGTGCCTGTCAATCAAATTATTTGTGCATTTTGATTCCTTTTCCCTAATATAACGATATATACTAAATTGATATTTTATCAAATTTGTCATTTAGCCTTACTATTGAGTAACAATAAATATAAATTACCAAAGTAACAACGGTCATATTATCGTCATTCTCTTTACATTTGTAGTGGGCGAATGAATGGTCAAGAACCTAAATAGATTAGCAGATGATGAGGAGAAAGAATATAATATGTCACTATGAATAACTGATGTTTGTTTGTCCAGTTGTTATCCACTGATGAATACTGGATAATGGACTTCTTTAAAGGCTTTTAACTTTGAGTTTTTTTCAACATTTATTTTCTTTACTCCATTATGTTAATGTAAATATCATTAAAAACATTTACGACTAACTAATCTATTGTGTATATCCTCTAATTTATTCTGTTTATTATGTTTTCATTGTTAATCAACTGTGTGTATTTACAATATTCAAAAATTTATCAAAGGAATGATGAAATTTTTGGCTTTTATCAGTAAAACAAGGATATTGTTGTTACTATTGCTGTTGAATATTTACTTAATTTTTGGATTCAAACTTGAGGTGGATAAAAAAAGAAATGAATCCCTTCAAGAAAACGAATTAAGTTATAAAGAACAACGTTTATGTTTACTCGAGAATGAGAGTAATGCGCTTTATTTATCTGTAGCTGAAAATACGCCTAAAGGTTATTATTAAATAAATATAAACATTTGCTAAAGAAAATATCTAAATAAAAAATAAATACCTATAGTGATTTATTTGTGTTTTTTTCAGAATCTATTCTAGCAGCTCTGCCAGTTATCGGTATTCCTTCAGGACACAATGCTAATATTAAATTGACCTTACTGAGTGGACGACAATTTGTTTGGCTTAATACATCTAATAATCAACTGCATTTAAAGCAATCGCTGGATCGTGAGGAAGTATTTTAAAATTAAATCATTTTTTATTACACTGTCATTTTAGGGTTTAACCAATATAAATGTTTTGATACAATGCACACCTTTACTTAACGAATATTTCAATATTGACGTATCTTCTGGCGTTCTTTTTCCCGTTTGTTTTTTCTTAAAAGCTTTTAACTAATTAGTTCGTTAACAAAACAGTTGAACATAAGCGTTTTTATTTTTGTTACGGATGTTAACGATAATGCACCAAAATTCACAAAAAATGGAAAATTCGCTATTAATTTACATGAGGAGCTTCCACCTGGAACACCGATTCGCCTGGATTTTCATGCGACTGATGCTGATCAGCCAGGACCAAATTCTCATATTCGTTATAGAATTGAAAAGGTTTTTATTTTTTGTTATCTGATGATTAAATTGAGAATTTTAATTAATAGAACAGTTCTTCCTATCCTTCAGAAGTGTCCGAAAAAGACGGTATAAATCAACTGCATTTTTCTCATCTACTCTCTATTCCTGATCCTTTTCGTGCCGAAATATTTGTAGCTGATCGAATAGATTTTGAACGAATGCCTCCTTATTTTTCAATACAGATTGAAGCTGAGGATCAAGGAAACCCTAGAATGCGCTCTTTAGCTACTCTTACTGTACATATAATTGATGTAGATGACCAGAATCCAATATTTTCTTCATTGGTTTATATGACAGGCCACTCTGTGGGTGGATTTTTTTTATAAATTAATTGTCCCGAATTAGATTTCTAACTCACTTCTAACAATAAATCCTGGACAAATTAGGGCATGGGATGGTGATAGTATTAATGAAACAATTGTTTATATGCTTGATGGAGGTAAATAATGGAAAACTTTTAAAATGTTTCTCTTTAGAAAATTCGTATTTATCCATCGAGGAATTGAATGACACTATTTACTCTCTAATTGATCAGCTACCGCTTGGTTCCCGACTAATTATTAAGGTAAGACAATTTTGTAAATTTTAACTTATTTGAAAATGATATTTTATAAAATAAAACTAAAGGCTTTCCAACTTGATCGGCCTGAAAGATCGGCAATTGCATTTCTCTTAATTGACCCTTATGATAAACAAGATATTGTGAAGAAGAATTCGTCTAGTATAATTTGCAATTGTAATCAATCTTTACAATCTCGAGAAATAGAACAGGAAAGATCCGAATATATCCATTTATCTGCTGTGCATATCCTTAGCGCCATCTGTTTTTTGTTATTGTTAAGCAATTGTGCGACTTTAAGTTTGTGGTTAGGCGAAAAGAGGACAAAACTTACATCTAAATTGTTTATTTTTTATTTAATTTTTAACCAATAAGGTTATTTTATAGATATGACTCACATCGATACGATTCAATGGAAAACAATAATAACAAAACATATACTAATAGTTTTACAACAGAGAATAGCTGCAAAGGTTTGGATTGGATGTTAAACCGTTCTTTAGAAAATGATCAAGGAGTTCAAATTAATAAAACAAACATTTTACCTTCATTGATTGGAGTCGATTTCTCTTTCTATAGTAAAAATAATTCAAACATTTTAAAGCCAATTAATAGAATGAAGTGATTATTTATATATATAATTGAGTTTTTGTTTAAATTTATTTTTTAAGTGAATAAAAGAGCCTTATTATATTTTCTCACACATCAACCTATATTCATCTTTATATTTTTCAAAAATAACGAAAAATACAAAAGAGTAACAAAAACATTTGTGTATTTAATTGGGGATATAGAATTTGGAGAATACGATCAATTTGATGAGTCCATCTCTCACACCGACAATTCAATTTTATTTACTGTCGACGAATCTCTGATTTTGCTTTTAATTAATTTAAAAAATTATAAATAAAAAAATAATATAAATAGGTATATTTAAATTAATTAACAGTTTTGTTGGAATATCTTATGGAAAATTATTATTTTTTACTCAAATACTTTTATTGTTAACTTTTTGGAAAAAAATCCAAACAATTTCTGTCATGCTATTTACAAAAAAAAAGGAGGATAAAAGAGTAGAAAATAAATAAAAAAAGAAATTGTTGGTTGGTGATTATTAAATATGTCTAAAAGTCAATGTCCATTTATTATAGCACAATTAAGTGAATTCGCACTCTCATGAGTGGCTAGTCCATTATTACTTATATAATTATATTTTAATTTTCTTTTTTATATTTTAATTTTTTTAATGATGCATACCTACCTTTATTATTTATTTAATTGTTATTATTTTACTAAATACTTTTATTTCTTAAATTTTTTTAAAATTAAATAAGCATTTTAATGATAATATCTTTAAAGTTTTTACTTTATCGTTTAATTTTTTAAATAATTTTTGAGATATTTTTTTAAATATTCTGATCTTTATTTTTTGTGTTTGTCCCTTTTATGTATTTTTAACAATTTTACGCTTTTATTACTCTATAATAAAAAAACTTGATCTTTTAAATATTTTTTCCATTTTTTCTGATAAAACAGTCGGCAACATAAAGAAAAACTTTTAAAAAACAAAAAAAATATTCGATTTTTTAATTCGTCCTAAATAGACTTCGCCGCTTTTCCGCATGGGTATTTTTGACCTTTCTTTGTTTTTGTGCATTGTGTATAGAAAGTTGGGAAATTAGCACCTTTTATGTTTCATTAAATAAAATGAATGAAAATAAATAAATATATTGTATTAAATAAAATAAGTACATAATAGTAGCACATTTATAAATTACTAATTTATTTCACGTTTTTTTCAGTTTTACTTTTTTGTTAAATTAAAGAAGTAAACATAGGTACTTGCACGTGAATGTTTTTTTATTTATTTTATTTATACATAACCTATTTTATTTATATTTTTTATTATTTTCTAGTGTTAATTTTAACTTTAAAATGTTAATTTTTAATTTTTATTTTCTTCAATTTAAATTAAAAAATAATAATAATTATTATTTTTATATTAAACAACAAAATGTTTCAAAAATATAATGACAAAAAATGTTTTAAAAAATATTTTAAAACAAAAAAGAAAAAAATATTTTTATTATTATTTAAAAGTAAAAAATAATATTTTTCTTTTTCTTTTTTTATTTATTTCTTCTTCTCTGAGGTATTTAATTTTGCAAAATATAATTAATTAATTAAAAATTTTATTTTTAAATTTTAGTTTGAACCCTGAAGAAAGACAAGATTTGGCTAGAAAATTTAAATATTATTATAAATCAGTAAGACCATCTGAGGAGTTTAATATGGTCAAAACAATTAATGGTAATAAATAAATATTTAATTATTTAATTATTTTTTAGGTACATTTTTTCGTTTATTAACTCAATTAGAACTAATCGATACTCGAGAATTTGAAGTAAAATTATTTAATAATTTAAAAATATTTTTAAAAATTAAAGAACTTTCCAAATTATCTTGGTTTGGAATTTTCTTTATTTATTCATTTTCGAGATGATAGACTACAATTAAGAGATTTACATGAATTACCTATTTCTTTATCTGATGAATTATTTACTCCTTGGCAAGTAATTATTTTATTTAATAAATAAATTTAAATAAAAAATTAAAAAAAAAAGCCTCGAATTCAATTACTTCCATTATTAACAACCAAAACAATTAATTATCAAAAAAGTACTTATTTAAGTCCAAATAATGGTTTAATTACTTTTATTTATCGGTAAATTTAAATACTAAATTAATAAATTATTATTATTTTTTAAAGTTTTTCTGGTCAACTTTATTGTGATTCACAAACATGGAAAGAACCTTTTGAAAAATATTCTTGTCATTTTTGGTTTGAAACAAATCCAGGTATTTAATTAATTTTATTTAAAAAATAAAATAATAATTATTATTATTTTTAGATGAACGTCTACAATTAACAATTATTAGAGATTTAAGATCATTTGATCAAATAAATTATATTAAAAATGAATATGGTAATATTAATTTAATTTTTAAATATTCTTTCTAATTATTAAAAAAAATATTTTTTTATTTTTCTAAAATTATTTTTGAGATTATTAAATAATATTTAAATAATTAATTATTATTATTTTAATTTAAAGAGCAATGGCCATGGTTATTATTACGTTTTAATTTTTGTTCTAAAAAATGGCAAAAAGTCTTAATTTGTTTTTATTTACCATCTTTAATGCTTTTTGTTTCTGCACTTCTTGCCCAATGGAAAAGACGAAAAATTCAAGTTTTTGTTTTGATTGGTGTTATTATTTCTTTAATTTTATTGGTAAAAAAAATATTTAAAAAAATTAATAATTAAATTATTTTTAAAGCAAAATATTTATTCAAAATCAATTTCTTCTCCATTTTCACTAAAATTTAATTTAATGGATCTTTGGTTAGCTTGTATTTTTGTTCATTTAATTTGTTTACTTTCTATTGATTTGGCATTTCCTGCAAGAAGAATTATTATTTTTAAACAAAAAATTATGAAAAAAAGAAATAATAATATTGAAAGTAGTGAATTAAATGATGAATTAATTATGGTATTTTTAAATATTTATTTATTTTTTAAATAATTAAATATTTAAAGGCTTGTGGTAAAAAAAGACAAAGAAAAAAAGAAATAATTTCATCATATTTTCAAAATACAAAAGAAAATAATAATAATAAATATTCTTCCCCATTATTTTCTACATTAACTCGTAAAATTGGAATACAACAAAGTATTAAAATAATTTTAAAATAAAATAAATCTTTTTTCAGTCCCTTCAACAATTAATCGTCAATTTCGTGCAACATTTTTTCCTTCATCTCAAAATTCTTTACTTCATCATTATGTTTCAAGTCCTAAACTTTCTTCATCTAATAATCAACAAAAACAATTTTTAACTTCAAAAAAGCGTATTATTTCTGGTATTTACATATTAATTTAAATAATTAATTTTTAAAGTATTACCAACTTGTATATATTCAACACCTTCCTCTCCTTATTGTTCTTCAAAGGCTAATATTACTTCAAATAATCAAATGGCACGTACTTCTTCAGTTCCTCCATTTAAAGATATTTCTTCTTCTTTTTCTAATATTGTTTTAATTTTTAAATTATTTTTTTTATATTTTTTTTAAATTAAAAATTAAAGGATAATATTTGGCCAGAAGGGGAAGAAGATCCAAAAGATGAGAAAAGACAAAAAGCAATAACTCAATTACTTAACGAAATGGAATTTCTTAGAAATGTTGACAATGATAATAATAATAAAGAGTATATTTTAAATATTTTTATTTTTATTTAAATTTTAAAAATAAAATTGAGAGGCAGTATTGATAAAAATAAATTTATAATAAATTCTTCTAATCAACAAAATAAATCTTTAATAAATAAACAACCCCAACAAATACCTTCATCTACTTGTATATCTTCAAATATTCCTAAAACACTTCCTTTACAACAAAAATTTAATTTAACCAATTATCCTCTAAATTCAAATAAACAATATAAAATTGGAAAAACTGAAATATTTTCTGGCGATGAGGAAGAAGAAGAAGAAGAAATAGGCAGAATTGAAGGTGATGGATTGGGACTGCCTAAACAAAAAAGGTAAAAATTTAATTTAAAAAATACTAAATTAAAAAATATTATTTTTTTTTTCCAGAATTCCCTTTTTGGTTATTTTTACAAGTTTTTGTATATTTCTTTCTGTTTATTTAATATTAATTTTAATGGTGATTTTTGATTGGTTATGATGAATATTTTAATTTTTTTATTATTTATATTTTTTTTTTGCTTTAAATAAATATTTTTTTATATTTAAAATTATTTTAAATTTAGGATTATTTATAAAAATAAATATTAAAATATAAAAATTATTTTTGAAATTATAATTCTTTAAAAAAGAGTACTTTAAAATAATAAAAAATTTAATATTAATTTTTAAATATTTTTGAAGAATCCAACTCATTGAATTTTTTTAAATTGTATAAATGAAACGTTTATGTAATGTGTTAAATAATAAAATAAGGAAAAATAAATTTAATATTCAAAGGAGAAAAGTAGTTAAAATATAAAAATTAAATAAATAAATAAAAATGTATTTAATATATTTAATAATATATTTATTAATATTAAAATTAATTAAAACTCAAGAATTATTTACATCTTCTGCAGAATTACAACAATTAGTAAATATAGAAAAGGAAATACCAAAAATAATAGAAAATTATATTATATTAGAAAATGAACGTTTAGAAAATTTAAAAAGGTTTTTTTAATTTTAATTAAATTAAATAATATTTAGAATATCAATTAAATATCAAAAAATAAAAAGTAATAAAGAATTAGAAAATTCAAAAAATATTTTAAATCCTTTAAATGCTCTTAATATAATAAAAAAATTAACAAAAATTTGGAAAGAAATTAAAAAAGAAATTAAATCAGATTTAGCTGAAAATTATTTAAAAAATATTTCAAATCAAAGAGAAACACGTTTTCCAACAGAAGTAATTATTTAATTTAATTTAAATATTAATTAAAAAAGGATGATTTAAATGGAGCAATTCAAGGATTATTACGTTTACAAGATGCTTATAAATTAAAAACTAAAGATTTAGCTAATGGAATTTTATTAAATGAAATTAATATTAAAAAACAAATAATAATGAATGGTAATAAAATTAATTAAAATTAATTAATTAAAATTAAATTAATTAAAATTAAAGTAAAAGATTGTTATGATATAGGAATGTCTGCATATAATGAAAAGGTTATTTTTTATATTTAATTAATTAATTTAAAAAATAAAAAGGATTATTATCATTCTTTATTATGGATGCAAGAAGCATATGAAAGAAATATTTATGAAGAATCACCAGAAATAGATGGACCTAATGAATCTGAAATTCTTAATATTTTATCAATTTCTTTATATAAACAAGGAAATTTAAAAAGAGCATTAGCAATTAATGATAAATTAATTAAAATTGGTAAATATTTATTTAGTAATTTAATTATATTTTTAAAAAATTAAGATCCATTAAATCAAAATGCAATAAATAATTCAAAATTGTAAGTATAATTTTAATTTTTAAATTCTGATTTAATATTTTAAAGATTTGAAAAAGAATTAAAAAATAATGGAATATCTGAACAAGATTTTCGTAAAAATATTCCTCAATTAAATAATCCTAGATGGTTAAATGAAACTTTAGAAAATAAAGATTATTTAATTTATGAACAACTTTGTCGTGGTGAAATTGAAATTGTATTATATTATTTTTAATTTTAATTAAAATTAATTTTAAAAAAGGATATATTAAAAATATCAAAACTTTATTGTTATTACAAAATGGATAATTCATTCCTTCGTTTAGCTCCAATTAAAGTTGAAATAATTCGTTATGAACCTTTAGCTGTTATTTTTCGAAATATTATTAGTGATAATGAAATTAAAATAATGCAAAATTTATCATTACCTAATTTAACAAACTCTAAAGTCCAAGACCCTCAGACTGGAAAGGGTCTCGAAGTCAAATATAGAATTAGCAAAAAGTTTTTTAAATAATTTTTTTATAATTTAAATATAAATTTAAGTGCCTGGCTTAACGGAAAATCCCATCCATTTATTAAACAATTAGCTAAACGTTTGTGGTTAATGACAAATTTAAATATGAAATCTGCTGAAGCTTTACAAGTAAAAATATTTTTTATTAAAAATTATTTTAATTATTAAAGATTGGAAATTATGGAATTGGTGGACATTATGAGGCTCATTATGATTTTGCTTCGGTATTTTTTAATAATTAAGCAAAAGAAATTTAATTGAATTTTGCAATATTGCAATATTTATTCTTTATTTTTAAATTATAAAATTAATTAATTAATTTTAAGAGTGATATTTTTATTTTTGTTAATTTAAACTAAATTTAAATTAACTTTATTTGTAGGAGCGAGATAATAATGCAACTAGTGGACATCATAAGATGGGAATTGGCAATAGAATGGCAACTGTTTTATTTTATTTAACAACACCAGAAAAAGGTGGATATACAGTTTTTAATGATATTAAAGCTGTAGCAAAGCCAACTAAAAATGATGCTCTTTTTTGGTATAATTTATTAAGAAGTGGAAAAGGCGATCTTCGAACAAAGTTATTTATTTTTGTATTTTTTAAATTAATTAATTTATTACTAGACATGCAGCTTGTCCTGTTTTAATTGGAGATAAATGGGTTTCAAACTCTTGGATACACGAAAGAGGACAAGAATTTCTACGTCCATGTGCTTTAACTTCATCAATAAATGAACGTTATGTTGGTGATTTGGGAGGTCCTGAACCTAAAAAATATCCAAATATATCTCCTTACTGTAAAGAAGGATTATATTGTGAATAAAATAAAGTAAAATATAATAAAATATATTTTTTATTTTTCTTTGATGTTAAATAGTAGGGTTTCGCAAAATAGATTAACCGGAACTTGTTACGATAACCAATGTCCAAAAAATTCGGTAAACCGTTAACTGTGGAGATCGTTTATCTGACTGCGCAACCCTATTAAATTAAATAGTATAAAATTCTCTATTAGAAAGAAAACTTTAAACTAAAATACCTAATTAATTATTTCTTAAATAAAACAAATTAATTAAACGAATATTTATACATAAAAAATAAAAGAAAATACTTTTTTGATTTATTAATAAATTTTATTATTTTTTTGTAATGATTAAAACGATTGGATTTTTCTTATAGTGGACGTAAAAATAAAGTTTTTTATATTCTTAATTACTAATAATTTTATTGTTTACAATTGATAATCAATTATAATTTATTTAAATAAAAACAACCAAAAATAAGTTGCTCCAAAATATTTTTATAAAAAGATTAAATAATACTTTTAAAAATCAATATACTTTTATTTTTAATTAAATAATTGAGAAGTGGTGGTCTGTTTATATTTTTAATAGAATAATTTAGTGGAAGAGAAAATTGAGCTTTTTATAGTGTTTTTAAAAGGGATACTATATAAACCTGCTATTTTATCAGTCTTCTGCAGTGCTACGTCAACAAACGACTACGAGCAACGCCAACGTCTACCAGCAAGCCAACGTCTACCAGCAAGCCAACGTCTACCAGCAAGCCAACGTCTACGAGCTTCGCCAACGGTGGTGGTTCTATGAGCTAAAGTTATAGGAGCTACGCCAACGGTGGTGGTTCTATGAGCGGATGTTCTAGGAGCTACGCCAACGGTGGTGGTTCTAGTAACTAATGTTATAGGAGCTACTCCAACGGTGGTGGTTCTATGAGCTGATGTTCTAGGAGCTACGCCAACGGTGGTGGTTCTAGTAACTAAGGTTCTAGGAGCTACGCCAACGGTGGTGGTTCTATGAGGACGTTCTAGTGGCTAATGTTGCTTGTAAAACCGATTGATGATCTCCGCCGGATGCAGCCAAAGCTCAGGTTTTCAGCTTTCGGATTGGTATTCAACTTAATGGAGTAAGAAGAGTTTAAATAGATGTCAAATAATTAATTATATACTTTAAAGGCCTTCTGTAATCTTCACAAAGTTGGATTCATTCATCACGATGTGAAACCAGCAAATATCGCTGCAGGCCACAAGCGGCCAGAAATATTTACCTCTGACTTTTGGTTAGCGCGCTTCATTTACACAGACGAGGTCAAATTAATGCTGAGACCGCGTCGCAAGAAGGTG
Organism: Meloidogyne chitwoodi; assembly: GCA_015183035.1. Classification (NCBI taxonomy): domain Eukaryota; kingdom Metazoa; phylum Nematoda; class Chromadorea; order Rhabditida; family Meloidogynidae; genus Meloidogyne; species Meloidogyne chitwoodi. The sequence continues at coordinate 1,316,117 of JACZZP010000011.1, forward strand.
AAAATGAAACATTTCGTCCAAAAATTTCTTTATCTTCGCTTATTCTTTTAGATTCAGTTCCGTGGCGTGGGACATAGCTCTATTCGTTGAACGTGCAAAAGTGCATGGATCAAGGTCGAGTGGTGATTTTTGGAGTGTTTTGGTGTGTAATACTTATTTTTTAATAAAATTTTTTGTAGTATACATTGATTGAATGCCGAAAGCGGAAGTTGTCTTGGACTGGAATCAAACCAAAGGCAGGAAAAGGAGTCCATTACTAGCGCCGAGTTGCTTGAGGTAAATTGTCCTTTTTTTATCACTAACAAATTTTATAATTAGGATTGTCCGTCTTCCTTCGCTCGTATCATGGAGAATTTGCGCCCGCTTGGATTCACTGATGAGCCCAATTACGGTTCTCTCATTCAGTGGCTTGCTGAAAACTTGCAAGCGGACCCAGAAAGCAATCATAGCTTTGAATGGCAGCGTGCCGATCAGTCAGTTGCTCGTGTTATTGATGCTGAGGTATGGAATGGTACAGAGGCAAGTTTTTCAGCTGTTTGCGTGACTTCTAAACTTTGAATAATTTGCAGATTAAATCCGAAACTGCACACAGAGTAAGTTTCTTCACTACATTGTCTGTTTCAGACGAAGAGGGAGCACCGTTGAATACGATGACAAATTGAGAACATACCATCTGGCAAAAAATTATTAACATAGATTCGATCAAAGCAAAGCAGCAGAAGGGAGAGGCAGAGAAGTATCTCCCTAAATCTATCCGATCAGAACAATTTTTATACCATTCGATAGCCCAAAATCTGAAGGTGTGCCCTCTCGCTGGGACCAACTCTGTACCTTTAAGCAAAAAAGTTATACTTCAAAAACCAAAACTACCAACTTTTTTTCGCCAAAAAAGTATGTTTTTTGACATTTTTTCAAAAAACGTTTATATACATTCGATGGCCCTTTCCATAATCTATCGAATGGATATAACTTTTTATACAAAAAAGATAAAAATTTTAAAAAAAGTAAAAAATCACCCTAAATTCTCTTATAGGCAGAAAGCAATATTCGACAATTATGGTAGGACTCTCTTTCCTAGGTAGATGAAAAAAAGTTTAAAGTATTAGCTCAACCCAGCTAATTTTAGCGACGATACATTCTCTGTATTTACTATTATCTCTATTCAATACCTAACACTTTTTTTCTATTAATTTAAATAATATTTTAATATATTTTACTTTATTTTATTCACAATATAATCCTTCTTTACAGTAAGGAGATATATTTGGATATTTTTTAGGTTCAGGACCTCCCAAATCACCAACATAACGTTCATTTATTGATGAAGTTAAAGCACATGGACGTAGAAATTCTTGTCCTCTTTCGTGTATCCAAGAGTTTGAAACCCATTTATCTCCAATTAAAACAGGACAAGCTGCATGTCTAGTAATTAAATTAATTAATTTAAAAATAAAAGAATAAATAACCTAGTTCGAAGATCACCTTTTCCACTTCTTAATAAATTATACCAAAAAAGAGCATCATTTTTAGTTGGTTTTGCTACAGTTTTAATATCAATAAAAACTGTATATCCGCCTTTTTCTGGTGTTGTTAAATAAAACAAAACTGTTGCAATTCTATTACCAAATTCAATTGAATTAATTGATTTATTTGATATTATTTCATCTTCCTAAATATACAAATAAGTATATATATTTTTATATAATTAAATAAACAAAAGCATAGTCGTAATGTGGTTCATAATGTCCACCAATTCCATAATTACCAACCTATTAAATATGTATTTATTTAATTTTTATATAAAAATTATATACTTGTAAATATTCAGCCGACTTCATATTTAAATTTGTCATTAATTTTATACGTTTATCTAATTTTTTAGTTGTAGGATTTAAATTGCTACTTAGCCAGGCACTTTAAAAAATTATTATATAAATATATTATTTATGTACCTTTTACTAATTCTATAGCTAACTACTTTAGATTCACCAGTTTTTGAATCTTGTACTGTTGCTTGTTTAAATTTAGGTAATGATAAATTTTGCATTATTTTAATTTCATTATCACTAATAATATTTCGAAAAATAACAGCTAAAGGTTCATAACGAATTATTTCAACTTTAATTGGAGCTAAACGAAGGAATGAATTATCCATTTTGTAATAACAATAAAGTTTTGATATTTTTAATATATCCTTTTTTAAAATTAATTTTAATTAAAATTAAAAATAATATAATACAATTTCAATTTCACCACGACAAAGTTGTTCATAAATTAAATAATCTTTATTTTCTAAAGTTTCATTTAACCATCTAGGATTATTTAATTGAGGAATATTTTTACGAAAATCTTGTTCAGATATTCCATTATTTTTTAATTCTTTTTCAAATCTTTAAAATATTAAATCAGAATTTAAAAATTAAAATTATACTTACAATTTTGAATTATTTATTGCATTTTGATTTAATGGATCTTAATTTTTTAAAAATATAATTAAATTACTAAATAAATATTTACCAATTTTAATTAATTTATCATTAATTGCTAATGCTCTTTTTAAATTTCCTTGTTTATATAAAGAAATTGATAAAATATTAAGAATTTCAGATTCATTAGGTCCATCTATTTCTGGTGATTCTTCATAAATATTTCTTTCATATGCTTCTTGCATCCATAATAAAGAATGATAATAATCCTTTTTATTTTTTAAATTAATTAATTAAATATAAAAAATAACCTTTTCATTATATGCAGACATTCCTATATCATAACAATCTTTTACTTTAATTTTAATTAATTTAATTTTAATTAATTAATTTTAATTAATTTTATTACCATTCATTATTATTTGTTTTTTAATATTAATTTCATTTAATAAAATTCCATTAGCTAAATCTTTAGTTTTTAATTTATAAGCATCTTGTAAACGTAATAATCCTTGAATTGCTCCATTTAAATCATCCTTTTTTAATTAATATTTAAATTAAATTAAATAATTACTTCTGTTGGAAAACGTGTTTCTCTTTGATTTGAAATATTTTTTAAATAATTTTCAGCTAAATCTGATTTAATTTCTTTTTTAATTTCTTTCCAAATTTTTGTTAATTTTTTTATTATATTAAGAGCATTTAAAGGATTTAAAATATTTTTTGAATTTTCTAATTCTTTATTACTTTTTATTTTTTGATATTTAATTGATATTCTAAATATTATTTAATTTAATTAAAATTAAAAAAACCTTTTTAAATTTTCTAAACGTTCATTTTCTAATATAATATAATTTTCTATTATTTTTGGTATTTCCTTTTCTATATTTACTAATTGTTGTAATTCTGCAGAAGATGTAAATAATTCTTGAGTTTTAATTAATTTTAATATTAATAAATATATTATTAAATATATTAAATACATTTTTATTTATTTATTTAATTTTTATATTTTAACTACTTTTCTAAACGTTATTTTATGTGTTGGCATTAATATCAAACCTCTTTTTTTTTATTAACAATTCTTGACTTTTTATTGTAAATTATGCAAACATTTAAATAATTTTCTTTATTTAGATAGCTTTGCATTTTATTTTATTTCAATTGTGAAATATTTAATATTTTATGTTGCTAAATCGAATGAAAAAATTGATAATTTCAATTTAAGTAAAATTATAATAAATAATTGGAAATTTTATATTGATACCTTTTTACAAATTTATTATATTTCAAAAAAACAAAGAAATATTTTTTTAGTATTCTTTCATTAATTATTAGCTCTTTTTACTTCAATAATCTATTAAAATTTTGCTTTTTTTCTCAATATAAGGTTGACTATTTTTTGGTTAATGTCTCGCCATTGGAATAAGACTTAAATAATTTTCTAAACAATGACCATCTGTTTAATAATAAATAAATAAATATATATTGAAAAAAGGAAAAATAGTTAAGTGTAATAGTTATTTTGGTCATTTATTTGACCCATTTTTAATGTTCCTAAAAATATATTATTAGACATCTAAAATTTATTTTCTTAAGAAAACCAAAAATAGTGGCTAGCAAAAGCTATCCTATCGTTATATTTTATTTATTATTTACATATACTATACTTATTTTAGTTTATATTTATTCTCCAATCCTTAAAAAATTGAAGAAACCAATTTAACTATCTTAAATAAAATTAATTTAATTTTAAATTTTTTAATTAAGCATTACTTTTATTTATTAAAAATATTTAAATTTTTTTATAAAATTGATATATAATCTAATTATATATAATTGCCAACAGAATAAAATTTAAAAATAAATATTTATTTTAAATAATTTTAATAATTACAGATATTCTTTTTCTCAACTCTTATTTTGTCATATTTTTACATTAAAGTAAGTAGTACTTTTTATTAATTTAAATAATTTGGAAAATATATATTTGGGGATCTACTAATAATCAGTTTTATAAGTATATAGAGTAAAACATTAAATTATTATTTTTACATTATTATACCATCGTATAAAGAATTTTATTATAAATTTTATATATTTATAATTATTTCAGATTTTTTAGAATTTTAATTAATTTTCTTTAAAATAAATTTTTATTGTCATTTTGTTTTCTTTTATTTTTTGATATTTCAGAAAAAAGTTCAAATTTTCTTTAGACGTTAATTAAAGAATTGCTTATTTATAGATAAAGAAAATTATAAAAAATGTATCCATTTTAAATGAATGAAGAATTTTTTTGTGCACTTTTTCTTTAAACGGTGGTATTAATGTCCAAGAGAAATTCTAATCATTAAAAGGGATATTAAGATTTGCGGGACCGGAGTCCGGTCCCTTCCCAAAAATTTCGTCGCCCTAAGGCGACTCAAGCGTTGTTCATTTTTTCCGTTGAGCGAGCCGTTTTCTCATATGATAATTTCGCTCGTTTACAAATATCGTTCTAATCATTTCAAAAAAATTAGGAAACGATATTGAAGTGAGCTTTTTGCGTTGATTTGGCATGTTTGAGAAGTGTAGTTAGACAAAATTTAAATATATACTCGGTATATATTTTGCGACTTAATCATCAAAATCAAGGTTATTAATTTATTTTTTTACATTATAAATTATTAAATAGTTTGCATAGATTTGCAAATTTTACAAAAATATATTATATATTATTTTTCTGTTTCTCAATAATGTTTACTATTTTTTATTATCATTTCTTTATCATTTTTATTTACTTTATATTTTTTATTTATATTTTTCTATGTTTGGTGGTCAGAAACTGAGAGTGGTGTTGCGTTTTCGTTCTGGCCGTAAGATAGATTCTCTTCAGAGCCCCAATGATAAAGGCCACTCTCTCATGTGATAAAGACGCAGAAAAACTGACCAGTGGATAGTTGAGGTCAGAGAAATGTCTCGTGACTTGCTCTTTTCCAGAACTGTACACAATTCCTGCGTCTTGATCACATGAGAGAGTGGTCTTTATCACTGGGGCTCTGAAGAGAATCATATCTTACGGCCATACGGATAACGCAACACCACTAGAAACTGACCTTTAGATTTTTATTAAATATATATACTAAAAGAAAATATTAAATATTTTTTTTTATTTTTAGAAATTTAATTAGATTTTCTTAAATTTTCTTTAAAAATTTTTTAAAATTTAATTTTTTTTTAATTTTAGTTTATTGTAATAAACAAAATATAATTTAAAAATATATAATATTTACATTAAATATTTTAAAATTAATTTTATAAATTTTCCTTTATCTCAATTTTTATTATTATAGGGACTCAATCGGTGTTCATTTTTCCGTTTTAATGTGTGACATTTCTTATTTTTCACATTTTATATTAAAGTAAGAAGATATTTGGATAACTTGTAAATATAATCATCAAGGTTATTATTATTATTAAATTAAAAAAATAATATTTTTTTAAATTTTAGTTCTCCTGTAATACTTCTTCAACATTTATTCAAATTTCTCATCTTTTTTCTAAAATCACTCTTCTTAGTATGTAATTAAGTTTTTAATTTCTGTTGGCAATTATATTTTTATAATAAATAAATAGTAAAATATTTTTAATTATTAGATTAAATAATATTAATTTTTGTATTTTATTCTACAAAATGGAATAATATTTTCTATAAGTAAATACAATGAGCATAAAATCATTCTAAAATAAATTTGTGAAATTTAAATTTACAGGCTAAAATAATTTTTAAGTAGAAATACTACTACCCACTATATGTTCATTGTTTGCATATTATTTATTTAAATATTTATTTTTTATAAAATAATTAATTTTAAATTGAATCAGATCAGTCAAGTCTTATTTTTTAATTAATAACAATTTTAAGAATAAAATAATCTGATAATAACTATAAATTTAGTTAAATATTTTTTTATAATTTTTTAAAAATAAATGCAATATTTAATTATTTAAAATAAAAAACAAATAAAAATTCAAAAATATATATTTTCATTTTAATATTCTTTAATTAATAATTAGCTCATTTTATTATTTCAAATTTCGCTTGGTTTCCCAGTATTGCACACAACGGTTTGATCTGTTGGATGAATTGAATTACTATTAATTTTTAAAACATCTTCGACTAATTCCACATGCTTTAAAATAAAAATATTATTTTAAAATAAAAAATTAAATTAATTTTTTATTTTAATAAATTAGTTGATTAAAATATCTAAAAAGATTTCTAGCAAAATAAAGATTATAAATATTTTAATTTAATTTTATTAAATTATTTCTCTTAAATAATATTTTTCAAATGTTTTATAAAAGTTTGTTTAAAAATATATTTAGTTTTAATTAAATATATTTTTTTAAAATTTTAAATTTACTTTTGATAGTGTATTATTATTATTATTTAATGTTTCTTCTTTAATTTCTTCATTCCTTTCTATATTATTATTATTTATTTCATTTTTAATTTCATTTTCTTGAATATTATTTTTAATAATTAAATTTTCTTCAATTTCATTTTTATTTTCTTCTAAATTTATTAAATTATTTTCTTTATTTTTATTTTCATTTTCTTCATTTAATTCTTCTTTTTTTGGATTTGCTAAAAAATATTTAAATAAAAATATTTTAAATAAAAATATAATAAACCAAAATATTCAATAGATCCATCTTCAATTTTAATAATATTTTCTTCGTCTTCTTCTACTTCTTTTTGTTCATTTTTATTTTTTAATAATTTTTGTTCATCATTTTCTTCAACTAAATTTTCAATTTTATTTTGTTCCTCTTTTTCTTTATTATTTTCAATTCCTTTTAATTAATTATTTTTTAAATAATTTTAAATTAATAAAAAAAAACAATTTAAAAGGTCCAAATATTAAAAGAAAATTTTCTAGTATTTTTTATTTTCATAGAGTCTTTCAATTAATATTTTTTAATAATAATTTTATTATTACCTGATATTTGTTCTGATATTTTAATATTTTGATTTTCATCAATTTTAGATTCAGTCAAAATTAATTCTTCTTTATTATTATTTAAAATATTATTATCATTCTTCTTTTCTGGAGAAACACAAATAGGAACAGGTTCATCAGAAGAATGTCCAGTAATTGAAGGATTTATAGAAAATGCTACCTTTAATATAAAAATTAATATTAAAAATTTAAATAATAATTAATTAATTACTTCATCATTTATCTCTGCAGAATGGCGATTTGTCCCTCCATTTTTAAGTGAATATTTTTTAGAATTTTTTTGGCCCATTTAAATTGATTGAAATTAAAGAAAAAAATAAATAAGCTAGAAATAATAAATTTATTTTAAAATAAATTTTAATAAAAATTGAGTATTTTTAAGATAATTAAGTATATTTAGTTAAATATAAATACCTAAATATTCTTACAAATAAATTTTAAAAATTTTAAATAAAAAATTAAAAATAAGTAAAATTATGAAAGGTTTTATTTATTTTTTTATTAAAAATTCAGAAAAGGTCCTCTTTTTCTCTTTGTATATTTTAATTATTTATTATTCCAAAACTATTATTTACCGCATCGATTTATATTTATATAGGGGTTATACAAAAATATATTTTATAATTATTATTATTCAACAAAACAAAATCTGTCCATAATATTCCGTCCCAAAATGTGCGAAAAAGCAATAAAAATAAAAATAAATAAATATACGGAAATTAACTACCAATCATTAAATATATTTTTTTTATTTTATTTTATTTCTGCCTCATCACCATTTTGAGCAGAAAAAGGGTAAATATAAAATAAAATAAAAATAAGAAAAAAGTGATGGTCATTTTTTTTTAATTTTTTTAATACATTAAAACAAGAAAAATAGGAAAGCTAAAATATATAAATATTTTAAATTTCTTTTCTTTTTCTTTTAGATTAATTTATTATTCATGTCCATCAAAATAAAATAATACTAAAATATTTTTAAAAAGAAACAAAAAAAATATTTTTCAATGAAAAGATTTAAATATAAATAAATAAATAAAATGTAAAAATTAGAAAAAAATATTATAATTAATTAAATAAATAAATCAGCTAATTTAATTATTAAATATATTTTTATTTTAAAAATAAATAAAAATAATAATTTATAAAATTTTTAAGATAAGAAATTCTAAAAAAATTAATTAAAAATATGTATTACTCATCAGATATTGATAATATTTTTTAGAAAAGAAAATATTAAAATTTTAATAAAATAATAAATAAAAATTTAAATAAATAAATTAAATTTATTTAAATTAAATTAAATATTTTGAAAAAAAAAAGAATTTCAAGAAAAGAATTTTCTTAAAAATTAAAAAAAATAGGAGAAGATAATAAAATTAACCAAAAAATGGCCTTAGTCATTTACTCTATTTTAGTATATAAATATTACATTCTTTTCAATGGACTTTATTTTTGTGGCGCCGTTTAAAACTGATAAGAGAAGAGAAAAATTGAATGGAATTTTGTTTTTTTAAAAAAATTTTTCTAGAAAAAAAAACATTCTCCTTAAATAAATAAAAATGATTAAAATAAAAAAATAAAAATGAATCACACAGACATTTTTTTAGAAAAAAGTGAAAATAAAAATAAAAATAAACATTCCCTTCTCTTTTTGAAACAATAAAAGAGTAAATAAATAAATAAATATATTATGATTATTTAATAAGAAATATTTAAAGAATTTTAAAAAGAAGAGTCAGCTGTTGTAAAATGATTAATTATAAATTTATTTATATTTATTGTAGTACAAAAAAGAATAATTTCAAAAGAATATAAATATATTTTTAATTATTTTAAATAAATTTTACATTTAAAAAATCAATCGTTTTTTCAGTTTTTATTTAAAAAAATAGTTAAAATAATAAATTAAAAAAATTAAATTAATTTTATTCATAAATGTATATCTAAAAAATCTACTAATGGGATTAAAAAAATTAAAGCTATTCAAATAAAATTATTTTTTAACATTTTTTTGTCATAAATATATTTAAATTTAATTAAAACAATTTTTTATTTTAAATTTATTTTGAATTAAATCAGATAAAAAAAACAAAAAAAAATAATTTAACAAAAAGTCCAATTAACTATTAATAAATAAAAAAAGTTTAATGCAGCTGTATGTGACAATTTATATGAATAAAAAAACTAAAAAAAAATTAATTTTTTATTTAAATTTTTAGTAAATAAATTTTAAATTAAAATATTATTTAAATTTAATTAATAAATAATTATTATTTTAAATAATCTATGTATATAACAAATATATTGTACATATGTAATTTAATTTTAAAAATCATTCTTTATATTAGTAACAAAATATTAATAAATAATGCAAAAATAAAACATCTAAATATTAGAGAATTAAATATTATTTAAATTAACAAAAGCTAAAAAATTAATTTTAAATATAAATTAAATATTTACATTTTAAATTTAATATTTAAATAGGATTGTCTATTGTAGCTGTTACCATTATAACTACCTCCTCCACCACTTCGATGGCTTCCACTGCCTCCATAATAACCTCTTCCTCCTCCCCATCCTCCACGTCCCCAACTTCGACCACCTCCCCATCCTCCACGACCACTTCTACCACCGCCTCCACGTCCTCCTCCTCCACGTCCTCCTCCTCCACGACCACCTCGAAAGCTGAAAAAAAAAAATTATAACAATAAATTAATAAAAAGTGTTCTAATAAAATATTTTAACCATTTTGATTTAAACACAAATTAAATTTACTTTTAATTTTGTTAAAATACTTAAAATAAAATAATTTATGAATTTACTCCTAATATAAATAGTTTTAAAATTAAACATTTTCAACAAACTTAAAAAAATAAACAAAATTAATTAAAAATAAAATTTTTACTTAATTATTAATACTTCTTTTGACATATTTAAATTTTTAATATTTTTTTCTTTATTAAAAATGCTTTGATTTATTATTTGTCTTTCTATTATTAAATTTTTTAATTTATTAATAACTGATTTAATAAAATTCCAATAAAATCCACATTTAAGTAATGTCAACTTTAAATTAAAAAATATAACATTTTTAATTAATAAATACTCTAATTGAAATTAATTTATTTAATTCATCATCATTTAATTTAATTAATTTTCCCTTACAAATTATAATATCTGACTCCATTAAATAAATATTAATTAAATTTTCAGAACAATTTTTTACCAAAAAATGTTCTGATAATTGACACTAAATTATAATTAATTAATTAATTTATTTAAAAATATTAACAATTTTATTTTTGTAATTTTCAGTTGAAATAATTAATTGCATTCCCTCTCTGATACATTGATTTTTGGCATTTGGCTAATATAAAATTAATTATAATATTAAATATATATTATAATACATTTTCTGTTGATTCTTTAAATTCTTTAATTATTTCATTTAAATTAATTTGTTGATTCTAAATTTAATTTTTTTAAATATTTATTTATTTAATACTTTAATTAATTAAATTAATATTTATTTATTAAAAAAACAAAAACAATTATATTTTAAAAATACTTTAGTTAAAAACTCTTTTCTATTACAAACAAAAGAAGGTTTATTAATTTGGCAGTCCCATTTCTGTTTATTATTTGTAATTGTGTAATTAATATTTGTTTTTAAATTAATTCCTTTAACATTAATAAAAATAAAAAATAAATTAAATAATAATATATAATAATAATACATAATTAATTAATAAATAAAATATATTTATAAATGTTTATTCTCATAAATATTATTTAAAAATTAATAATCATCCTATAAAAATATTTGCCTGTGAAATAATTCTGTTTGGAATTTAAAATTAAATACTATACATATTATTTATGTATATATTTCCCAATTAATTATAAATATTTAAATTAGAATTTATTTCAAAAAATTAATTACAACTCAATTATAAATCTTTTTAAATTTTATTTAATGAGATCTTTTTTCTTCTAATAAATTTAAAATTAATTTTATTTATAAATGTGCAATAGAATCATTTTCGTTTTGTGAGACTTTTCTCGAATATGTTAAAGGATTATCATCAGAAAAACGTAATAAAGTTATATTTTGTTGTTGATCTTTAAAAATATTTGTTCCTCCAATATTCATTGTTGAAGGGACACTAGAAATAATTGATCCTCTTTGCTGTGCTGTTAACATTATTCTAAGTTTCTAAAGAGAAAAATGAATTTATTTAATTAATTAATTAATTTTAAAAAATACTTTAATTAAAGGACCAGGTGTAGTAATAAACATATAAATAATATAAGCAGGAATTGATAAACAGGAAAGCATTCTGAATAGCCAACCTAATAATACTGACCACCTTTTAATTAAAATAATTAATTAAATTATTAAATAAAAATAAAACCAAGGATAAGTATAATTATGTATTTGTTTTGGCATAAAAGAAGCTGAATATAATGAAAAAAGAAAAATAAATCCAATAAAGAAAGGACAACAAGTCCAACAAACACGCCAATAAATTCCGGGATAAAAACCAAGCATTAAGTGAATATCCTTTTTTTAATTTAATTTTAAAAAATAATTTATTTTTATAATAAACTTCGCTAAATCTTTTAATTCCATAAAACCAACAAACAGCAATCATTTCACACATTACAATAAAAAGAACAGAAAGAGATACACCATAATCATCTATAAAAGGAATTACATAACGACCACCCTTAAAATAAATTTGAAAAAAATTAAATATTTATGTCTGATTATAATTTTTGGAAATTTATTAAAAATAACAATTTTCCATTTTAATTTTAAATATATTTAATTAACAAACATAAGTAACTGCTGGTAATGATCCAATATAATATAATCCCAAAACAAATGCTACAAAAATTTCACGTTTTCTTGCCAAAATTCTTGGATATTCATCACAAAATCCTGTAATAAATGCCTCAACACCACTAAACTAAAAAATTTTAGATTTATTTTTTAAAATTTAATTAAATAAATATACTGTGCTATCAATTCCTAAAGTAATAAGCATTAGAAAAAATATAAGTGACCAAATTGGTGAATATTTCATTGTTGCAATTGCTTGTGGATATACAACAAAAATAAGCGAAGATTCGTCCTTTTTTTAAATTAATAAGAATTAGAGAATTTTAAATGAATTTTGGAATATTTTTAAAATTAAAGAATATTTTTTGAGTTTTAATTTTTTCTAAATATTTTTTTAATTAAAAATATAAAAAAAACATACTTCACCAACAACTTCACTAACAGGTCTATTTGTTAATTCACTCATATAACCTAATGTTGAAAATATAACAAATCCAGAAAAGAATGAAGTAAAACAATTAATTAAAGAAGTAACTAATGCATCTCTTTTTTTTTTTAATTAAATTAAATTATATTTATTTAAAAATAATTACCTATAACAATTATTATTAAAATCATTATAACTACTCAATGCTAAAAGTACTCCAAATCCTGGTCCTAAAGAAAAAAATATTTGTGTTGCTGCAGCTGTCCAAACTTCAGGTTTAAGTAATTTATCAAAATCAGGTGTTAAATAATAATAAATTCCTTTTGATGCTCCAGGCAATGTCTTTTTAATTTAAATATTAAAATAATAAATTTAAAATTTATTTTACTAATCCTTGAATAAGCAAAATTGTTAAAACAATATATGGTGCAGTTGCAGTAACCCAAACAATCTTTCCAGTGCTTTGTGGACCTTTCCATAAAGCAAAATAAACAATAAGAAAAACAAGAAATAGGCAAAAAGCCATTGAAGGTTTAATTCCACCCAAATCATTTAAACCTGAAGATTTATGACTTTCAAGAACAGAATATCTATTTTATAAAAAAATTATAAATAAATTTTAATTAAAAATAAAATTACATATAAAACTCTTGAGAAGGTGTTCGCCATTCTTGGCCATTAATAATAGGCTCAAATGAAGTATTTAATGACTCACGACACCAATTAGTATTCCCTTAATTTTTATTTTATTTTTTAAATATATTTATTTTGTAATTTACAAGAATTATTGCAATGTAACCAGGGCACTTCCCACTTAAAAAACAAATATAATTAAATTTATTTTTTAATTACCCCAATTGAGCTAATAAAAAAATAAACAGCATGTGCAATTATTGCATTATAAAAACAAGCAATAAAAGTGCAAATAAAACAAATACCATAACCAATTCCTTAAAAATATTTAAAAATATATATATAAGTATAATAAATTAAAATTTACCCTTAAACATTGGACAGATTTTTCTCCAAATTGATAAACAACCAGAACGATGAAACTAAATAAAACTAATAAAAATTTAATTATAAAAATACCTGTCCTAATACTAATTCCATATAAAACATAGGTAAACCTCCAATTAATAACTAAATAAATAAAATAATATAACTTTATATAAATAAAAATACCATAATTATATAAGGAATCAAAAAAGCGCCTAAAATTAAATATTAATATGTAATTAATTAATTTATTTATTTTTTTAATTTACCTCCACCATGTTTATAGCAAACAGAAGGAAAACGCCAAATATTGCCTAAATCAACAGCATAACCTAAATTATTATTATTTGGTAAAATTAATATTTGAAAATATTATTCTTTAAGTTTATTTAATTAATTTTTAGATATTTAAAAATACAATTATATAATCAAAGCATAATAATAAATATATATTTTCATTTCATAATTCTCAAATATCTCAATATATTTTTAATATTTTTTAATAATTTTTGTATTTTTTAAAATTATTATTATTTACCTATTACAGCTAATAAAAATTCTAATTTATTAGCCCATCTTTCTCTAACAAAAGAAGACCTTCTTCTTCTCATAATAGCTGCTGCAGTTTGTAATATACTTTGACGACGTCCTCCCTCCGCTGAATTTATTGGAGGATTAGAAATTTCAACAGTTAAAAGATTATTATCATTTGTTATATTATTTCCATTATATTTTAATATTTTTTCATTTTCTTCATTAATAAGAGCTTCATTCTCACTGAATGAAGCTTTTCGAATTATGCAATGTTTTGAACGAGATTTTATTAGACGAGGTAATACTTTAATAATTAAATATTTAAAAAATATTTATTTATTTATTTATACATTCTGCTTGTATAGAAGTATTTAAACATCTTTGTTGTTCTTCTTCTGCTTCAGTTTCTGCATCAGCATCAATTGAAAGTAATGGAGATCCAATATTACAATAAGACCCATCAAAGGCTGTTACTTTTCTCATTTCATCTATTTTTTCTTCTGATTTATTAATTAATGGCAAACCTTTTAATTTAAATAAAAATACTTTCAAATAACAATAATAATTATTTTTTAACACAAAACTAAATAATATATATGGGAATTTTTGAAGTATTTTTTTAGAAATGTTTTCTTTTATTTATTTTTTCAATTATAATTAAATAACAATTAATAATTTAATTCTCTCTTGTTTATTAATAAGGTAAGAAAAACAAATAGGTATATATATTTTCATAATTTTAATTAAATTAAAAATATTGTACCAACCTAATCTTTTTCGTTTTTGTTGCATTCTTTTATGTAATAAATTATCTTCTTTTTTAAATTCATCATTATTATTATCTTCTATATTTTCTTCTCTTGCCAAAATAATCATTTTTGTTTTAATTTTCTTTTGTTTTGGAAAATCTAAAGAATATCTTTCAGTCCATAAACTATATCTTCGTTGTTTTTCTTTTTTATTAAATAAAGATGAAGATAATTTAATTTGATTAGATAAAGGCTGGTGAGGATCATCTGGAGGAATTTCAATTATTTTATTATAATCTTCATTTTCATTTTCTTCATTCATAGTCATAGCACGTCTAAATTGACGTTGAGTTAATTTTGGTGAATTAACAACTTCTTCTTCTTCTAAGTAAGCACAAGCAGATGATGGACGAAAGTCTGAATATTAAAAAATAATTAAGGTTAAAATATCAATTAATATTTAAAAAAACATTTTGAAATATTTCAATAAGGATAAAAATTGTGATATTCGGACGTTCAATCTTTGAACTTAAAACCTTTTTTTTATATTAATTATTGCTTTTAATATTATTATTAATATTTTTAGCATTATAAATAAATAAAACAATGGGAAAAAGCCTATCACCATTTTTTGTCGGCCTTTCTTTTGTAATAAATAAATATATGTATAAATTTAGTGTTTGTCTAAGGCAAACCTTTTTGGTTTTTTTTTGGAATGAGTATACCGATATTTTTTTCAGTTGCATTATTCATTGGCCCAATTATAAGAAGGTGCTTATGCAAAAAAAGTGCCGAAAAGGCAGTAAAATGAATAAATATACCTATTTATTTATTTACAAATATTTAGTTAAAATATAAACAAATACTTTAAGATTTGGGGATTTTTTGAGAATTACTACATATCTTTATGTAGTAATTAATGCAAAAACAGACAATTTCCTGTGAATACATATTTTTAAAAATAATTGATGATTTTAGCATTTAAGAGCTTATTTTTTTATGAAACGCGTAAAAAGATTTATAACACGGAAAAATTACTTAAGGAAATCTTCTTTTTGATATTATAAATTTAAAAAATTAATTATCATTTAAAATATTTTCCTATTTTTAAAAAAACTAACCATATGATAAAGAAGAATTATGATTAAATTCATAACGTTTTTTCAACTCAGTTGGTTCCCAATAACTAGAACGACGACGAACTGATGACCAACGCAACATTTTTATTTAAAAAAATATTCAAAGTTTATCTTTAAATAAATTTAAAATTTCCAATATATTTAATAAATTTATAGTAGTTAATTTATGCAAATCTGACTCATTTTTTAAAATATTTTAAAATTTATTAAATAATCAGTTGATGGAAAATTTAGCTAAAAATAGAAAATTCAATAAATTAGGTAATATAAAATTAAATTTAAAAAAAATCTATTTTAAAATTGATCTTTTTAATTAAATTTTTACTCATAAAAATTACTTCTATGGAAAGAGTATTTTCAGTGTTTTAAAAAGAATACCAAAATTAATATAATAAATATAACAATTGTTTTATATACGAATTATTTATGGCATTGAAACAAAAAGAATAATTCAAATTCTTATTTCTTAGTTTTTATTAAATGAAAAAAAAGAAGTAAAAAGGCAAAGATCATATTAAAAATTAAAACAGAATTCTCCTAATTTAGAAAAAAAAGATATACAAAAAGGTATATTAATTGTTAAGGCCTCGGGACTCATTGGAATTCACGAGTTGAGAAGTTTTCTATAGAAGCGGAAGTTCTCAGAGCAATAAGCCTTCCCTTATCTAGTGGGATGATCACTATAACATTATCCTGGAAAAGAGCTAATATAAATAGTTCGGTCATAAAAATTTTTTAGTTTAAATTAATGACTTTATGTATTTTTGGATTTAAAATTGAAAACCATTTTAAGATTGAAAGCCAAAAAATATCCAAGTAATCTATCAACTCTTCAAAGAAATTCCTTTTAAATTAGCATCCGAACGTTAGTAATTCAATTCATTAATTGTTCCAATAAAAATTAAAACAAAGATTTTTTTCCTGCTGAGTAATTTTTGGACATATTATGTTTTGTTAATTTTTGTTTTAATTATTTAAAGCTTTTAAATTCCATTTTCCGCCTTGTTAAATTTGTTAGCCCAACCAACGTGGGAATATTTACAATGCGCATTGGGAAGGTTAAAAAAAGAAATTTGGTATTCTTTTCACTCTCAACTCTTTTTTTTTTTTCATTTTTATTGTTCCTTTTACATAATTCAAACATTGGTTAAAAATAACAAAAAGTTCAAAAAGCTGGAAATTATTGAAAAATTTTCAATAATATTAAAAATAAAAATATATTACTATATTAAATTTAAAAAAGATTATATAAAAAATAAAATGTATTATTAACAAAATAATATATTCTACCTATATTCGTATTTCCCGATTTAAAAGAAACCTAAATAAATTAATATCTTATAATTATTTATTTATAATTATTATTTAATTATATTCATAATTTTTTGGTTCAGAGGATTATCCTCTGATTTTTGCCATTCTTTTTTGAGCAATTGCTTAAGTTGAGATAAACGCAAAGTTGGATGTTCTTCTTTAAGTTTTGGGATACGATCCGCCTCAAAAGCAGCATAAGCAGCCTTAAGTCGTTTTTCAGGGTGTTGATCCTTAAGATAAAATTAAGATTAAAATAAGGCATAACAAGTGTAAGAGCCAAACCTGGGCAACTGATGATGATGCATCTTCTGTTGATCCTCTCAACACTCGAATTGCTTCATCAATTGTTGTTGCTGAATCACCTTCAATTTTGAGGCGATTGATGTTTTCTATTAATTCTGGTTGTTCGGAAATAATCTTCTGTTTTTCCAAAAGGCGCTGTTGTTCAAGTTCCTTCTTAGCCATCTCCTAATCAAAAAAAATTCTTACTTTAAAAATATTAAAACATGATTGATTCCTAATGTTAAAATCAAGTAATAAGATATAAACAATTACCTCTCGTTGTTTATCTCTCTCAATCTGCGCTTGTGTTACTTTGGCAGGTGTAGAAGTTTTTGAAGCGCTAGACTTTGCCGCTTCTGCCATTTTTGTCATTTCCTGTTCATATGTCTTCTGGTTTTCTAATTTTCTGTCCAATTGTTGTTGGCGTTTTAACTCTTGCTCATTCTAATATTTATTTCAAAATACTTTTTAATTCCTTTAAAATACTTAAGAAAGCAATTCTCTAAGTACTACCCGAACTTTCAATATTAATTAATTTGAACTCAGTTTAAATATTATTGAAAAAAACCTTTCTCTGCATTTTCTTCATAACATTTTTGTCATTATCAACCCACAAGGCATCATCCTTCTCTCGGTCTTGACGTTCTTTTTCTGCTGCTTTTGCATCAGCCTTTCGAGCCTTAGAAGCAGCGGCCTTTGTATTCTCGCCTTGAAATTTCTTTGGCATTTATTGAGGGAACAAAGTGATTTTTAATAAAAAAAACTATTTATAAATTTATTTAATTCAAAATATTAAAGGTAATTTTGTTAATTCAAAAAAGTAAAAAATAAACAAAAGATTTTCAAATTTCAGTTCAGGAGATCAAAAAAAATGTATCAAAAATATTGAGAAAACTAAAATCAAAAAAGAAAAAATTGGAGAACTTTTTTTAAACATGTCAGTTAGAGAACCATCAAAAACATCAATTTGGTGTATCTGTAAATCAAACTTTCAAACATAAAAAAATAATTTTCATATGATACTCCAAAATGAAAAAAATCAGTCAATTTGGAAAAAATATTCGGGATAATTTTAAATTGCTTTTTGAGGTTTTATTTAAGAAATTTGTGAGTCCATCTGTTCATTTTACACAATATTGTTAGCAATTCTTTTTATGTAAGCATCCTGGAATTTTTTTTTAAATTAAAATTATAAAAGTAAAGAAATTGCATAAATATTTATTCAAATTTAATCTACCTTTATTTCTAATTTTTTAATAAGAGATCGCCATGTAGAATAATCAAAATTGCCCAAAACCTGAACTGTTTCTAATTGGCTGCGACGCATATCTTTTGTTGCTTTAACTTAAATAGAAATAATAAAATGTCATATAGAAAAACCAAAAATTAGGCGTTTTATTGTTCGAAATTTCTCAAAAAAAAAAATTAATAAATAATAATACCAATTTTTGGGCATCCAGTCGCTTTATCCATCTTCAAGCCAATTCGTCCATCCTTGACTAAAAAAGACATGTAAAACATATTTTCCACTGTTTCGCCAAAGCTTTCTGGATTTAAAACAAATTTGTAGTAATCCAATTCATCTGATTGTAAGCGTTGTGATTTGTAAAAGGAACGAAGTTGACGACTAACATTGTCCAATTCTTTTGAAACAGAAAATTCGGAATCAGCGGTCTCCTTTTGGAGCTGATGTAACTAAAAACTTTTTTTAAAAATAATTCAAAAAATTATATAAAAACCGTTTTTGATCTAATCTCCTGTTTTAAAGGACGAGAATAAGGCACCTTTTTGTTTTCTCGTTTTCCAGGAAGTTGAGGCGGATTTTTTATTTCGATGCAAGGACGCCTTAAATTATAAAAAAATATATTAAAAATATGAAAAAATATTTCTCTTAAAATTTAACAAATATACAAAGATCTAATCTTTAAATTGAACGTACAAAAAATAAAAATCTGGTATGTCTCGTAATAGATTGAATGAACGTCTTCCTAGGCTAATGAATGAATGCTCAAAGCGATACTGTTGAGGAAATTGATTCAAGGTAAATTTTTCCTAAATGTTTAACGATTTATGTAAATTTTAAATTAAAGAATTTACTATACGCGCGATTAAAAGATCTATATCGATTGATTTTGCTGTCTCACCACGCAATTTATCAAGTTCAGTTGTTGACAATTGAATAAGTTGTTGGAGGACTTGAGCATCTGCTTTGATTGTTTTAAGACTCTCAACCTATTATATTAAAAATCAGTCCCATTTCTATTAAAAGCACATCACAAAAAAATAACAGTAATAAAAAACAAACCTCGTTCAAATCTTCGCCCTGCTCTTTAACTTGTATAAAGAGTTCATCAATTCGATCGTCAGAAAGAAGTCCTTGATTCGCTCTCCGCTGTTCATCTAATTAAATTATTTTAAAAATAAAAAAGAATTTTCAAAACCTCTCATTCTCGATTGAAATTCATAAGTTGTTTTTCGTCGTTTTATTTCACTTTGTGATAAACTAATTTTGCTTCTGTTCGTCATTCTAGATGTTGATTGAATATTTTGGCTTGTACTCGGTTGACCAGCATCAGAATAACCATTCTCCATCTATTTAATTGATTGAAAGACTTTAATGATTAAAAAACAATATAATAAACATTCAAAAATAATCGGCGGATTTTCAGGGACATTAGTGAAACTCTTATTGTTTCACAAAGAGAAAAAAGGGACATGTACATTTCGTCAAACATTGCATATTTCGCCTCCATGGCAAAAAAACGTTTCGTTTCCCCGAGCCCACCATTTTTTGACGTAGGGCGAAATGTCGACAATTTGGTCGACGAAATGTCTGGCACGAGAAAAAATGTAACGAATTTTTCTCACCATTCTCACTAGGGTTGCCGTTTTCGGTACGGGTTGGTGTTCGGTACATACTTTTTCGGGTTGGATTTTTTCGGGTCGGGTTTTTCGGGTTCGTTCGGGTTCAATTTTTTTCGGGTCGGGTTTTTCGGGTTCGTTCGGGTCAATTTCCTCGAACCCGCTCGATCTTTCGGTACTCGGGTCGGGCGGGTTGGCAACCCTAATTCTCACTCATTACTTTTTTCTTTTTCCAGCTCTCCTAATTTTCACACTCTTTCCATAAAAATCCGATGTACGACTTTAAAGCTTATATCTCGGCTTATAAGCTCAAGTTTAGAAAAATAAGCTCCAATATTTTAGAAAATTCTTTAATAATGTTTTACGCAAAAATTTCATCACGAAAATTCTATTTTTACTTTGAAAAATTCTATGTTGAAAATTTTTAGATGACAGCAAAGTAATAAATATTTTCGTGAAAATTTTGAAGTAGGTCATTAGGCATAGGGCTACAATCTTGCAAAATTTGAAAAATTTTGACTGGATTTTTCCTTTAAAATAGTCTCATTTAATATTTATCTCAAAATTACCCAGCACCCAATCGTCAATAGTTGAGTGCCTTTCGCACACAAACAGCTTAATTAAAAAGGAATTGGCTTACTGCCTGCTGTTCTCATTTTTAACCACTCTATTTTTCAGAGGTTCCCGCCACCGTTAGGCCTTAAAACTAGGTTTGCAAATCTTCGCGGCTTCGTTACTGTTTTACTATTGAAATATCGTTAAAGCATTCTTAACTTTTATTATATTCTACTAAAATATACCGCTTCTAAATTTTTAAATTTATTTAAGGTTAAGATTGCTAATAAAACACATGAATTTTATTAAACGGATTCGAGTACCTCGATTGACAGACGTTAGTTTAGATAATTTATTTAATTTAGATTTAAATATTTTCAGAAAGGAAAATGGGTGGTTTGCATTACTGGTGGAGTATTTACTTGTGGATTCATGTATGCATTGGAACATTCGGCTGACGCTTCTGATTTTGTTGTCCATCCTTATCACTTACCATGGACTCATAGTGGTCTTATTGATGCATTGGATATGGCTTCGTTAGTTGTTTTTTAATTTACATCTTTATTTTTAAAATTTATAGCGTTCGTCGTGGTTACGAAGTTTATAAACAAGTAGGTTTTTACCATCATTTTTTCGGGACGCGGCCGAAAAGGCGCATGTAGTATCTCGCTTCCTTTTTATCTCTAATTCTCTTCATTAGATATATTATTGCGCGCCTATATGGCCGGCGCCTTTTCGGGCTGTACCCCATTTTTTCGATATGTATAATGCCCATAGGCTACTGATATTCCATCTTATTAATATTTAGGTGTGTGCTGCATGCCACAGCATGCAATACATTCGTTATCGACATTTTGTCAATGCATTCATGTCAGAGGATGAAGCAAAATCAGAGGCTGCCGAAATTGAGGTCGATTTTATTAATGACAGTGGAGTTCCAGCAAAACGTCCAGGACTTTTAAATGATTTTCTTCCTTCACCATATCCAAACAAGAAGGCCGCTGAAGCTGCCAATAATGGAGCAGAACCTCCTGATTTGTCATTAATGGGTTGGGCTCGTGAAGATGGCGATAATTATATCTTTCATTTGCTCACTGGGTTTGCAAACTTTTATTCAAGAGATAAAAATTTTTGAATTCATTAATATTTCCTTTTACAATTAGTTATGGTTTTGAAGTGCCTGAGGGAGTGCTTTGTGAGGAGGGAAAAGCTTATAATCCATACTTCCCAAACGGAAGTGTCTTGGCAATGCCACAACAGCTGTTTGATGAGGGGATTGAATACAAGGACGGAACTCCGGCAACAATGAGTCAGCAGGCAAAGGATATGGTAACGGTTAGTTTCATTATCAGAGATAAATTCCTATTGTGAAATATCCTTTAGTTCCTACGTTGGGCTTGCGAACAATGGCATGATACGCGAAAGCAGTATGCTATAAAGGTTGAAGAATTCCATTTAATCTCTGAAACACCTTTCTTTTAGTTGGCTCTTCTGATACCGATTGTGACATTCGTTTTATTGTACTGGAAGCGAAAAGTTTGGACCATGATTAAATCGGAGAAGTGGTTCCATCGAACAGTAAAGGGACGTGAGTGGACACCTGATTCAAAATTCCCGCCACCACCGAAAGATGCTCCTTCACTGAAGAAATTGAATTAATTTTAAGAATGAGTCTTTTATTAGGATAAAAATAGAAAAATGTTTTTAAATTTGTTATCAATGTTTTTGATTGCAACTTGTATGTCAAGTGCGAATGGTAATAAATGTATATTCAACAAATTTTCGAGTGAACATTAATCTTGCGGAAAAATAAATAGGTAAAATTATTCGAAAAAACAAAGAACCAGTTAACTACCTCAAATATATTTATTAGAATAAGTCACATAAAATATGATATTACATTTATTAATACTTATAGAAATGTAGAACATTTCTAATGTATAGGTACAATTTGATATCTAAAGATAAACTATAATCGTTTTCTAGTATTTAAAATTCAGTTACAAAGCAAAATTGTATAAGTCATCATAATATTCAGCCTCTCAAAGCAAGTCCCTTCTCGATTTATTACTTCTCTCCATTATATTTTTAACTCTCAACCTTGATAAAACGAAGGAAATTTGCTGGGTTAATGGAACATCCGTTAGTGCTGCGGTTTCTGATATAGGAGCAATATATCCGATTGCCTCCAAAATTTTTTCTTGGAAGAATTTGTGCGAGCTGAAATTTTTAATTTAGAATTTCATAAAATCAAGTCCATCCAGTTTAAACTTATATTTTTTTATTGAAATAGGTGAAATTAGAATAAAAAGAGAATTTCATAAAAGAACAAATCAACTGCGAAAACAATAAAAATTATTCTATTTTCCCTGGATACAAAGTTTGATATAATCTATGTAAATTTACCTTAGATAAGCGCCAACGTGCCCGATCCCTGGAATATAACTGACAGAAACTCCTGGCCATATATCACTAATATCAGGGATATCACTACTCCTTGGCACATAGGCATCGTCTTCTGCAACCACCACACGGATAGAACTTGTATCTACTGGAACAGGGTAATGGGCCAAGTTTGTGAATGTATCCATTAGAATCCACATTAGTCTATGTGCGCGTGAGTTGGGAAATAGATGATAAGCAGGATGAGTCTTGTCTTCCTAAATTACAAGAAGTTATTTTATTAATAATTCTATCTACCATCATTGCAAGCCAACCACAATCGTCTAATACTTTTTCCAATTCGTTATTTGTCTCCAATTCAACACTCAATTCTCTCCAACCAATAGCTTCGGATAGAGCGCCTTGTGTAAAAACTGGTGAAGCTGAAGTCCAAGAGAGAAGAGGAATGAGGGAAATTGGTTTGTCACGAATGTTTGTAACTGCTAGAGAAGCCATATGACCTCCCATAGATACACCTGATATTTTTAAAGAAATTTCCAAAATTATTTTAGAATTATAAAAAATTAATATAATTATAGGAATTTAAATTTATAAAATAACTAAAAACACACCCGAAATAGCAATAGGCGAAAATCCTTGTTCTCGTGCCCAACGCGTAAGGAAACAACATTCGAGGATCAGACTACCACCCATTACAAATAAATCAGAGACATTGAGGAGAGATGATCGAAATTGATCTAAAAAATATACTATAAATTTGGCAAAACAAATTATTAATTTAAGAAGGTATCTTATTGATCATTTTATATTTAAATAGTAAAAGTATTGAGCTCCAAATGATAACTTAAAAATAATATTAAACAAAGATTATTGCACATACTAAATTATTAAAATAAATATTTAACGGGCCTATTTAAAAATTAAAAAAACAAAACTGGTTGGTTTCCTATCTCCATAGAAGGGATTTTGGAGAAGAATCGAGGATACACCAAGAGCCAAAAGAGGTTTTACAAATCCATTATATCTTCGCCAATAAGTATCATCACCAGTTGGGGCCAAATGAATTCTGAAAATTTTCAAAAATGAAGAATAAAATTAAAAATAAACATCAATCCATCACGTTTCAAATTGGGTGCAGGGAAGAATCCTCTCCAAAATGCTCGAGAAATATTCTGACCTGACTCAAAAAAACTAGATGAAATATCAGCCATAGGACTGGTAAACCAGCCTTCTTGAATTTGTACTCCATTTCGAATTTGATCCTAACAAATTTATTAAAAAATAATTTTTAGGTTAGAAATTAAATATCAAATTTTATAAAATTTTAGATAAATATACTCAAATGACACTCACATTTTCAATAAACATTTTAGGCATATTTTTCTCAACCAACTCCATTGCCCTTCCAGTAAATGCATATTCGCATGAATATTGATGCAATCTTAAATTTATAAAAATTATTTTTTCTAAATTATAAATCTTAAAACATTTACATTTTCAACACATCAGGTGAACTAGCCCAAGACTTTTTGAACATTTTACTAAATAAAAGTGCTTGTCTGAATAACATGTCCAATTGGCTTCTGTTGGCTGGTAATGATAGTGGAGAAGACATCTCTGTAAAAAGAATGAATTATAAAAATTCGAATGAAGATTGTATAGTAGAAAAACCGAAAATTATTTTAGCAAGTTCTTCTGAGAATCGATTGGCTTTGCTAAAACAAATTGTAAGTATAATATAAAAATTAAAAAACTTAAAAAGTAAGGTTAGAAAAATGGATGAAAGGCTAGATTTTTACTAATAATTACATAATGCCAGAAAATATTTATATTAAGGATTTTGAATAGAAAACTTATTCTCAGTAAGAAATTATTTATTAAAAACATGTGACTCAATTTTAAATTTAATTTATCAATAAGAATAAATATTTAGGAGAGCACATGCGTTGCTCTAAGCACGTGGGATAATACTTATAATATGATGCGACGAAAATAAAAAAATGTGATAAAAAATGTTTTTTAATTTTTATTTAGGGTATTTCTCCTTTTTTGGTTCGTCCTTCAACATATGCTGAGGATTTGTCTCGTTATTTAAGTTTAAAAGAATATGTAGAAGAGACAGCAAAACAAAAAGCTTTACAGGTTGAGAATCAAGTGAAAAATGATCAAGTGAGTTAATTAAATATATAAAATTAGAATTTAATATTTTATTTGACATCTTTGAATTGAAATTTTTTGATTATTTTTTTATAGATAGAATTTGATTTACTAATTGCTTGTGATACAATGATTTCATTAGATGGTAAATTGATTGGGATAATAATGATGCTTTTAATATTTTAAAATCACTTGATGGACGTAAACACCAAGTTCGGACAGGAATTTGCTTAATAAATGGAAAAGGAAATAAAGATGTGTTTAGTGTTGAAACTGAAGTAGAATTTGGAAAAAATGGCGATAAATTAATTTGGAATTATATTAACACTGGAGAATCAATGTTTTATTTTTTTTATTATTTAAAATATAATATATTAAATTTAAAGGAATCGTGCTGGAGCTTATGCAATTCAAGGCAAAGGAGCTGCCTTAATTAAAGCTGTTTATGGAAGTTATACAAATATTATTGGAATACCATTAAATGAACTTATTGAGAAAATTAAAGAAATTCTTTGAAGTATTTTATTTATACATTCGATTTAAAAAAATTTTATCGAGAAAAATTTAATATAAAGAAGAATTGATAAGTTATTAGAATTTATATTCAATTTTGAAAAACAAATATATAAAAAACTATCGTCTATATTTTTAAGAAGACTATCTTTTTGTTTGCTTTTATCAAAAATTATAATTTTTGATCAAAATAAAATTAGAATTTTAAAATTAAAAATATGTAATCAAAATAAATTTTAATCTGTTTGCACGATTTTTTTTTTATTTTTCCA
The DNA here is from genome assembly GCA_015183035.1 of Meloidogyne chitwoodi. Taxonomy (NCBI): domain Eukaryota; kingdom Metazoa; phylum Nematoda; class Chromadorea; order Rhabditida; family Meloidogynidae; genus Meloidogyne; species Meloidogyne chitwoodi. Next base: position 1,342,610 of record JACZZP010000011.1, read on the forward strand.
ATAATTTTGCAAAATATTTTATCATAAAAATTTAAATATATTTAAATATTAATTTATATATTTTTTCATCATTTATTATTTCTTTATTATCAAATAATTTTGTTAAATATAAATTCTTTGTTTTCTCGGTTTTCTGTAAAAATATTGGCATTACTCTTATTTTAGATTGAATTTTCTTTGACCTATTTTCTCTTTTTTATTCTTTCCTTTCAAGACAGTTTTCATAAATGCTTGACTTGTCTAATTGGCGCCTGAAATAAATTTGCGGATTAAATTAATTATTATTTTTTTGCGGAAAATTTTAAATATTAAATATACCTAAATTTATTTTTTAAAAATTATTTTAAAATTAAATAAAAGTAATATTTAAATATTATTTTTAAAAAATTCTAACCAATTTAGTTTTTATTATTGTTTAATTTAACAAAAACAAATTAAATATATTAATGATTAATCATTTATTATTTTTTAAATTTATTATATCAATCAAGAAAATTATTTCCGCAAATTTTTTGCGTAACAAAATATGAAAGTTTTTGACTTTTTCTTTGATTATTTGCGCGCACACGCCAAGGATTTGAAGAAAAAAAGAAAGAAAATTCCTTTATTTTATCACATTTGGTTAGCCATTGCATTATTTTGATTGTTATAGTCATTTTATAAATATAGGTAGTATTTCTATAATCTTTTTTTTTACAATGAGGTCAGTGAAAGGCAACAAATCTTCTTAATTTGTTTACCGGAAGTAAAAAATAAATAAATTTTTTAACATTTTTTATTTTATTTTCCCTTTTTTATTTCTTTTTAGATATTTAAACTACAATATTTAAATTATAATAAATATTTATATAGGTAATCGTTTGAAAAACATTTTTTTCTGCCTTATACTTTTATTTTGGTTTTGCACTTGGAAATAAAATTAATTATATATTTATTTTTAAAAATTAAAAAAAATAATTAAAAAATAATTAATTTTGTTTTATTAATTATTTAAAACATAATAAATACCTAATTAATCCTAGAAATGAAGAATATTTTTTAAAGGTCTTCTCTTGATTTATAATAATTTTTTAATTTATATAATCTCTTGTCTAATAATTAAATAATATTTACAAAATTTTGTCTTTAATTTTATTTTAATTAAATTATTTATTTTTTGCTTCATTATTGCGCATCTTTTTCTTTTTTTTTCAATGCCGTGAAATAAATATTAGAAATAAAAAATATTTTTTATTTGATTATTTGGACTGTGAAAAGAAATATAGACCAATATAATGACCACACGTTTCTTTGGCAAGGGCCCTTTACAAATATAAATATTTATTATTGACCTTCGCGCAGCGACTGTCTTCACTGCCATACCTTTTTTTATTTTAATTATCCTCAGAACTCAAAAGAAAAAAAGAACATCCAACAAATAACCGCTCTATTATCCCAAACAAATTAATTATTTTTATACAAAAATAACTACAAAAATAAATTAATAACACTTTTTTTAAAATCCAAGAAAAAATCAAAATTTTTATTTTTTAATAAATATTTTTTAAATATATTCTTAAAAAATGTTAATTCTTTTCGATAATAATTTTTTAAATATTTTATCTTTTATAATGTTTTTGTTCAATAAATACCTAAAATTAGAGAAAAATAATCGTTTTTATTTTATTTTAATATTTAAAAGTATACTTTTAATATTTTCAATTCTCTTATAATTTTTTTTCGGCATTTTCCTTTTCAAATAATATTTTGAATGGCTTAAATGTTCTCTTTTTTACCTATTTGGTCATCTCTTTTTATTTAAAGAAAAACAACTTTCACTCAATTTTTCTTTTTTTTTTAATTTCGGTAAAATCCAATTTTTTGTAAGATTGAAATGTACAAAAAATATATTTTTGTTATTATAGGATAGACAATTATTTAAAATATATTTGTTGCCCTTTTAAATAAATTCAATTTTATATCCGTTTTTACTAAAAAATATGAAAAAAAATAATTAATTAAAAGTGACTATGCGCAACTATTTGATCTTTAAAAATAATTTTATTTTATAATTTATTTTTATAAAATAATTAATAAGTCTCAATTTCTTTCAATTTTTTATATTTAAATTATACTACAATTTATTCCATTTTATTATAAATATTTTTTTAATAATAAATTTATTTAAATAAATTTCCTTTTATTTAATTAGATATAAACTTTATTCCTATTTATTTTTAAAAGAAAATATTTTGGGTAACAAAAATAAACAAAAATATCACACAAACAAAGAAGACAAATTCTTTAACAAAAATCCTTTCTACATATATATCTGTTAATTTTATTTAGTTTTTGTTGATACGGAAAATGCGCTAATGATCAATTTTGTGTATATTTACACCTTTTGGATTATTTAATATATTTATTTTATATAATCGATTTACCACGAAATTTTGATATAATAAATATAATATAAATCCTGGATTTTTATCAAAACTTTATTTTTATAAAAATAAAATATAATTATATTAAAAATATTTAATTATTTTTATTAATTTATTTAAAAAAAAACTTTAGGTACTCAAAAAATGCTTAAAATTAATTATTATTTTAATATTATTGAATATTTATATTATTATTACTAAATGTTTTTTTTAATTTTTTCCATTTTTTTCTTCTTAAAATATTCCTCTTTGGCCTTTGCCAATGAGGAAGATGGAATAATAATAAAGAATTATCAAACGGAAAGAGTCTGTCACTTTCCTGAAAGTGAGGAACGTCCATTCTTTGTTGATATACCTTCGGGGCCTCCTCCACGTTCTATTTTGCTTGATACAGTTGTTGAACCATCAGATGCTAAATTAGAAATTGAAAATATTCGGTCCAACAATTTGATCCAGGCTAGTGATAAAATATTTAAAAAATATTTTAAAAATATTTAGGAACAAATAAATGAATGGTTTTCTTTGGAAAAACGACCAAATGGTCAATTTCTTTTGTTCAGCAATGATAATATTATAAAATCTCAAACTTTTTCAAAATCTGATTCTGCTTATTCTTCACTTTCTTTACCTTCATATCCATCATCAATTAATGAATCTCTATTATATATAACTGTCAGATGTAATGAACGTCTTTATCCATTGCTAACAGTCCGTTTACTTTCTCACAATTTGCATGCACCCGAATGGTGGATACATGGAATGAAAATTGCTGAGGATAGTATAGCGGGGGAAATTAGCATTCCAAAGGTTGGAAAGGAAATAAAAATTTTAGAAAAATAATTTATTTATTTATTTTAAATTAATTAAAAAATTAAAATTAAATTAATTGCTGTTTAATAATTAATGAAATAAATAAATAAAACTCTTTTTTAAATAAAAAAATAAATTTAATTAATAAAACAAATATATTTTAAATATTAAAATATTTTCTCATAGAATTCAAAGACTTTTGGTTCATTATTTGATACTCAATTATTAGCACTTGACCAAGAACCTTCAGAATATTATCAAATTACTTTTAGTGTGGTATAAATAAATATTTTTTAAATATTTAAAAATAATTTATTTAAAAAAAAAGGAATCTCCCTATAATAATTATTTTTCAATTGAATTGGCTAATCGTTCTTCTTTGCCAATTTCTGAACAGGTTAACTTTTTGGACAATTTACAATCTTCTCCCTATTCTAAAAGAATAGAAGATTGGCATGAACAGCAATTACCTCCACAAATATTATTAAAATTATTAGATGATAATATTTTAAAAGAAAAAGAACAATTAATTATTAATATTATTGCTTCTGTTAGTTTTTTTAAATAAATAAAAATAATTAAATATATTATTTAATTAAAGGATAATGGAATACCAGAAGAACGTAAAAGTAGAATTAAATTACGTTTCTTTTTATTATCTGAAGAACAAGACAAAATAAACAATTTAAATAATGGTAGATTTACTAAATCAATTTATTTTGGAAATTTTACAAAGGTTGGAAATTGTTTAAAAAAATACAAATTTATCAAAAATATATTTAAATTTTAAGGAAATGAGATCTGGAAATGAAATAATTCCATCAGAACCTATAAATGCTATTTTTCCTCTTCAAAGAGCAGGAGATAGAATTATTTATGATTTGGACATTTCATCTAATTCATATGCTGCACTTTTTCAAATTGAACCAGATTCTGGACGAATTAGATTAGTAGAACATTTACCAGAACATCCACCTTCTAATATAGAATTGGATATTTTGGTTAATTAAATATTTTGATAAAATAAAAATATTTAAATATTTATTTTATAGGCTACACTTTTACCTAAAAATACAAGTTTAAATCGTCAAATTATTCGTTCAAAATTAAGCTTAACAGATAGAACAGAAATTAAATTAACATATTTTACACAATGTCATTATTTGATACATTTAGCTGAAAATCCTAGTGCATTTACTAGAGTTTTACAATTTAATTTTAAAGGAGATGTTTGTTTTTATTTTATTAAATAATAATAAAATAATTATTATTTTTAAAGGTAGAAGGTGTAGAATTAATTAATGGAACAGAATTATTTAAAGTTGATACTTATGGTTTAGTTAGTGTATTACCTGGAGTGGATATTGACAGGGAAAAAATTGAGAGAATTGTGATTAAAGCAAAACTAAAGGTAAATTATTAAATATATTTTTTAATAAAAATAAATTATAATTATTAAAATAATATTTAATTAATATTACACAGATTAACAAATTATCTGTACATCCAAAATCACTAGAATTGTGCCAAATTGCTACAGCTGAGATTTTAATAGATGATGTAATTTTAAATAATTTTATAAAAATATATAATTTAAGAAAAAACTTTTATAAAATTTATTTAAATTTTGTTTTACACATTAAAGGTCAATGATCATACTCCTAAATTTATTCAACGTATTTATCATTTTCGTATTGACCCATTTCCTTATAATAACACTGAAGTTGGATCATTACGTGCTGTTGATGGTGATGCTGATGAATTTGGACATCTTCGTTATAAAATACTTGATGAATTTGTTCCAGATGGACATGGGGGAGAAGAACCTCTTCCTTTTGTTTTATTCCAAGTAAAGAATCTTTTTTATTTAATTTTAAAAAAATATTTATTTTAATAATTACTCTTAATAATTGTTAACAAAAAATTAATTTTTATTAGGCGGATGGTGCTGCTACACTCTTTTTTGTAATTAAACCTATGCATTTACAACTCTTTCAACAACCTTATAGACCTCAATCTGAATATACTTTTACTGTTGAGGCATTTGACTCTGATGAAGATCCAAGGTATTTATTTTTGATTAAATTTATAAAAAAATCACAAAAATTAAAAAAAGGACTGCAAGAGTATCCGTTAATGTTCGTATTGAAGAAGAAAAAATAACAGAAAAATATTTAGATCAACAAAAAGATCATTTAATAGATGAAGAACAATTATTAGATGAAGTAAAAGGTGAAAGAAAACATCAAAGATCTGCTACTAATGAAGAACCTAATGATAATATAGAAAATACACCAAAAGCTTGGGCAACAAGAATTAGAACTGTTGATAAGGTAACTCAAATATTTTTTTAATAATAATAATTTTTAGGATGTTCCACCAATATTAATTAGACGAACAGACAATTCTAATAAAAATTTATTTAAAAATAAAATTCAACAAAATAATTTACGTAATGAAATTAATTTCTCTCAAGGACATTATATTTTTCGAATGACTGGGAATTTATTTGAGGGACAAACTATTGGATGGATTTCTATAATTAAAAAAAGAAAAATAAATGAAATTGTTGATTCAGAAGATAGAGAAGAAGAAAATAAAGAAGAAGAAGAAAATGAGAGAAAAGAGGTAAATAATTTTTAAATTTTTTAAAATTAATTATAAAAATAATAATTGAGTTAATAATGCTATCTTCCCCAATATTTAAATATTATTAATTAAATATTTTTTAAAGTTATTAATAGAATATGCTGTAGAAGAAGGAATAGATGGTTTTGTTGGTGTAGATATGTCAAATGGTCGTTTATTTGTTGGTTCTAAATTAATTGGAGGTTCTGAACGTTTTGAAGAAATTCGTTTTTCTGTGGCAGCTATACATCCTCATAACGGAAAAATTTGGGTTTGTTATTAATATTTTTATTTAAATAAAATTTTTTATTATTTTAATAAATTTATTTTGACTTTAAATTTAAAAAACAAAATTTTACCTTTTATTTAAAAAATCTATCTATTGGCATTTGTCTTAATTTTTATATATCAATTTATGATCTAGTCTCTATTTAATTTAAAAAACATAAATTACCTTCCAAAATATTTATTTTGTTGTTTTTTATATTCTCTAGTCTCTTTTTTTTTTCTTATTTTTTGTTCACTAAAATATATTTTGAGATGGGTGGTCATTGGGCGCTTGGCAACGTTTTTTCTTCTCTTCAAGGAAAAGCTTCTTTTTGCCCACCTTATGCCGCTGTGCTTTTTCTCTTCAAAATAAATAATAATTGCCAAATTACCTTTATTTTATTATTTTAATTATTGCCTATATATTAATTATATTTTTAAAAATATTTTTTGATTTTACAATTAGACTTTTTACTATTTATTAATTTATACATATACTATGCCTATTTATTCTAAGATATCTACATATTTATTTAAATTATAAAAACTTTTAGATGCACTTTAATATTTAAATGAAGATTATCCATTCCTACTTTTTTATATTTTTTTAGTCCATTAAAAATTTTTTTGATTGAATTTTGTACGTTTTTTGAGCTAAATATTTATCTAAATATTATTATTATTATTTTCTTTTACTACCGGTGTCTTTAATATATTTGTGTGCTAAATTAAAAAAAAACAATTTTTGAATTAAATGTTTCCTGAATCTATGGTTTATCTTTTAGCTAAGGTTTTTTCTTAAATTATAAATAATAAATAAATAATTTTTTAAATATTTTTATTTAATATTTTTCTTTTAAAGGCCACTGCTCTAGTTTCTGTAATTTTTGATGAATCTAATAATAATCAACCATTTTTTGATCGTCAACAATTTAATTTTGAATTAGATTTATTAAATTTAAAACATTTTCCAACATTTTTGGGTCAAATTGAAGCAGAAATAAAAACAAATAATTCAGAATTATCTGAAATTCCTTTAATTGAATATTTAATTGAAAAAAAAGAAAATTCTTCAAATAATTTATTTAGTATTGGACGTGAAAGTGGAAAAATACATTTAATGAGAAGACCAACAGAAATTGAATTAAATAAAGAAAATGATGTTAAATTTAAAGTAATTTATTATATTTAAATAAATTAAAATATTTTTTAAAAACAAATATAATAGAAAAGTTTGGAGAAATGAGAGAAAATTAATATTAATTATATTAGGGTTAAAAAATATATTAAAATAAATTTTTATTATTAAAAAAAGGTATTTGCTTGTTCTCAATCAATAATTCAAAGAGATCAACACCAAAATTATAATAATTGTGCTGAAGCTTTTGTTAATGTTTTATTTAAAAAACAAATATTTGAAGAAAATGAACAAATTATAACAACAAAAAATATTAAAGAAATAACAACTTTACCAACTTTATCTCCACTAACATCTACTACTATAATTTCTTTAACTTCTTCTAATGATCAAATTGATGGAATTATTGAATTTATTCCTTTACCTAAAACATTATTTTTATCCCCAACAAAACCACCTGGTTCTACAATACTTAAGTAAATATTTATAAATTAAAATATAACTTTAAATATTATTTTTAGAGTCTCAGTACGTACTCATAATCCAACAGATGGAAATTGGTATTTAATTCCAAATGGATTAGAAGGAGATAATAATAATAATATTCCAATAAATGTAAAATAATAATAATATTTTTTTAAATAATTAAAAAAAATATATTTTAGTTGCATTATTGGGTAGAAGGTGATGGAGAAAATTTTTTTACAATGCATGGAAATTCTCTTATTTTAAAATATTCATTATCACCTGGTCAATGGGATATGAATTTACGTGCTCGTTTACAACGTAAAGGAAGAATTTCAGTTGCTGAACATAAACTTAAAATTATTGCAATTGGAGATGAAGGACCTCAACTTTACCCTGTTTTTGATAAAATTAGCCATGAATTTCATGTAAAATTATTTTTTATATATTTTATATCAGACATTTATTTGTTTTCTATCCATTAAATATATTTTAAATAATTTTTTATTCTTTTTAAATAATTTTTAGATTGACCCAGAAGGCCATTTTCCTGTTATCTTCCCTCCATTAAATGCTTCCTTGACAGGTGGTGGAAGTGAAAATATTCGTTTTAATCTTTTCCCTGCTAGAAGTAATGACCAAACAGATGGAGTAGAAATACATCCAAAAACTGTAAAAGAATAATATTTTTATTAAATTTATTTATTTATTTAAAAAATATTTTAAGGGTCAACTTAGAGTTCGTCGAACATTTCTTCGTCATTTCTCATCAGAAAAAGGAGGAGAAGTTTTTCTTGTTGTTAGAGCTATTAATCAAGGAATATCTGATAAACAACAACAATATTTTTCTGATGCAAGTATTTCACTTATTGTTATACCTAAAAGTTTGTTTTTTAATTTTAAATTTTTATTTTAATATTTTTTAGTTATTCCACCATTAAAATTTGAATCTACACTTTATCGTTATATTTTATCTGAACGTCAACTAGCTGGAAATATTTTAGAAAATGGTCCTCCAATTAGAATTGTTGAACATAATTTACATTCAAATATTCGTATTAGACTAGCAGCTTCCCCTGAATCTGCTTGGGCACTTAAACATTTTGGATTAATGCCAAATGGATCTTTGCTTTTAAAAGAGGAATTAGATATTGAAAGAATGACTGATAGTAGTCAAGGGTTAATAAAAATGGAGGTTATTTATTTATTTATTTTTAATAAAAATAATTATTTTGAAATTTATTTTTTAGGTTGTTGCTGAAGATATCTCTTCTGAAGGAAAAAAAATAGAAGCTAGAGCTAAAGTGGAAATTCAGGTAAATTTATTTTTTATTATTTTAATTAATTAATTTTATTTTTTAAAGTTAATTGACAATAATGAATATATTCCTGTATTTTCTCCTCTTTATCCTGAATTTCATTTACGTCCAGAAAATCTTTTTGCTGGTCATCCAATTGGAAAACTTTCTGTTAAAGACGAAGATTTTACTGATAGGCAAGGAGATACTCTTATATTTCGTGCAATTTCTGGTAAATTTTTTAAAATAATATTTTTGGTTTTATTTATTTTTAAATATTTAAAATTTCTATTATTTCAGTAAAAATAAAATATATTTAAATTTAATTTTATAATATTTTTATAAAGGAAATGCTTCTCATCTCATTCATGTCCAAAGAGATGGCCAATTACTTGTTAAAGATCAAAATGCAGCATTACCCGGTGTTTATACTCTTCTTGTTGAAGTTCAAGATTTTGGAGGATTAAGTGCTCGTACAACAGTTATTTTTGTTTTATCAAATTTTGAGGAGAATTTAACATCATCTAAACAACAAAGCATTATTAATGTTGAAGAAAAAGGTTTTTCTAAATTTTAAATGAATTAAATATATTTTTATAGGTACTACTATAGAATTTCCACTTCCTCCAGTCGAAGTAATAGGAGAAGAAATAAAAGAACAAAATCATAAAATTATTAGTTCTGAAGGAAATAATTTAAAACCAATTTTCTCTGTAAGAGATTCAATTGACTGGGAAAAAATGATAAAAACTGATAAAAATATGTCAGAAGAACATTTTAATTATATTTTGGAAGAAAATAATTATAAAGGACTTTTTAAAATGGATAAAAATAATGGACAATTATTTTTGGAAGAAAATTCTGAAAAAAATTTTATACTAAATACTGGGAATGAATATAAATTAAATGTTAGAGTAGAACGTCCAATGATTGAAAGAAATGATGAAAAGAATAAAAATAAAGGTAAATATTAGGCATTAATTAATATATTTTATTTTTTAAGAACGTGTTCTTCTTCGTAGAGTTTATACAGTTAGATTAGTACCTAATACTTCAATTATTCCAACAATTATTAATACTTTTGAAACAACTAAAATATTTATAAATGAATCTAAAATTGAAGAAAATAGTAAAATAATTCCAACAACACCAACTGAAAATATTTTATCAACTTCTACTATTTTTGAAGAAAATGAGGAAACTTTAAATCCAACATTATTTTCTTCAACTTTTTCTTCAGAAAATAATAGTTTTACTACTACTACTATAATTGAAGAAACAACTAATAATAATGAATTTACTGATGAAACAATTAAAGAAACAACAGACAACAATTTAAATATTGAAAATGAATTTTTATCGTCTTCAACTCTAAAAGCACCTTCTGCTCGTCCTTTAGAATTTTCTTCAACAACTTTAACAAAAATTAATGAAATTCCTACAAAAATAACAAAATTAACAACTTCTACTATTTCATTTAATAAAAATTTAGAAAAACTTCATTTTGCTCTTTCTCGATATCATTGGCTTCTTAATAATCCTGAAAATAATATTTTTGTTGGAAAATTAGATATTATTAATAATGAAAATAAAGAAGAATTTTTAAATAATTTACACATGATTATTGACCCTCCACAGTTTAGACAATGGTTTAAAATTGATTCTGAGGTATTTTTTAAATTAATTTATTTATTATTTTCTTAAAATTAAAGAATGGTAATCTTTATTTAAATGAAGTCCCTGAAGGATTATTTGGACGTCAAAGAGCAGAATTCAAAATTAATTTAGTTAATCAAAGTTCAATAATTGCAGAGACAAGTGTAACTGTTGATTTAAGTTTACCTTCTAATGAAAATTTAATTGACAAAAATGAAGAAAAAAATGAAAGAAATAATAGTCCAATAACAACAACAACAACTAAAAAAGCTTTGGAAACAACATTAGAAATTTCTGAAAGTTCTGATCAAGAAGTTAATTTTAAAAAAATTAATATATTTATATATTTTATTTTAAAAATATATAATATTTTAAATATTTTTTTTTAATTAAATAATATATTTATTTTAACAGGGAACATCATTAAATGCAATAGACAATATTCATCATTTTACAGTTAGTGTATCTCCTATACATTTTACTACAAATATTATTGGAGAAAGTCAAAATAAATTTACACAAAAATCAAATTGTATAAATAAATATTTGTAAAAAATAAATAAAATATCTAAAAATTTATAGATTTAAAATTTGGTTCTTCTGAATTTAGAGCAATGTTACCAGAAGGACGTTATGGAAATAGTGGAGCACAATTAACACTTAGACCATATCCTCTCTCTACTGTATATTTTTTATATTTTAAAATTAAAATATTTTTGTAGGGAATGCCTAAAGGAATTAAATATTCACTTATTGGAATTGATGATTCTAGCAATAATATTAATAATAATTTACCTTTCTTTGTGGTAATTTTTTTAAAATAATTAAACTTATATAATTTAATTTAAATTTATTTAGAATAGTGATAGTGGAGATTTAATAGCTTTTGCTGAAATTGATAGAGAAGAAAAATCTTTATATCGTTTTATGGTTAAGGTATATAAATTAATTAATTTATTATTTAATTTAATTTTAAAAATAGGCTTTTTATCCAATAAATAATCAAAATGCTTCAACTCTCGTTACTGTACAAATTCTTGATGTTAATGATAATTTTCCTCATTTTTTGGAGCCTTTAATTTGGACAATACCAATAACAAGAAATACTCCTTTAAATTCTAAATTAGCTATTTTTAAAGCTGAAGATAATGATGAAGGTTCTCATGGTCGTATACATTTTAAAATTGAAAAAGATTCAAGTGGTGGATTGTTTAATATTAATTCTAAAACTGGAGAATTATTTTTGGCAAATAATGTACCATCAGAGAATATTGATCCTAAAGTTTGTTTTTTATTTAAAATAATTTTGTAAATTTTATTAAAAATTTAATAAAATTCTTCTATTTTTAGGATCAATTTGAAATAATAATTTCTGCATTGGATGGTGGTCGTCCATCACTCCGTACTGAACATCAAGTTAGAATAGAAGTTTTCCCTGAAGGGAATGAACTTTCTTCTCCAGATTTTCTTCGTTCAGAATATAATGCTGGAATTATTGCTGGAGCTGCTGCACAAAATGGAACTTTTATTTTTCAAGTAACTGCTGGAATTTCTAAACAAATTTGTTATAATCTTATTGGTTAGTTTTTTATTTTTATATAATTTTTTCTTCTTTTTTCAGAACCTCCAATAGCCAAACTTTTTGTTATTGACACACATAATGGACAAATCCGTATGGGCAGAAGACCTCTTGATTCTGAACGGGGTCATCAATGGATACTTAATATTAGTGCAAATGAATGTCAAGAAGAAGAAGAAAGTCATCAACATGGATTACATAATACATTTACAACGGTTATTTATATTGTTATTACTTATATAAAGATTTAAAAAATTTATAATATTTATTTTAAAAGACTTTGACTGCCTCAAAAATTCTAATATGATATTTTGTTTGGTATTGGTTTTAGATAATCGAATTACATAATTTTATTATTTTTATTTAAAAAAATTAATAATTAATTAAATTTATAGGTAAAAGTTCAATTAGATCATTTACCAATTATTAATATTCCTCAAATAACAACAACAACAAATATAATTGGAATTAAAGGAGAAGTAGATTCTGAAACAAATTTAAATAATTGTCATTTTTCTCAAAAAGTATTTAATACCGAAATTGAAGAAAATATAGAAGGAAAACAAAAACTTTTAATTTTAAATATTCTTGGAAATTGTCAAAAAATAAATTGTTTATTAAATCAAAGCAATGGTAATTTAAATTAATTAATTTTATTTTATTTATCAATACAATTTGTTATATTATTAATATTTTCTTCTACTGTATTTTAGAGGAGAGATATTAATTGTTTTTAATTTTATAGAAGCATTTGAATTAATTAATGGAATAAATGATAATAAATATTGTGAACTTTTTGCCATTCAACCATTAGATAGAGAAAATAAAAGTCTTCAATTTTTAGTTATTAATATTAGTAATGAAAATAAAGCAATTATTAATGAAATAAAATTAGATTCTTCTGAATTAATTACAAATAATAATAATGAAAGAAGTAAAGTTCCCCAATTAGTAGAAAATGAAAGACAACTAATTAAAAGACTAAAAAGAAAAAATGGGAGATTAAGACAAAATAATTTAAAAGAAAATAATGGACGTGAAATGGCCTTTAATGGATTAGTAGAACGTTAGTTTATTTTTACATAGTTTATAATATCCTTATTAAATTATTTATTCTTTATATTATTTATTTGACATTTAATTTCCTAAAATTAAATATTCCAATTTTTTAACTTTAATAAATTTAAGAACATTTCAGAGATTAAGTCAAGATTAGCTGATAATCAAGCATTGGTTGTTGTTCGTGTTATTGATAAAAATGATAATGAACCTCAAATTAAACATTTAACATCTGATGGTCAACTTGGTTATATTTTTTAATTAAATATTTTAATTAAATTAATTTAAATTTTGTTAGTTTTTGCCATAGATTGGCAAGCACCTGTACTTCAACCTATTGGAAGAGTTAATGCCTTTGACCCAGATGAACAACCTAAACAACTTCAATTTTATTTAGAAGGAGAAAGTTCTTCATTATTTTCGATTAATTCCACTTCTGGTGTTATTCAATTAATGAAATCATTACAAGCAGAAAATTCAGAAGAATATTCTTTACGTGTTAGTGTCAGTGATGGAGAACATACTGTACAAGCACCAATGACTGTATTTAATTATTTTAATAATTAAATTATATTTTATTATTTCTTTAGATATACAAACTTCAGCCAGGAACAAATATTGCTCTTTTAATAATAAATAAATCAGTAGATCAAGTTGATATACTCAGCGTTGTTCGGTTAATTTTTTAATTTATTTAAAAAATAAATACATAAATAATTTTTAGTCATTTAAATGCTCTTCTTCCTTCATTAGATGTTGATATTCTTGTTAAACAAGTCTATATAGGTGAAAATGGATTAGCTGATCCTAGACGTACTCATTTACTTGTTTATGCTCAAGATAAACAAACAAAAATACCTTTGACTGCTGTTCGATTAAAAGAGTAAAATAATAATAAAATTATATTTTAATTTTATTTATTCACAGATTGCTTGAATCTTCACTCAGCCAATCTGAACATTCTGACGAAAAATCTCCTGTTATTCCAAATCTCAAAATTGCGGATTCTCCTCTACAATTTTTAGCAAGTGTTCAAGTTCCTGATTATGGGAGTTCTACATCACCATTTCGACTAAATCCTACTGAAATTGTTAAAAATATATTTTATTTTTTTAAATTAATTTTAATTTTAAGATTCTTTTGTCTGTTAGTGCATTTTTGGTATTTGGAATTTGTACAATGCTTTATTTACTTTTACGGTGTTGCAAAAGGTAAATAATTTTTTTAAATTTTTTAATTTTATTTTTTAAAGAAAACAAGAATTAATAACAAAAACTGATTTGGAATATATGGTAGATAGTCAAATAGCTGGCCCTAGACCTTATAATGTTGAATTAATAACACGTAAAGCAATGCAAAATATTCATAATACACTTAAATTGACTGAACCTATTGAAGATTGCACAATGACGTTATTTTTAAATAAAACTTTAATTAATATTTTTTTATTTTTTAAGTCCAGAATCTCGTACAACAATGTTAGCTTCTTCAGGTATTTATAATAGTGGAAGTCTTGGAGGTCCTTTAAAAAGAACAAATCGAGAATTATTATCAGAGGAAGGAACACCACCCCAACAATTATTTTCTAATTCTAATATATCAAATGAAAAATTAATTAAAGGAAATGGAATATATAGAAATGAAGGACTTGACAATAATAATAATGTTTGTTTAATATATTTTAAAATTTATAGAAAAATGATTCAAAACTGTAAAATAATTTTTTAACATAATTTAAAAGAATTTAATTTTTTATTAAAATTTTTAAGGAAGAACCAGAATATTCTCCAACAATTCCCCGAAATCAAAGAATACAAAACAATTTTGATTCTGGAGAAATTAGTCCAGAAACAATGAGAAGTGAAGCAGAAGAAATAAATATTTTAACTCAACAAGAATCCTCTCAAACATCTCCTTCAAATAATAATTCTCCAAAATTAAGAAATGGAAATTAAATTATTAATAAATTATAATATTTTTTTTAATTTTTAAAGTTTAATAATTTTTATGAAAAATACTTTTTAAAAATATTTTAAATAAAAAAAAGATTTTTTTTAATGAACAATATAATTTAAATAAACTTCAAAAAATCATAAAATATTTAGTCTTGTTATTATAAAATAATCCATGCAATATAATTATATTTAATGTTTAAAAAAATTTTTTTACATAAATAAATCTTTAATATTATTTTTTTATTAATTTATTGTAACTTGAGTAAAATAACAAATTTATTTAATTAACGAGAATTGTATAATTTAAAAAATACAAGAAATAAGGCATATTATTATATATAATATTATTATATTAAAATATTTTTTGTTCAATAAAATGATCGTTTATGTAAAAAAAAATAAAAATAGTTTTTATATATGTATAAAATTAAAACATTTTCTCTTAAATAATCCATGTTAAGTTTATTAAGAGTTTATTTAAAATCTTAAAATAATCTTTATGAACATAAAAGAATCTTTTGTTTGCCTAAAGCTAATTTATTAATGTTGCCCATATAACAAATAAGCTTTGGTTTTATAATTCTATATTCAAATATTCTCATGTATGTATAAAAACCACCATTCATTCAATAAATTTATTTTTTATCTGAGGAAAAAATTCTCCTCAAATTATTTTTTATTCCTTCTTTTAATAAATATTCAAAAATTACTAAATTAAATATATTTTTATCTAAAAATGGAAAATAAATACAACAATAAAAAAAATAAAAATATTTTAAGAAATCTACCTATTAAATTGCTTTTTGAAATATTCAGAGCAGCTAATATCAGGCATTAAAATAGATTCAAAAATTTTAAAAAATAAAAAGATTAAAAACACTCTTTGTCTTTATATATCTACTTTATACTTGATGTTATAATTATATTCATGGTCGGGGTAATAGCAAGCTTGCAGCCCCTATTTTTCATTTTTTGTTTATTTTTCCTTCATTTCTTCGGGCAAGTAAAACCATCAAAAATAATTAATTTTTATTCACGTTCGTAAGGATAAAATAATGAAACATGGTGCCAAAAATTGAAAAATATATTTGAAATATTACCATTTATGCCATAGAAACTTTTCGCACAAACTTGGATCTATTGAAAATGTTTTATTACTTTTCCATTTTTGAGGCCATGAACGGTTGGTCTTCGACCAAACGTGGATCTATTCGTTAAAATTTACTCTAATGTGTAGAAGTTATTTTGGTCAGATAGTGTTTTGTATTGGCATGAACAATAAAATATTTAGAGTAAATTTCAATGAATAGATCCAAGTTTGTTCGAAGAACAACCGGTCATAGAATTGCCCGGAGCAAAAAGAGATGAAAAAATGAAGTAAAAAAGGTAAAAATAAAAAAAAAATGAAAAATAGGGGGCTGGAAGCTTGGTATTCCCATGATCGGTTCTCTCCTGGGATGTTTTATAAAACGGGATTATAATACTATAATTACATTAACATTTTGTAACTTTTAAAAAGGGCTATTACTTTTACTATTTTAATGCCTAAATAATATTAGTAATGAAAAGACAACATTTAATAAAGTATCTGTAATAGAAAAAAAATTAAAAAAATATTCAATAAAATTAATATCGTCAACTACAATAATTTTTATAAACTTCAAAAAATGGACCAGAAAATTTTTAATAATTTATGTATTGGCAGGAATAATTTTAAAAAAATTGTTCAACGAAATAAAGGTAATATATTATTGAAAAAAAAATATTTTTAAATAATTATAATCAGAGTAAGATCGAACTTTCGCGTTTTTTTCGTAATTCTGCTAAAAAAATTTTCGAAATTATGCGAAACTATTTTCGAGTTTTTATTGTTATTTTGAGTTATTTTTTATATGAAAGTCTGTAAATTTTGTCCGCAAATGAATAAAAAAATAATGTGAATGGTAATAAATATTAATGGTGAATAAAACATAGTATACTGTATTGTGAAGATATCAGAATAGGTGAAGAAATAAACGTAGATATGTCCTTAAAGATGAAAAAAATAATTAGAAGTTTTTATTACTTTTTTTTTTTATTATAGAAATTAAAATATATTTAAAAACAAATTTGTAGGAAAGCTTAAATAATTTTCACTGATTTATGTAAATAATTTAAAATGGGCATGAGACTCAGTTGACCACTCTTTTCATCTTCTGATAAAATGCATGTAGGGGACGATTCAGAATATCCAGTTGTTTTTGGGGTGTCCGGAAAATTCCTCTTCTGAAAATTCCTCTCCAGATTTTTGGAAAATTCCTCTTCATCAGAAAATTCTTCTCCAAGCATAAGTATTCTCTCTGTAAAATACCTCTTTTAACAGAAAAATCCTGGTAAATTCCTAGTTGGCTATTAGAGCTGCGTCGTAAGTGAAATTTACCGTAAGCCGTAATCCGTAACCGTAATTTACCACCGTAAGCCGTTACCGTAAACCGTAAGAACCGTAATTTTTCAAATTTTATACTCCTGTGGCCAAAAATTCCGCTTTTTTGTGTTACTGGTTAAAATTTTGAAAATTTTACATCACTATTAGGGTGCCGTTTTCGAGTGGGGCCGTTTTGAGCCTTTTTCGGGCCGAATTTCAATGCCCGACTCGATTTTTCGGATTGGGCCGACTCGAAACCGGCAACCTTAATCACTAATGCAAAAAATTCCTTTTTTAGCGCCGCAGGCGAAATTTTTTTTAATTTTTTAAATCTCTGTTGCCGAAAATTACACTTTTTTTAGCGCCGCAGGCAAAATTTTTTAATAAAAATGCACGTTAGTTGCCAAAAATTCAAATTTTTTTAGTGATGCAATCAAAAATATAGGACTTATTTTTATAATAGATTTAAAAAATTTCAAAATGAAAGAAAAATAAAAAAACAAATTTAACAATGATTAATAACTGGCAAATATATTGTAAATATCATAGGAATTGAACCTACGTCTAGGTTAGTATCCTAGACTAACACACCAACCACTCAACCATACTAACATCACAAGGGAGTCCAATTTAATTATAGATAAGTCTTTTCTAGTAAAATTTTTTTCTCCAAAAATGTCATTTTATGGGGTGTAAATTTTTTACGGTTTTGCCGTAATTAGGTGCCGTAATCCGTTACCGTAACCGTAATCAAAAATAACCGTAATTTTTTACGGTTCCGTAACCGTAACCGTGATTACGGCGCAGCACTATTGGCTATCCACCTTTACGCAAATAACATTTACAGTTTGCAAGCACTCTTTGCATTTTTGGCGTTAGGAAAATTGCACGCTTATTTTTCCTTTATAGTATGCCTTTGGCACAGAGAGAAAAAGGAAATTAATTACTAATAAAGTGAAAATATGTTTATTTTATAATGATTAAAGATTATAAATTTTGGAAATGGCTTTGTTTATAAATATGTACATAATAGAATTATTTTAACATTTTAATTAACTTCCAATATGTCTTTTTTTTTTGCCCAACTAATAATTCCTCGGATGAAAAATTCTGAATTCCATTTTACGACGAACAAACTCTCGATACTGTCAAGGAAAAAATCCCAAATTTTAATTATTGAATATCTACAAGGTTTTCGACTATTGAAGACTACTTTAATCATTTATAAAATAAACATATTTTCACTTTATTAGTAATTAATTTCCTTTTTCTCTCTGTGCCAAAGGCATACTATAAAGGAAAAATAAGCGTGCAATTTTCCTAACGCCAAAAATGCAAAGAGTGCTTGCAAACTGCAAATGTTATTTGCGTAAAGGTGGATAGCCAACTAGGAATTTACCAAAAATCCTCCTTAAATAATAATTAAAATGATTTTGGATCACTTAAAAAATTGTACTATGTAGAATAATCTTATTAAAATGATCTAAAATAACTTTAAATTTTCCAAAAATTTTGATCGCAGAGGCTCCACTAAAAGAGGAATTTTCCGATAATCTGGAGAGGAATTCTCCGGGAGGAATTTTCTGAGACTCGTTTTTGAACATAACTTTTTTATTTCTAACTCGATATGGACAGTTCTTTTATTGAAAAAGCTCTCGATAAGCGAATTAATTTTTCAATTGGAACAATCCAAATCATTCTACAAAAAGTTACAGCATGAAAAAAGTAGAAAATCGTTATTTTAGTGTTTTCAGGTGTAATTTTTTTGCATCAACTGACCTGATCGGTTCAATAGTGGAAAGAATCCATTTATCGAGCTCTTTCAAATGACAAAAACTGGCTTAAATGTTTTAAATAAAAAAAGATATGCTTGCTACTCTTAATCGGCTGATCTGAATCGTCTTTTATCGTAAAATGCGAATGTTTTAAAATTTCTAAACTCAAGACTTGAGTTTTTTTTTTTTTAAATTGAAACGCATTTTTAATAAATAATCAATAAGAAGCTCAAAATTTAGGGTCATTTTCTTGAGAACTAATCAATAACGAAGTGATAGAAAATCAAATTATTAATAGAGTGCGAAAAAATCACATTGCAGGATCCTGTTACAGGATTGGGTTTTGAAAATTTTAACAGGACTAATCCTGTAAATCTTAAAATAAAAGGATTTTAGCACAGGATCCTGTAAAATCTTGATCAGAATCCAGTCCTGTCCGCACACTAGTATTAATACTGAAACTGCAACCTGAATAGTATTTCTAACAAAATGACATTTTATCCCAAATTAGGAGAAAATTTCTTGACACGACAATTGTACAGTGGGACAATTGTACAGTGGATAATTGTACATAAGACAATTGTACAGAGGACAATTGTACAGTGAATGGTGGTTAAGTGGTTTAGTTTCAATGGAAAATTAAATAATACATACAATAAAGAATAATTAAATTTTATAAAACTATTAAATTAAAAATATGAATTTCATTTTCGGCACTTTTTGAAGATTAAGAGGTAATTCTGCGGACTTTTTCTGCGGACAAATACATATTATTTTATATATTTTTGGTATATTTGATTTGATTTTTGCCTTAAGGTAAGATGAATGTATATAGGTTAACAAAGTATACATAAAATAATTTTTTACCTTGTCATTTACATTTTTTAATTAATTATTCATAAAAATGATTCACACAAAGCTGAATTTGGAACTGCAGAAACAAAACTTGAAAGCTACATTCATGAATTTGTTTGGAGACACGTTTTAAAGTCAAGCTTGTTTTTTCATTTAATTTTACAAATTGTCAATCATGATTCTTATTTGTGTGAATAAAGTCTATGTATACCCATATTGCCTTAGGAAAAAATCAAATATACCAAAAATATATAAAATAATATGTATTTGTCCGCAGAAAAAGTCCGCAGAATTACCTCTTAATCTTCAAAAGTGCCGAAAATGAAATTCATATTTTTAATTTAATAGTTTTATAAAATTTAATTATTCTTTATTGTATGTATTATTTAATTTTCCATTGAAACTAAACCACTTAACCACCATTCACTGTACAATTGTCCTCTGTACAATTGTCTTCTGTACAATTATCCACTGTACAATTGTCCCACTGTACAATTGTCCTAGCGCCGAAAATTTGCTTTCTAGAAAGTTCGAAAAGGCCTGTTAAGTACTGCCGATTAAGTCCTGAGCCATTTCAGTCCCGAGCCAGTTAATTACCGCCATGTCGGGCTCGTCCAGATGTTTCGGGATTTAGCTCGGATCGGGATTAGCCCTGATTTTAAAATAAAACATGGATTCCGTACTCCGGGACCTAAAAAACTCGGGTTTGATCCGGTCCGGGGCCGAGTACTACTATTTATTTATAAAAGTTTATTGGTACTTAACTGGCGGGACTTAACTGACTCCAACCGGAAAAGTTTATCATTAGTTGACAAAGTCGGTCATACCAGTTGAGTGCCTCCCTAAAGAGGTCGGTTGATTGAGTACCAATACATTTTAAAAGATCTTATTTTTTCGAAAATCTTTTTTTTTTTGTTTCATAGTATGAACTTCTTATTCCCTCCTTAATTTTCTCAAAGCAACCCCAACCGAAATTTTTCATAAAAACAGTAAAAAAAATGTTTTGGTACTCAACCGGCGGTACTCAAAAGACTCAAACCCAGATAAGCTGAGTTAAACCGATTTAATAGTTCATTTCAAAAAATTTTTTACAAACTTTTTATATTTTAAATTTTTTATTATATAATTTTTTAGAGAAGAATGTCTTATATAGTAAGGTTCTGTACAATATGTATGCAGCCGATAAGGAAGAACGCTCCTTTAAATTCTTCAACCTGCGATAATTGTTCATGGGATGTGAAAAAAGCCGCTTTAAATGCAAAGGCCGCAACGTCCTCATATATGGCTAAATCTAATTCATCAAAAGATGACTTAATTAAAAAAACATGTGCACAAGAAGCAAATATTGCAGAAGATGATGCGCGAAATGAAGTTCCATTTATAATAAAAAAAATTTAATTTTAAGAATAGTTGAATCGTTTAAAGCTAGTTTGTAATGGCGATCTAGAAAACAATAAATTTTGTACTTTAAGGATTTGGTCAGCTGGTCTCCATTTTCGGCTTGTGATAAACCGTGGCCTGTTGATTATGCCTTGCAAAACACTTTGGTATTTTTATAAAATTTACTTTTTAACAAAAAATTAATAAATTATATTTTTAGGCGGAAGTTGGTGTTAGTCAAATTACTGTGAGCCAAAATCCTATTGTCTTTTCACGTGTGGTAAGATTAAACCTTAAAAATTAAAATTTTAATTAAAAATAAAAGAGAAATTTTTTTTCTACAAAACATGATTTTTAGTTAATAACAATAACAACGCCTGTTTCTAATTGATTAATTGACAAAAAATAATGATTTTCATTTTAATTTACATTTTATAAGGTTGTACCAGTACATTACGATTTTGTACACATTGGATTTGGTCTTGGTTTTACACCTTCAAAGCGTATCACAATTGTTGGAACACCTCTCTCACAGCCAAGACATTTTATCATTAATATGGGTGAAGTGAATGTTTTGAACTTTTCCTTCAATACACGTTTTCATCAAAATATTGTATAAGATTATTAAATACTAAATATAAAAATATTTACTTTTAAGGTTGCAAGAAACACTTGGAAAGCCAATGAAGGTTCAGGAACTGAGGAAATTTTTGGAGGTTTTCCTTTTGCAGTTGGCCAGTCATTTGTGTTAGAGTTTTTTGCGGAAGCGAACAATACGGTTAAAGTAAGCTTCAATAATAAAATACAGTTCAATTTTTCTAGGCACATACATAAAATTAAATATAAACTCTCATCTATAAAAGATCGAATTTACTAAATATTTTAATTTTAGGTAGATGTTAACTACAAACCATTTATCACCTTCTGTCGTTTCGATTTAAGTAAAGTAAGCCATTTGGAAATAACTGGAGATGTTCAAATCGGTTCTGTTGTTTTTTGCAAATACTGAAGAAAACACAAGTTGAAATGAATATAAATAAAAAAATTTTCACATGATTACAAAATAAAATATTTAAATAAATTAAATTGTCAAAATTCAAAAAATTAAAATGTTAAATATACGTATCTAAATGAATTATAACAGCTTATCTAATTAATGTTTAATTCATTTTGAATAATTTTTAGTATACTATGTATGTATTTTATTTGAAGTTCATTTGGGGTGTCATTAAACAGTTACTAATTTATTGTAACCAGTGATTGGAATTTTCGATTTTGTTCATACTCATACTTCATACCGGTTAAAAAATTTGCTCATACTCATACCTCATACCGGCTAATTTTTTCCCTCATACATCATACTCATACTCATACCTCCACTTTTTTAGGCCTCATACCTCATACTCATACATCATACTTTTCATACATTGAAATATTTTATTCCAATTTTTCATTGACATTTTTTATTTCTTCTGGATGAACTAATTTTAAGTGTTTAGCAAAATTAGGAAGAGATATTTATTTATGGCAGAGTTCGCATCAACAAAAATCAAAATAAAGGTACAAAAAATCTTATTAAAAGATCATAAGGTATAAAATTTTCTTAATTAAAGTACGCTTTATTTAAAAAATTTTTATTCCTGTTCAAATCTATTTTTCTCCCCGATAAGGGTTAAATGATTTTCAAGACCCGTATATCCAGTTAAAGAGGGATTTTCGTGATGGATAGATTATAAAACTCAAGTCATTTTCAGCGCCGCAGGCGAAAATTTTTGAAATAAATTTAAATCTAGTTGCTATAAATTCACCCTTTTTAGCGCCGCAGGCAATTTTTTTTATAATTTATTGCCCTCTAGTTGCCAAAAATTCACTTTTTTGGAAAAACTGCTCATACTTCATACTCATACTTCATACTCATACTCATACCTCATACCTGCTAATTTTATCATACTCATACTCATACTTGCACTTTTTTAGACCTCATACATCATACTCATACTTCATACCTGTCATTTTTTTCCATCATACTCATACTTCATACCGAGGTATGAGTATGAGTATGAGGTATGAGTATGATTTTGGTATGACCTTCCAATCACTGATTGTAACTAAAGTAAAATAACATTTTATTAAGGAGAATTTTTGTATAATTAAAAAATTCACACGATATAAAGCCTATTATGTATATTTTGAAAAAATTATATTCATTTTTCAGCAAAATAAGTACCTAGGTATATAACTTATTTCAAGAAAAAATTCCCTTTGCCTTCAAAAATTAATTTTATAAATAAAATTTTTCATTATAATATATAGATTAATATGTAATATCCTTAATATTTTATAATATTTATTCATCCGACTTTGTCTCATTCAATTATTTTACTAAAATCATTACCACCTCCATTATTACTACTGCTGCTATTTTCTTCAATAAAAAATTTCGGTTTTATAGCTTTTTTATTAAAATTATTATTTATTAAATTATTTCCTCCTCCGATATCATCTCTACTATATTTTAAATATGAAGGTTTTGTATCTCGATATTCAGTAAAAACTGAAGAATTTCCTGCTATTTTTTCATTAATTTGAGAAAGTGAATTTTGTTGTTTATTTTGTTCAATAATAAAATGATCATCTATATTAAAAAATATTATATTTATTTAAATGAGAATTTTTTATTTAAAAATTTAATAAAATAACATTTTTAAAAATTAAATAACTGTTTTAAGAAAAATTAAATTTTCTATTTATAAATAATTTAATATTAAAATTAAATAAATTTTTGTCTCCCCCGATTATAAAATATTTTAGAAAGTATTCCCTCTCTCTTACCTTCTTGACTAAAAACATTTAAAGTTGTTGGACGTCGAATTGTAGGTGGTGATACTTCTGCCTCAGATCCTTCTGGTACAGAACAGAGTATTGATTGATTTGAAAACCCCTTTTTTAAAAAAGAGAAATATTTTTAAATAATTTTTTTTAAATTATTATTTATTTTTAATTTAATAATTTCTTACAATTTGTCTACTTTCATCATTTTGTTCTTCTTTCATATTTTCATCTTCTTTACCATTTCTTCCTTCTTTTTCTTCATTATTACTATTTTCTTCTTCTCCTCCAATTCTTTGTCTTTTAATTCCTCTTCTTCTAATTAATAAAGGTGCTGTATTAACATCCATTAATTGAAAACCTTCACGAGAAGCACAAATAAAAGCAGAAATTGTTGCATTAAAAGTTTCATCAGCACTTTTAGGTAAAATTGTTGGAGTAGGTAATTCTGTTGCTATATAAATTGAAGATTCTGGAGTTTTTGCTGAATCTAACCATGAATGTTTTGATACTTGAGAAAGTGATAATCTACGTGTTGGGTCAACTGTTAAAAGACCAGTAACTGAAAATTAAATTAAAAATAATTAATAATCTAAAATAATTAATCTAAATATTTTATTTTTTTAATAAAATCCTAAAAGATAATCATTATATAATTAATCTTATAATTAAAAAATTAATATTTACTTAAATCTTTTGCTGATTCTGATATCATTGCCCAAATTGGTGCTTCAAAAGAAAATTCAGCTTTTCTAATTCTTTTAATAATATCTGCAGCTGATTCGGCTTGACTTTTTGCATGAAAAGGAATTTTACCAGAGAGAAGAGTAAATAAAATAACACCTAAACTCCATAAATCACATTGCTAAAAAATAAATATAATTAATTTATTTAAAAATAATTACTTGATTATATTGTGGTAATTCATCTTCAATTTCTAAAACTTCAGGTGCTGCATAATGTAATGTTCCACATAAAGGAGTTATTAAATTTTTAGAAAAACTTCCACTAGTACCACGATTTAAAGAAGGAAGAATTCGAGCAAATCCAAAATCAACAAGACAAAGACGATAATCTCCTTTTTTAATAATAATAATTATTTTATTTATTTTAAATAAATTTAATTTTATTTACAAATATCTTAGTTTTAATTAATTAATTATATTTTTTAAATTAAATTAATACCAGGTTCATTACTAGTAAAAAGAATATTTTCAGGTTTTAAATCTCTATGAACAATATCTTTAGAGTGCATATGTCGTAATGCAGACACTAATTGAGTCATTATTTCAGCTGCCTAATTTATTTTAAAATAAATATTTTTTCAATTTTTTTCAATTTTTTACTTGTATTTCTGTAAACTTTTCCATCTTCCTTAAACGATATAATAATTCACCACCTTCTAATTGTTCTAAAACAATATAATAATGAAATTGATCAGATATTGCTTCAATTAATGGAACAATATGTGAATGTGGATTTAAAGCTTCTAATATTCTTATCTTAATAAATTTAAAAAAATAATATAATTTTAATTAATTATTTACTTCTCTATGTGCTTGATGTGCAAATCTTTGTGAAACAATTTTAACAGCAAAATCTTTTCCATCACTCAAACGTTGACATTTTCTACAAATAGAAAATGAACCACGACCAAGTAAACCTTTAGGTGTTGTATCTAATTTATATTTTGTAAAAAAGGCAGAATTATTTGAAGTTAAAAGTTGAACAGATTGTTCAAGACATTCTTGACCTATTACTAAAATAATTAATTAATATAATTTTAAAATATTAAGATTTAATAAAAAATAAAACCATTATCATTTGAAAAAATAACAGAAGGAGAAACAAAAGAATATCCTCTAAAAAATTGATGAAATTCTTGTGAAGGCTTTTCTGATGGTGAAAAAAGTGGTGTTTGTGCAGTAAATTCTAAATAAATATAATTATTTGAATTATTTTAAATAAAAAACCAGAAGCAAAATTTTCAACATCAGTTTGTCCACCAGTAATATTTGGCTTTAATGGCCCAGGTATTTCACGTTTTTCTATTGCTGACCAATTAATTGGAGCAAAGAATTTTGTTTTTTTAATTTCTTTTAAACCTTCACGTGCTCCTAATCTGAAAAGAATAAAATAAATAAATTAAAATAAATAATTTTACCTTAAATTAGGATCTTTATTTAATAAAGCAAAAATTAAATCACGAGCTGAAGGATCAATAGATTTTGGAAAAGGCACACGTTTTGTAAGAATACGTTTAGCAATATCAGATGTACTATTTTGATTACCATCTATTCTAAAAAATAATTATTATTTATTTAAAAATATTTAAATTTATTACGTAAATGGAGAACATCCAGTTAATAATTCAAAAGCAATTACTCCAAAACTCCACCAATCAACTACTTGGGTATATCCCTCAGATGTTCGACGTATAATTTCCGGAGACATATATCTAATTAATTAATTAATTAATAATAAATTTAAAAAATAATTATTTATTTACTCAATAGTCCCACAATAAGAATTTGTAGAATTTTCATCAATTTCAAAAGCTTTAGAAAGGCCAAAATCTGTTAATTTAATATGTCCATCTTCATCCAATAAAATATTTTCTAATTTTAAATCTCTATAAATAACACCAGCTTTATGAACATTTTCTAATGCTAAGGCAATTTCAGCAAGTATTAAACGGGCAATTGGTAAATCAAATTTTTTACGTTTACATAAATGAGTAAAAAGTTCTCCACCACGTACAAATTCTTTAAAAATAATTTTTAATTTAAATTAATAAATAATATTACCCATAACAATATGTAATTTAGTATCTGTTTGGAAGGCATAAACCATATTTACCTTAAAAATAAATTTAAAAAATAATAATAAATTTTACTAAAAAAGGCAATCCTCTAAGTCTTTCTAAAACTTTTCTTTCAGCAATTGTATGTTCAAGAGTTTTTTGTTTTTGAGTTACTCGAGTCTTCTTTAGCACTTTCATTGCATAATAACACCCACTATCTGATCCTCCTATTTTTCTTACTAAGAAAACTTTTCCATAAGCTAAAAATAAATTAAAATAAATGAATAATTTTTATTAAAAAAAACTTACCACCCTTTCCAAGAACTTTAATTAAAGCAAAATTTTCCATTGATACTTTATCATTATTTCCACTTTCATCCATTGCCCAACAAGAAATAAAGCCACTGTCTTCATGTTCAATATTTTCTTTTATTTTAGGTGAATAAGGAGGAGGAGAAAAACAAGAAGAAGTACTTGCAGAACAAAATGATGAAGAACTTTTATTATTATCTTTTGGCATTTTTTATTTATTTAAAATAATAATTAAATATTTTATTTATTTGCAGAAATTATAATTAAATAAATCTAAAATTAAAATTTTAAATTTTTTTTATTAAACCTATTCAAATAGAAAAATTTTTTTAAAATTAATAAATTAAAATATAATTAAAATTTAAACTTTAATTTTAAAATTATAAAAAAGAAGTAAATATTAATATTCTTAAATAAAAGGTAATTATTTTTTTAATATTTTTAATTATTTTTTATGAAAAAGACAAATATTTTCGGTTGAAAAAAAATTTAAATTAATTAGACAATAATAAATAAATATATTTTATATGTACATATTATTAAATGTTAGAAAAGAAAGTCGTTTAATAAATAATATATAATTAATTAAATAAATTAATGAAGAAGAAAAACGGAAGTAATTTTATTTAATTATTATTTTTTAAAATATAATTTAATTATTTAATTAATTAATATATTATTTATTTTTAAATTATTGACAAATTGACAATAATAAATTATTTAGGTAAAAGAAAATAAAAATTAAAAAAGGAGAAAGGTCTTAAAATATTTAAAAAAATGGCAAAATTGAAGAATAATAAATAAATAAATAAATAATAAATGTCACCAATTTATTATTATTTTTTTGTTTTATTCTTTTTTTTTAAATCTAATTTAAAAAACATTAAAATAAGTACATATTATTTATTTAAAAACAATCAAAAATCATAATCCTTTAACTAAATAATTGCTTATATAAAATTCAGGTTTAATCGAAAATAAAAATATTTTTATTTTTTAAGTCAGAATTAAAAATTATAATTTTTAGTTTATAAGGGTAAATATGTAAAATTTAATATAAAAACAAAAAAAAAAATTTTAAAATTTTGAACTTTAAAATAAAAATATTTTTATTAAAAAATAATTTAGATAAAATAAAAATAATATTTAATTTTATAAATGAAACAAAAATACATAATTGATTACAATTTTAAAAATTTTCTCTTTTTTATTCTCGTTTGTTTAATCGATTACTATTTAAAAAAATAAATTTATCATTTTTCTTTTTACTATAATTTCTGGCCATTTTTGTTTAATTTTCACTTAAAAAAGAGAATATTTTTTTATTTTAAGAGGACTAATGGACTTTGTTTCTTTACCTTATTTTTTGTTCTTTTTTATATAAATACATAATTATATATTTTTTAAATTTTTTATTAAATCTTTTCCAGTATTTAATAAAAAAATTATAAATTAAAAAGAAAGAATTAAATAAAAATTTAGTAAAAAAATAAATAAAATTTATAGTCTTGAAATAGTAATTATTGAGATAGCTTAAAGAATAAAATAATAAATATATTATTTATAAATTTAGTTATTTATGGCAGAGGTATTTCTATTTATTAATTAAAATAAAAATTATTTTTAAAGTAAATTAGAATTTGGTAAATTAAAAATTAAATTAAAAACAAATAAAATATAATGACTATAAGTTACATGAATTGGCTGAATAAATGTTTGAAAAAAAATAAAAAATGTTTTCCTTTTTGTGTTCCTTTTTGTGTTCCACTATTTTTGTTCTCTTGTTTTTCTTCCATTTTTTTACGAAATTTATATTTATTTATTTATTTGAATTACTCATATATAAAAACAAGAGATTTTTTCTTATTAAATTTCTTTAATATTTTTTAAATAAAAAGTTTTTATTTAAAAAAATATAATAAATATCTAAATAAAAAATAATTTTTCTAAATTTTTATCATTTTTTGGAATAATTTTATTTTTTATTAAAAAAGGGACAGAAAAGGATATTTTAAGTATTTTATAAGTAATTAAATTATTGAGAAGCCAATATTTTTATAAAAATATAATTAAATTTTATTTAGGTATATTTATTTTCTTAGAAATTAAATAATTTATTTTATAATAATTAAATTTTTTAAAATTTTATATATTTAGGAGTAAAAGAAATCTAAAAGAGAGTTTTGTTAAGTAATGAATATTTCAATGAAGATAATTTTTTTAATTTTATAAAATAATAATTTTTTAATAAATGATAAAAAATTATTAAAAATATCGATTTTTGAAAAAAAAATTAAAATTTATTGACAAATAGCCAAACCAAATATATAAGAGAATTTTTGTAAATAAAAAAGTTATAAATAATCTTGGCTATTAAAATTTCAAAACTCTTAAATTTAAAATTATATTTAATTGGAATTAAATAAATAAATAAAAAGTAAGAATATAAAATAAAAAGATTAATATTTAAAAGGTAAATTAATAAAAAAAAAGTAATAATAAATAGAAGAGAATTATTTACGTCACAATTTAATGCCGTCAGTTCCTTGAACTAAAATAGAAAATGGTCATATACATAGAAATGTGGAAAACAAAAAAGATAAAAAGAAAGGCGATAAAAAATTTTTTGAAAAAAAACAAAAATATTTTTATTATAAAAATAAATAAATAAATTAATTAATTAAGTTTGATTATGGATTTTAATTTAAAATTAAAAAAATAAAGGTAATTTGAAATCAATACAAATTTATTAATGTAAATTTTTAAGATTTTTTTAAATAAAAATTGTAAAACAAAATTAGGATAATTTAATTAAACAAATAGACTATTAATAAATAATATTAAATAATTATTGAGAGAGAATTAATAATCAAAATTTAGTTTATTTAAGTAAAAAATAAATTATAAATTTAAAGAAAAGATAAGAATTATATATATTTTTGTATTTTTAAAAAATAAAAAAGATGTTTAAAAATATAAAGGTAAAAATATTTTAATTTTAAAAAAATTAAAATATATAAAATAATTAAAAAACAATTTAAATAAATTGTGTATGATATGTATTTCTAATTAATTTCCAATAATATATATTAATTTTTATATTGTCTATCCACAGATGTATATATCTATTTAGCTATATATATATTAATAATAAAAATTAAAAAAGAAAAGGAAAAGCTGGAAGTAAAAAAAGAGTAAAGGAAAAGCGCGGGTGAATAGAAACTTTTATTTATTGAGTAAAAAATATTTAATAAAAGAAAAATAAATGTATGCACACATTTGTTTAGTAAATTCTTTCAAATATTTTATAAAATAAAAATTGAAAGAGAAAAAGAGAAAAATTAGTTAAAAGTTACTAGAAGGATAGAGCAGTTAAAGCTTTTTTTTTTAAAAAAAATTTTATTTTTTAGTCTTTTCATTCTTCAGGCCAAATAATTTATTTTATGTTCTATTTTTCTCTATTTTATTATTAACTGTTACTATGTATTTTTAAATAAAATTAAATTAATAAAAATAATATAATTTTTAATTATTTATGTAATTATTGGGCAATATTTTTTTAAAATAAGGTAAATTTTTTGCTAACTTTTTAAGCATTTATTTTAATTTTATAAATATTAAAAAAATACTTGTAAGAATCATTTGTTAATATTTCTCTTTTTTTGCCAAAATTATTTTTAATAATGTAAAAATCTCAGAGATATCTCCAAATATTTATAATTCTTCTCTTTGTTTGTATTAAATTATACTTTTATCTAAAAATTTTATTAAAAATGTTTTGTTATAAATATCCAATTACAGGATTTTATATTTTCTCTATTTAAATACCTGTCTATATTTTATTGATCTCGTTATTAGAGAATCGGCTTGCGCACTCGTAGTACTTATTTGTTTGTCAATGCCTAGCAACCGTTCTTTTTTGTGAGGAAAATTATCTTAGTTATGTCACATTTATTTTTTGTATATTGAGGTAAAGCTAACTTCATTTAAAACAAAAGTTAGTTCAATTATTTATTTAACACATCCTTTTTTATAATATGTATATACACAAACAAAGGTATTTAATCATTTATTTATTTTGATGTTACAAATTTTAATTATTTTGTGTCCAATAAGTGATCGTAATCTAGGAGTTTTTATTGTTTGATTTTTGTGTTAATTAAAGAAAAATTTTATTTTAATTTTCAAAATAGTTCTTCCTCAATATGTAAAATAATGTACTTTTTAAAACTCACCAAACAAAAATTATTCACAAAATACACTCCACTCCTAAACGAGGAAAATAGCTAACACATAGTAACGCGAAAAAGGAACGATGACCTGTATATTGCTCTATATTTATGGGTCATCAAAAAGTATGTGATCATTCATAGGAAAAATTGCTATATTTTTCTACTATTTTATACATGCAAGGATTTTGGTTAAAAAGAGGAGATATTATTATATTAAATATATATTTGAGTAGCACGACAACCTTTCCTTATTATATAGTCTTTCATTCTACGTCCTTCGTGATCTTCACATACATAGTATAATGTATATTTTTGGTGAATAAAACACAACGAGTAGAGTTATTGAAAAAATTTCTTTAGTTGTTCTACAATATATACCTAATTTTTAACTAACTTTACTCAAAAATATTTAAACAAAATGCCAAACTTTCTTTTGACAAATGGCAATTTTTTGAAAAATCCGGATAATAAAATTTTTCCAATTTACCCTTTTATACATTTACATTGAATCTATATTTATGTATGGACAAATAATGTATTTTCACCCACGTATTTTTAAATAACATAAAGATTCAATTAATTCACAAAATTTTTTTCACAAATCGTTTCTTCTGAATTTTTATTTTTTAAATACATAATTAGCACAGCCGTTTCAAGTAGTATCTCACAAAAGCCTAAATTTTTTACAAATTTGATTGCACTAAAACTTGTCTTTCGTCACATTCCACACAATCATTCCACTTCCACACTGACGACACTATTTTGCACATTAAAATTTTAATTAATGAAAATGGTAAACAATACAGCTTCTTATTCATCGAATGAAAATTCAATTTTGTCCGCAAATAAGCGGAATAATCAACAGCAAATGGTCAACGCAATTTCAATGGAATCTTTGGATTCAGTTATTTCAACAAACAATGGTGTTGTTTATGGGAATGGCAGTTCAGATGCTCAATCACAGGTTTATAATAAATATTTTTAAAGTTATTTATCATGAATATGTTTTAATTTTTTGCCTATCCTGGATATGAATCTTTAAACCGTGAATGACAATGTCAAATAGAATTTTCAACTTCTACTTTTAATCAAAAATATTACAGGTCAGAACTCTTTTTGTCTCCGGTTTGCCACCAGACGTAAAATCTCGAGAACTTTATCTTTTGTTCCGTTCCTATCCTGGATATGAATCTTCTCAACTTAAAATGACCATGTCAAATAGAAATGGAATTTCAAAATTATCAACACCTGTTGGTTTTGTGACATTTTCCAATAGGCAAGATGCAGACGATGTTCGGCAAAAACTACAAGGTGTAAAATTTGATCCAGAACTTCCACAGACCCTCCGTTTGGAACTGGCAAGATCAAATACAAAAGTATTATATTTTAAATTTTTAATAGTTATAAAAATTACCAGGTCACATTTTTGTATTATTTATAATTAGAAATGAAATTGTTAAAAATAATTTTTGTCACTTTATGATAAAAAATATTTTAACAGAGACTTTTTTGGAATTTTCTTTGCATATTTTGTTTTTATTTTATCATGTTTTTTTAATTCTTAAGAATTAATAAAAATATATTTTATACAATATTTTTTTATAATTTAAATTAAGGTAACAAAACCGATTAAACAATCACCTCCTGCCAGTCATTTTTCCCCTGTAACATCTTCTTTGACAACAGCAATTCTTCCTCCGCCTTCATCAGTTTTAGCACACAATATAACTATTGCACAATTAGCTGCTATTCAGCAACAGGTTTTTAACTTTTATAATTTTTAATTTTCGTTATTAAGCAATTAACAGCTGTTCTTCTTAACCAGCATCATGAAAATTCTTTTGTCAATTCAGGCGGTTCAAATGGAACTGTTTTAGCTGCCGCAGCACAACAACAACTTTTGGCAGCTGCGCTTGATCAACAACGACATTTAGCTTGTGGTTCTGATATTCAACAGCAATTGGCTGCATTTGCTGCGGTATTATTTTTAAAAATTTTAAATTCTTTTATGTAATTTAATTGCTATTATACACCCCGCCAATATTTTTTGACTATCATTTTTATATTAACACAAAAACAGGGTAGCTCAACTCTTCTTGGAACTACCACAAACGCAGCTTCTCTTGCTGCAACAAGCCCACAACTAGCTGCACTTGCAGCCCATCAACAACAACAACAGCACCGATCTCTATCAAATCATTGGATTTCTAATGGGCAACAACAACAAATTGTATTGGCTGGTCAGAATTCTCCTTGTTCTACATTATTTGTTGGTAACTTAGGACCTGCAGCGACGACCTCACCTTCTAGTGTTGAGGATGAATTGAAAACCATTTTTAGCATGTTTCCTGGCTTTTCACGAATAAGGATGCACACTAAGAGAGGTTCTCCTGTTGCTTTTGTTGAGTTTTTTGAAATTGGTCAATCGATTCACGTTATGCAAGCACTTCAAGGCTTTGGATTGTCAGCAAATAATGGAGTAGGCACAGGAATTCGTATTGAATTTGCTAAAACGCGGATGGGTGACATTTCTCAATTGAAAGAACAAAAAACAGAGGAATTCAACCGAGGGAAAGAATCTCGCTAATTTTAAAATATAATTATATAAAACCTTAATTTTTATCTCAAAAAGTTTGCATTTTTTAGCATTTGACAGAAATTATATTTATGAAGAATCATACCCAATATTTTCGCAGCTTTAAAATTTACTTGTAATTTGCATCAGGGTTTTATGTGTATTTTTGATATTTATGCAATTTTATTTTGTGAATGTTACTAACCTATATATAATTTAGTCTAAATTCCAAACTCGTAAAAGATGGCGAACGAACAACCCTGATGTGTATATTTACGAATTTAACAATTTTATTATGTTGAGTTCATAAACAAACTCCGGCATTTCTAATTTATTATTTCATTTTTTTAATTTTTTGGTACTTTTCAATTGAAATCATTTTGTGAATAATGTTTTCGTTATTATCATTTAAAAATTAAAACAAATTATTAAAGAAAAGTT
Source organism: Meloidogyne chitwoodi (assembly GCA_015183035.1). Classification (NCBI taxonomy): domain Eukaryota; kingdom Metazoa; phylum Nematoda; class Chromadorea; order Rhabditida; family Meloidogynidae; genus Meloidogyne; species Meloidogyne chitwoodi. The sequence goes on from JACZZP010000011.1 coordinate 1,377,494, forward strand.
CCAATTATTTAATACAATAATATATATAATTTGTACTTGATCAACATTATTTTTAAATTTATTATTGTTTGATTTTTTTTAATAAATAGCAATATTTTTACCTTATCAAGAAATGTGCTTATTTTAATCTTTTTAGATGGTCCCAAATCGATCTCGCAGGCAAAATGCTGGCCGTAATATGCATAATCTTATTCAGCAGCAGTTAAATAAAGAAGGAGATAATGACCAATTTTATGCAGAAATTTATGGAGGATTTCAAGAGGTTTTTTAATTAAATTTTGATTCATGTCTGTATGTAAATTGTAAATGTTAAGGCGGATCAAGATGAAGATTTTGAATCGCCCCCGCATTCGTCAGATGATGAAGTCGATTCAGATTTTGACCAACCTGAAGAGGAGAATGAGGAGGAGGGACAGGGAGATCATGTCATTGATGAGGCTGAGCGGGTTGAAAGGAGGCAAAAGGTTTCCTAAATAATCAAACTTTTTAGCTAATTTTTAAATTTTGCTAAAATATCCTAAAATGGAAATTATTTAATCGTTTTGGTTGTGTTTTTGTAGGAAGGATAGTTTAACATGTTTTGATTATGTTTTTTCATATTTTAGAGGCTAAAACAAAAACAAATGTTAGAACGTGATAAAAATTGGGCAATTGCTCGTATTAACAAAATGTCCGTTCCTGAGAACAGCTGTGATCCTAAGACACAGCGCCAGAGGCTTGAAGAGGCAAAGAAAACGGTTTTAAATTTTTATAATTTTTAAATAAAACTTCACTTTCAGGCCGAACAAAACATTGCAAGTCTTAAACGCTTCGAACAATTTGAATTAGAACGGAAGAAACGACAACAAAAAACAATTACTCGTCAAAAAATGGAGGGCCCTCGAATAAAAGAGTTATTTACGGAGGATGGGAGGCATTTATTATTGGTCCCTGAACTACTTCCAAAGGAAAAGCTATTCCCCAAGTTTGTTATTTCAAAATTATTTTTAAGTTCTTATGATAATTTTGTATAAATTTTTACACGGTATTTTTTACGTTTTAAGGCCGAAAAAACGGGAATACCGAGTGTGTTCCGTTACCGGTCGACTTGCTCGCTATATGGATCCAGTAACAAGATTGCCCTATGCAGATATCCAAGCTTTTAGAATAATTCGGGATGCGTATCTGAAATTCACAGATTCTGAAATAGAAACTATTGATTGCAAGAAAATGAAAATTTAATATATGTGATTTTTTTAAATTATTTGAATAAATTAATTTTTCAATATTTACTACTACTTACAGGTCTATTAGCTTAATTTAGGAGATGTATGAAATTTTTTTAAATGTATAAATTTTTTTATCTACCTTTATATTGAAATATCTTTATTTCTAAATTTTAAATTCATAGAGTAATATATATTATAAATTATTAAGTTAATATGTAATTAACAATAACTAATAATTTTGAGATAGAATTTGGTAAACATGAAAATTGATTTTTAACGGACCACATTTTCTACATCATTTCTTCAAAAAAAGCTCATTCATTCATTGAGCGCCTTTTTTTCTTTTTTATTTTCTTTAATCCTCATTTTCTCCAATTTTAATCACGCAGCAGGACTTTAAATCAACGAAAAAGTACACCAACTAATTTGACTTAAAAATCCTCAATGAAGGTGAATGAGAGGAAGAATATTTTCTCTGCAACGGAGAAGGGGAATTAGCAGATTTACTGCACAGTTTAAAAAAGACGAAGCTAAAAGCACTTTGAATTGAATAGAAAAAACAGTCATTATTTATTGTAAAAGTCAGTTGGAGATCAAGAGAAGACTTATTTGAATAAATTTCCTTTTTAGCAAGATGCATCTACAAATTATTCCTTTATTTTTTCTTTAATAATAATATTTAATAGATATTTGAAGTTAATAAATTATTTATATTCTAAATATTATTCGGATAAATCTTTAAAAAAAATTTTGTATAAGAAAAGGTTTAGTAAAGTCAACTACATAATTACATAGATTAACTGTTTAAAATGAAGATTAATAAGGAGAGGTGACATATAGTGATGAACCCAATCTAGCCTTTTGAAAACTTTGATATTTTTTTCTCTTTTAATAATTTCATTTTTATTTAAAAACGAAGTTTGATTTTTCGTATTTGTCCTACTTCATTTTCTATCCCCTATAAAAGATGTGCATACATATAAATAATTATGCTTATTCTTATACGATTTTCTTTTTCATAATTCATTCTCTTTTTATGTAGATATATTAGTTTTGTTGATCACATAATTTTTAATAAGAGAGAAAATAAAAGAGCCTCCGGCTTCCAATAAAATTTGTTCTTGTCCATCTATTTGCTTTCTGGTCATTTGCTGTCAAACCTTTTTCCAAGTTTTTTTTCAATAGATTTTGGTCAGTCATTGATTTAATAATGTGACGCGCATTTAGTCTGCAAAATAAAATAAGAAATTAGTTGTTTAAGAAAAATAAAAAACTACCCTTAATTTATCCTACAAATTAATATTATAATATTACACAATTAATTTTATCAAAACCTCTTTTAGGCTATTTATTTCTGTTTCTCACACTATTTCAATAATTTAAATAAAATAATTTAAAATAACGGAGGATCACTGGCTTCTTTAACAAATCTTCCTTTAATATTGCCTAGCTTTTGACTATTATAATTAAAAGGATGCCCTTGTTAAAGATTTTTTTCTAAAAGTTTGATTAGTCTATAATATTTAATATCAAATACTTAATTTTAAATGTTTTAATCAAACCTATTAAAGTACTTATTTGATTAAATAATATATTTCTAATATGATAACTATTTAATTTATACTCTTCTTTTTTATAATTCTATCCTTTTCTTAAATTAATGGAAACATTTTATTGTGCTAAATTGTTATAAATATAATTTTAAATATATTATATATTTTATACGCACTGTTTAACCAAATACTAAATGTTAAAACTAACAATAAATTTACTTTTTTGTTTATTTTCCTTCCTTTAGGCGAAAATATTAAAAGAGAGATCAGACAAAAACAAAGGAAAAAAAAGATTTAAAATTTATATATCAAATTAAAAATAAATAAATAAATATAAAAGATGCCATCTTTTTTCTTTTTTAAATTCAAATGCTTTTTTTATTATTACGCACCTAACCATCAATTTACAATTTTGTGGTATTTAGAGCAACCATTAACTTTCTTTTTTTTTAAAAATCCTTTATTAATATATTATATTAAAAGGATTTTGAAAGATTTATTAAAAATATATAATAGATATTTATTTATTTTCTGTTTATTAATAAATATATATATTTTAATACAAATTCTGATATATTATTTAATTATATGTAGATGTTTTTAATTATCTTAATTCTCTTAAAGGAACAATTTTTATTAAAATTAATAATTCTAAGATTAAATTTAGTATAAATTAATTATATATTGATAATTATAAATATATAATTTTATTATTTTTTTTTCCTTTAATTATTGTGTGATAAAAATATTTTTATTTTTAAAGTCACTTAAAAACCGGATAAAATATTTTCAATAAAAATTATTCTTATTCTTCTCATCCTCAATCAAATATTTTTTTCTTCACTTTTCTCACTTTCTCCCTTTTTTATGAGTGGACAAACCTTGACCTCTTTAAGTGATTTAAGAGGAAATAGTTGGAAATATTCTCATATTTTTATAAAATATTAATTTTTAAATAGGAGAAATTTAAAATTTTGAAAAATTTTAGTTCCTATTTATTAATTTAATAATAATTAATAAAATAGTGATATAAGAGAATATAAAAGTTAAATAGAATTTCAATCCCTTACGGATATGAATATATTTAATTTTTTTTAATTTTTAGAATTCTAATATAAATTTAAATTATTTTAATATATATCCTTTTACTTTTATTTTAAAAAATAAATAAATAACAAATTCACAAAAATCTGGTTTTAAGAGAAAGTCCAATTGAGGGGAAAAATCTAAAGAAAAAGCCAATGGGAAAAGCAAAAAAAGTAAACCACATCAGAAACAACATCTGGGGCAGCCAAGTAAGCAACGACCGGATTTTGTTATTTTATAGTTATTTTTAACTGTCCGCAGTGCGCATCCGTCTGTGACTAACTGCGAATTGAAGCATCAACAAAATTATTTTGTGCTTCATTTTTATAAATTGTTAAAATTAAAGAATATTTAATAATTTAATTTTTATTTAAATAATCAAAACATACCTATTTATTTAAAAGTTTGTTTAATTTTCGAAGTTTTGGACAATTTATTTTATATATTTAATTAAAGTCTTTATTTGTTTCTTTTGAGATGCCTATCACTAAATTTTATATAAAACATTTTTTATCTCACTCATTATTTTAATAATATATTTACTTAAAATATTTATATTAAAATCCTAAAAATATTATAAAATATTCATTAAATATATTTATTAATAAAAATCAATAAATATTTATAATTAAATATTATTTTTTTAAATCTTCTTTATTTTCTGTGATTAAAGCGATGAATATTCGAGAAATAAAATTAATGCAAAATCTTGCGCCACATGAACAAAAACCCGTTTTCTAAGAATTATATTACTACATTAAGCAACACATTAATTACTTAATAAAATAATTAAAAGATTCCAAACACATTCAGGAATTATTTTTAAAAAATATTTATTATTTTTTTGCTTTAAGAGATTCAATTAGATTAAAAGACAGCCTGACAAAAATAAATAATTTTATAAATTAAAAAAATTAATTTAATTAATATTTTTTAAATTTTTTAGATGAAAATTATTAATTATAAATTAATATTATTTATTTTTTAAATAATTAAATAATTTTCAATCTGTGAAGGGTATTTATGCCCCAATCAAATAAATTTAGAAAATCACAATTTAATCTTCTTCAATGCAGAAATGTTATTATTACATTATTTTTTCAAATTTTAAAAAGAAGAAAAACAATGAAGAAATTAAATCAAATGCTTTTTCTAAATTTAATAATTATTTTAATAATTTGTTTATTGTTAAATTTAACAATTATATCAGCAGTAAATTATTATTTTTTTAATAAATAAATAAATATATTTTATTAAAATTATTTAAATTTATTTTTATTAAAATAAGAGTATTTACTAGTATTCTCTCTAAAATTTAAAATTGATAAAATAAATATAATTTTTTTAAAAGCAAAAACAACCATTTGGAGCTGCTATTTTACATTCCAATTGGCCTCAATCCAGTCACCAACAACAAATAAATCAACTTACACAAAATCCAAAAATTCCATCTGCCATTTTCCCAGGCAAAAATCATTTACAAGGAATTCGTCGTCTTCAATCATTATCGTCAACAAAAAATTACAGAAACGAAGAACAAACAAATGAATTTTTGAATAGTTTAGAACATAGACATTTAAGACATATTGCCTCAAAACCATTACAACAAAGTAAAAATACTCTAATAAGAAATATTAAACAACAAAATATTAGAAATTCAATAAAAGTGACTAATATGCCTCAAAGAGCTAAAGTAAATTAATTATTATTTAATTAAATATTTTGGTTATTTATATTAGAAAAACAAATTATTAATTTTTTTTATAATTAAATACTAATATATAATTTTATAAGATTCCTCCAAAAATTGCATCTGCATTAGAAGGTAGAGAAATTATGGCAATGAGTTCATCTGAAGCAGAAGAATTGGCACTTAAACTTTTACAGGTTTAAAAGATATTTTTAATAAATTTATTAATTGTAAATATTACCTAATATATTTTAAATATATTATTGTTTTAGGAAGCAGGTGTTGAACATTCCTCATCATCTTCCTCATCCTCTTCTTCATCTGAAGAGGAAGAAAGTGAAGAGAAAGCAATAATAACAACACCTAAAATAACAACAATAAAACCAAAACAAACAACAACAATATCTATTAAAAGAAAAAATGAATTTCCTCGTAATAATAATTCTTCTTTACTACCAATAAGAAGAGTTAAATTGGTATAAAAAATTAATTGAGTATATAATTATTTAATTTAAATTATAACCTTAAAGGTTTTTCTAAATTTTTTATCATTTTTTAAAATTTATTAACTTAAATTATTTTTAATTAACTAAAAGATTCAACAACAACGTAAATTAATAAGAGACAGTTTAAATAGAACAAAATTAAGTACTATAGAAACAACAACAACACCAATATCAACAATAACAATACCTACAACATTAACAACAAAAACAATAACTCAATCAAATCCTAAAACTACACGTTCACAAAGGAGAAATTTGTTAAATATTCCAAAGGCTCGTAAATTGACTGGAGGATATAACCGTCAAATTGGTTTGAAATTAAAAATATATTTTTAAATATATTTTTATTTTAATATTTTTTAATTCTATATTTTTAATATATTTTTACTTATAACAAAATGAAATAAATTTTCTATTTTTTATACAAAACTTTTTTAAAAATTCTTGACAATTTTTGATTTTTTATTATTTTTAATTAATACTACAAATTATTTTTCTTAAAAATATTTTATTTTTAGAACTTTCCCGAAGTAGTAGCAGTGCAGCAATTGATGATCAAGATATAAATAATGATGATAACCAATTTGATTTTATTTCATCAAGACGTGCACTTTTTGAATCTCAATTATTAAAACAACAAAAACAACAACAAAATGAAATTAATAATAATAAACAACCAAAGCCTTGGCAACCAACACTTAAAATGCTTAGAAATAGACATAGATTAAGATTATTAGAACAACAACAATTTAATAATAATAGTATTATTCTTAATAAGCAAAGGTTCATAAATGGACAATTATTGGATAAAGAAGAAAATAATAATAATAATGGTTTTTAATATAAAAAATAAATTATAATTATTTTTAAAGATTTGAGGAATCGTCAATTTGGAATAAGAAATGAGCCAAGACGTCAACAACAAAATGAATTAATTAAAGATCAACAATTTGGTAAAGAATTATTACAACTTGAAGGAAGTGATGAAACAAAAGAAAAGGGAAGACAGGCACTTCAGGTAAAATTAAAAAAAAGGAATATATGTATTTGAATTTATTTTGTATAAATTATTTTTTTAGTCTGAACGTCGTTTTCGATTAATTCCAAACAAAGTTGTATTTCGTCCACGTCTTAAAATACGTAAACCACAAAATATTGAAGAAATTAATAATGGACAACAACATCCAAATATTCAATTACCAGAAAATTCAGCAACAGCTTTTGGGACTGAACAACAAAAAAATAAATATATACCAATTGCTTTACCTTCTCTCAGTGCATTTGGAAATGAATTATCATCAGAACAACCAATTCCTGTCCCACCAGCACCAGAAGAGTCTCCACCTAAAGAAGTTGTAACATTAATTCCTGTTGAAATAACAACTCAACAAAATATTGAAACAACGACTATAACAACAATATCACAATATCCACCTGCTCCAGCAATGGAAATTGGTTCAATAGGAGAACAACCGCCTATGAAATTAGAGGGAGGACCTCCAACAGTTGCTACAACAAGTTTATAAATTATTTAAAAAAGAATAATTAAATTATTTTTAATTTTAAAATTAAAATTAAGTCCAAGAGATAACAATAACACAGCCATTACAAAAAGTTGAGGAAAATGGAGGAAGTGAAATATTGGGAGGAAGTAATAGTGGACTTGTTGGATCACCAGAAGGGCCAGGTCCTTTACCTCCAGGATTTTCAGAGGCTGGTGCCGGATTTATTGGATTATCTAATGGAGCAGAAGATAATGCTTTGAGTTTTGGTTCTGGTCCTGAGGTAAAACTATAATTAATTTAAAAAATTATAAATTTTAGAGAATTATCTGATTTATGTAAAGCTTATTTTGATTAGAAGAGAAAATATTTATTTAATTATTTTTTTTAGGTTGGAACATTTCCACCAGGCATTAAAGAGTCTTTTGGACTAAATGGTTTTGTAACTGAATTGGAAACAACTAAAGAAACATCATTTTCTAGTACAGAATTAACAACTACAACTACTGAAGTAAAAAATTATTTAATTTATAATAATTAATTTTTTATTTAAATTTTAGACAACAACTACAATAACTGAATTACAAACAACAACATCTACTGAAGCTACAACAACAACAACTACTACTACATTACCTACAACAATAACAACAGAATTAACAACAACTACTGAACCTACAACAATAACAACGTTTGTTTTTTTTTATTTAAATTATTTAAAAAACAAATTATTTTAAGAACCTCTGCTGTTCCTACGCCACCACCTCCTGCTGTTCCTCCTCCTGAGGCATCTTTTGTTATTCCTGAAAATTCTGGTCTTCGTCCAGTAGCTCCACCAAAAGAATTTTTCGGTTCAGGGGGTTTTGGTAGTAGTTCTGTAAATCATGGAGGAGGTTTTGGTGGTGGAGTTATTAGTGGTAGTAATAATGGTAAATTAATTTTAATAATAAATTTAAAACTATTTTTTAGGAGGAAACAATCGTGGTTTGGAAGCACCTCCTCCTGGTGCCCAAGTTGAACCACCACTTAAACCTGAAGATTTTTATACTGGTGATTCTGCTTTAATTCCAAATAAAAAAGGTCCAGATGGAGATGGTTATGGACCTTCTGCTTCACTTCCAGGTTCTTCTCCTTCTCTTCCTCCATCTCCACCTATTGGAATTAGTGGAGGATCTGTAGGAGGAATTCCTATGCTTCCTCCATTTAGACCAATTCCTAATGCAATTGGAGGAATGGGAGGAATTGTTGCACCTCCACAAGAAACTGTACCAGAAAATGAGGCAACAACGGTAAAGAGAAATATAATTTTAGATATTTAATTTATACAGAGAAACTTAAAATAATTAAATAATTTATAGGTAAAACCTTCAGCACTTTTAAATATTATTAACAAAGCAGATGAAGGTTTTAATCAAGTAATAACACATTTTGAACAAGGAACACCATTAGAATCAGCTGCTATTGATATTATGGAGGTATTATATATTTAAATTAATTTTTATTTTTTTAATTTAGGTAGCATTGGGTAGTCAAAAGCTTGATAGTCAAGCTAAATTGCTCAGTCATGTAGATCGTGCTTTTGGTCTTGATAATTTACAAAGATTACAGCGTTGGGCAAATACTGGGGGTGCTTTGGATTTAATAAAAGAACAGGTTTTTTAATTAAAATTTAATAAATTTAAATTCTTTTCAGTTTGCAAAAATTGCAAAGAATTACAAGCCACCACAAGAAACAGCTAATTTATTTACTGTGCCACCTCAATTGGAATATCTCTTTCAAAATCCAAATTCGGGTCGGCGTAAATAAATTTTAAAGAAGATTAAATATTTTATGACGTAAAGAGGGCAGAAAAGCTCAAATTAAACTGCGCAATGATCCTCGGATATTATCAAAATAAAATATAAAATAAATATATTAATTAATTGTAGATACGTATTATTTTTTTAATTAGTTATCTCTATTTTTAAAAAAACTAAAAACATTTTATTTTTTAGGTAAAGCAATTATAATTTAAAATTTATTAAAGTGGAAAAGATATTTAATTTTTAACTTATATAATTGCTTTACTAATTATTTATTCTTGAAATTGGATTTTATAATTTTAAATAAAAATAGTAATTTAACTTTAAATTATTAATAATAATTAAAATATTAATTTTAAATTTAGATAAAAATATTATTTCTATCTTTTTGTTACAGTGTATTTAATAAATAAATAAATTATTCTTAATTATTACCAATCTATACATGTAATAATTTTTTTTATCATATTTAAAAATAAAAAAATTCAAGAAAAAAAGTTAATGGAAAATCTCGATGCTAACAAAGTAAAAAAAAGCGAAAGAAGAAATGAAAATAAAATTATTATATTTTGATTTAATCCCTATAAATATATTTATTTAAATTAATTATCTAATTAGCATCCATTCATTATATTATTATTCTTTATAACACCATTTTCCATTGAATTAGTAATTTCTCCATTAGTATTTTGCTGATTATAATACCAACGATAGAGCAGCCAACCTTCATCATCAGTTAAATTATCAGCATTTAACTGAAAAAATATAATTTATTTTTTTAACCAAATATATCTATTAAAAATAATATTTAATTTAAAATGACTATTAAAATTAAAAGAAAAAATAATAACTGATTTGAAGAAAGGAACATGCTGGCAATTTATTGCATTTGGCTCATGTGCATCCCACTGGATTTTTGTTGCTCCCATTGAATGTCCAATCTGTGAATAAAAATTAAATTATTTAAAAAGAAATTACAATTTAACTATGCATTTATTACCTTAACTAATTCTGCCATTATTGCTGTTCCAATTCCCTTTCGCCTATCAGAATCTACAACAAATATGTTGTCCAAAACGGGGAACTATAAAAAAATATTTATTAAAAAATACCTATTTAATTATTATTAAAAACTTACTTTTCCTTGCCATGTTGAGTAACTCTTTCTATGAAAAAAAGCCATTCCAACAATTTTATTTTTTTCTTCTATTTCTTTTTGTTCTTTTCTTGCAACAATAGCTCCTAATAAACCAGAATGTATAAGTTTTGCTAATAATCTTCTATTAAGAAATTTATATGATTTTCTTCCATTATTATTTTCTTCATTTTCATTTTCGTCTCTAATTATTTCACCATTTCTTGATTTGTCCTTTTTGCCTTCTTTTGTGACCAACGAGTGCCACTGATCAGCAAGGTGAAAAGCATTACGCTCAGAGACTTGATTACTACCACTGCATTCATCCAAATGAATTTCCATTATCTGTTTAAGATAAAATTTAATTAATTTTTGTAAATAAAATAACACAACTACTTATATAATAATTTTAAAAATTTAAAATAAATATATTTAAATTTTACCAATTTCTCATTAGTTTCCTTCTGCTCTTGTTTTGCAGCCTTTCTTAAAACATGTCCAAATGCATGTGCAGATAAACGCCAAAAGATAGATTTGTTTACTTCCTTCTCATCAGTCTCATCAATTAAACCAGGCAGTGTTTTATAAAATTTAATGGCGCCATGATTGGAACGTAATACTTGCCATTCAAGGAAAGGAATGTGTTGTGCATGAGCAATCTTTAAATTAATTTTAAATTTAAATAAAATAATTATATGTTTATTTGTTTAAAATTCTCTTTTTTACCTTCTCTAATTCTTTCAACAGTCGAAGACCAATCCCTCGTCGTCTAAATTGTGGTCGAATGTAAAGATCCTCTAAATGCATTATTTGACCTTGGGTACTTGATCCAGGCAAATAATAGACAGCATAAGCTGCCATCTCTCCTTTAGAACCAAAAGCTACCAATGAATGCATAAAACCAGAACTTGAAAATATTAAAATTCGAATGAATTTAAATATTAATAAATATTAGTTTACTTAAAATCTTGAGCAATTTGTTCTGCAGTAATTCTAGGTCCATCAGGCATTTCTTGATGATCTGCCAATTCTTGAATTAATAAACGTAATGCTTTTGCATCATCAGATTTTGCCAGACGAATATTTATTTGTTGATCATTGTTATTATTATTATTAAGAGGTAAATGTCCATTAATTCCATTAGCAATTTTGCCATTTAAAAGGCCATTCTTTGAAGCAAAAGTATTTGCTTTAATAAGTTGAGTTTCTGGTTGTTTAACCATTTTTGTTAGTAAATTTATTGAATAAATGAATTAGAAAGAGTTTTTATACTCTTTTTATATCTAAAAATAGAAATTATTTTTTTTAATTTTTAATTTTGAAAAGTAAATAAAAATTTAAGTATACATATGAGAAGATAATTCAGTCTTAAATTATATTTATACTTAAAATGATTAGAAAAAATAAAACTAAATTAAAAAATTAATTTTTTCTTTAAAAAGTAGAACTATGAATTTCTAAAAATGGTTGGTAAAAGAATGAAGATTCAGGGAATAAATTCGTACTATTTTATATAATAATAGTCGCGCAGTGTAACGACATTCTTTGAGAAAAAGTGGGCGGAGAAATGGAATGTCAAAGACAAATAAATAAATAAATATATATTTATAATGATGACGAAAATCGGCAACGTGCGTTTGGGAAAAGATAAAAAGAGAAGGTAAAATAAAAAATAGAAAGAAGAAATTTTGATTGATAGTTTAATAAATTATTTGTGAATTAAAAGGAGAGAGAGCATGTGCGATCAAAATATCTAACAGCCTTTACTCTTATTTAATTTTTATTTTTTTTTAAATAAATTTAATATAATAATGCCATGTGCTTTAAAATAAAAATATTTTCCCATAATCTTAATTGAAAGAGAAAATAATAATAAAATAGTAAGTGTGACAATAAATATTAATTTAAATTATTTTAAGAGAGAAGTTAAAACTTGATTAAAAATTTTAAACAAATTTGTTTCAAATTTATTATAAAAATAAAAGTTTAAACTTTTATTTTTGTTTATTTAAAATAAAAAAAAAATATTTTTTAGTGTAATTTGAACGAAATGCATGGCCCAACAAAAATATTAAATGAAAAATAAATAAACAAATATTTATTGAATGAATTGAAAAATAAATATACGAGAATTATTTATTTAATATTTAATCAGTTTTGAAAAGAGAAAAAAATATTTAAAGTTTTTTTAATTTTTAGCTTTTTTTATTTGACATTTTATTATATATTTAATTTTTATTTTGATAAATTAAATAATTAATCTCATTTTAAATATTTATTTATTTTTTTGAAAAAATAAATATATTTATTTATCAAAATTCTCTAAAAAACTTTCAAAATATTTTTGTAAATTTTTCATAGAAAAATATAAAAAAATATTTATTTTTTCTTGTTTTTTAATTTTCGCTAAAAATTAATTTTTGTTTACTATTTTTTATAAATATAAAATAAAACAAAAAAAAAATAATTAAATTTATGTAAAATTAATTAATTTTCTAAAATATCCTCCCTTTTCTAAAAATAAAATTATAAATATATAATCTTCTTATAAAATTTAATTTATTTTAGAAATATTTAAAAAAAATGCCAAAATTATTTTTATTTTATTTAAATATATTTTATTTTAATTCTTTAGTCGAAGGAGGAGGAGGATTACTTTTTGAATGGATTCCCTCTAACCAATTAACTAAAACAGAATATTGGCTTAATAAAAATAATAATAATAATTGTGACAAAAAAATAACAGAAAATAAAAATAATAATTCTTCTTTTGTGGGAATACTTAATGGGGAAATAAAGGCAAGTAAATATTATTTAAATAAAATATAGAAAGTATGGCAAAATGTGCGAACTGAGAAAATAAAAATAATACTAAATCTATTTTTAGTTTTCTAATTTTGTTAATTTATTTGTAAATAAATAAATAATAATAATTATTATTTTTTATTATTTTTTGAGTTATGGTTTAATAAATTGTGTAATGATTTTATATAAATAAATAAATATTAAGGCTAAAATATTAATTAAAAATAATATATTTTAATAAAATAATAATTATATAAATTATTAATTTTGAGTCCATAAATTTTAAATGGCAAAAGAAAATTAAAAAAAAAGATATTTAAAATAAATATTTAGTTAGTTAATATTTTTTAAGTTTTTTAGTAGAAAAATTATATTTTTTAAAATAAATATTTAAAAAAGGAAGTTTTTTGTCTAGAAAATTCCAAGAATGATAATTTGAAATTCTTTAGGGAATTTTAAATAAATTGTTTAGATTTAAAAAAAAGATAAATTAAAATATATAAAATAGTAAAATTTAGAAAAAAAAGATTTTTGGAAATAAAATTTCTTAGGGAAAAAATAAAATAAATTATTTAAAATATTTTTAAGGTTAATAATTTATTATTGCCTGAAAATGGTATTATTTTCTTTGGAAAAAATGCTAAAATTGTAGAAAAATATGAAAAACAATGTTTAGAGGGTATTTTTAATTTATTTAAAAATAATTAAAAGAAAAATTAAATTAAAAAAAAACAATTAATTTAAATATATTACTTTAAAAAGTAAAAAAAGTTAATAAAATAAATATTTAATATGTCTCAAAATTTTAAATTTAGAATCATTCAATAATCCAAAAATAGATTTTATACCAAATTTTTATGATGTGGCCAACTGGAAAATAAAAAACCCAAAAAGTGCGAATAGAGAAAAAGAAAATGAGAAGAATAATGATAAAATAAATGAAAAAGAGGAAAGAAGTAGTACTTTATCAAATATTTTTTTATTAGATGCTGAAAAAGTTCCTTCGAAAGAGGTAAATTTTATTAAATAGAAATTTTACAGCGCCGAAATGTCCCTAATTGAGAGGAAAATAAAATAAAATTTATTAAAATAATAAGAGGAATTTCGGCGCATATTTTTTAATAAAATATAAATTAATAAAAAAGAAAATAAATATTTAAATAATTAATAAAAATAAGACTGTTGCCATTACAACAAAAAATGGCTATTTTTAAAGGGAAATTAGAAGAGAATTTAATAAATCTGACGCAATATTTGTTTTATAGTTAATGTTATATATTTGTGTTAATAATATTAAAAATTAATCTTTGTCATTTGTTTTAATGTCAGAGACAAATTAATATTTATTATAAGTCTGTTGAGGGTTTTTCTCTTTTTCTCAATTGGGAAAAAAATAATTTAAAAAAAAAAGATAAATTTAATTTATTTTATTTGTTCTTTATACACAAAAAAATGATGAAATTCTTTTTATAATATTGTTTTTTTTCCTTTTTTTTAAGAGTTAATTTTTTCTAAATATTTATCAAATACATAATTTTCTTTAAAAATTAATTTTTAATTTTTTTGTGTTTACATATATATTATAATTTTATAAAAATTAATTAATTATTACTCATTATTATTTTCTAAAATGTTTTTAATAATTTTTGAATATTTTAAAATATATTTTATTTTCTTGTTTTTCTAATTAAATAATTAATAAAATAATTAACCAAAAATAACCACTCAACAAAAATTAAAAAAGATCATTTTCTTCTTCTCTCACACCATTCCCTCGTGTGTTTAATTATTTATTTAATTTATTATCAATCATATTTTTACAATAATATTTTTTTCTTTATTTTTATCACTATATTATTGAAGGTAAAGAAATAATAATATTTTAAAAAATAATAAAAATGTGTGTCTCGTTGTACCTTCTTTCCTTCAATTATTTATTTAATCAACCTTCACATCAAAACAATTACCAAAAAAAGTAAAAAAAAATATATTTATGATTCGTTGCTCAAAAGCTAACTGTCATCGATGTCTTTGACGTTTTCGTTGTGCTACTTTTTAATGTTTATGGGAATGGGAATAATTTAGAATTAATAACTGGATGTTAAGAAGAAAGGGAGAGAGATCATAGAATAACACAAAATAATTATTAAATCAAAGAAAATGATCAAAAATAAATATTTTAAAATAATAAATATTATATTATTAAAGATTAGCCTTGATTAAACCTTTTATTTTGTACTAATTAATTATAAGAAAAATATAATTTTTTAATTTAAAAATTATAAATTAATTTAGAATTTCTTTTTTTTCATAATTATATTTTCTCTTTTCCTCTAAACATTTTATTTCATCATTATTTATTTATTTATTTATTTGCTAATATATAAAAAGTGATTAATTTAGCGCCGCGTGTGTCAAAACTGATGCAATCGTGCTCAAAAACAAATAATCTTTTTTTATTTTATTTTTTGTTTATTACTCTAATATAATTGTAATTTTTACCTAAATATTTTTAAAAAATAGTAAAATGTACAAATATAATAAATAAATAAATATTTATTATAATTTAGTACTTTGTTGTTTTTGAATTATTAAAAATATTAAAATTTCCGAACAGGTTTTTTGATCTTTTGAATTTAATTAAAAAATTAACAGATAAATTAAAGGGAATATATTAAACAATTAAATATTATATTCTCTCATCCTTTTATTACTATTAGAGAAAAAGAGAGAAAATAAATAAATATTTAAAATACTAAAATCTGATGTAATAATTAATTTATTAATTTATAGAATGATGCAATTTAAATATTTTAAAAAATAATAAATATACCTAATTATCTGATAATGTTTGTATTTAAAAATATAAATATTAATTATAAATTATTTTTAAATAAAGAATAAATATATTGGAAAAAATAAATAATAAAATTAAATTTTATAATAAACTTTTTTAAGGATGATGTTCTTTTTCCAAAAGAAAATGCTTCAAAAATATTTTTAAATGTACAAACAATTATTCGTTCTTTTAATTTTTCTGGAAATGTAATTAATATTTTGAATTTAATTTTTAAAAATAAAGATTAGATTTTAGAGAAAAAGATATTTTGGAGATATAATAAAAATAAATAATTTATTATCTAAAAAATATTTTGAATAAAATTTGTAACTTTTAAAATTTTATTTAAAATATTAATTTTATTTATTATTTAAATATATTTTTATTTATTAAAAGTTACTCTCAAATGAACAACTTAAACATTTTCCATATACTTTAGAAGGTCAATTTCAATTAATATTTGGCAATAGAATTAGTAGTAAAATTAAATATACAAAATATAATAATTCTTTACAAATTAATTTACCTATTGGATTACCTTTAAAAATTAATAAACACAAAAATGACAGAAAATTATTTTTTGGTTATCCAAATTCAAATTTTTTTGAACCGGTAAATTATTTTATAATTTTAATATAATTAAATTAATATTTTTAAATTAAATTTATTAATAACATCAAAAATATTTAATTATAATATTTTTAGTAAGAGTTAATATTTTAATAATTTAGCAATTTTCTGCTTTATGTGAATTTGTTAATTGTCAAAAATATTCTTATTATTGTTCTAATCCTATAAAGCCTGTGGGACAATGTTGTGAACAATGTGGTAATTAATTAAATAATTATAATAATATTATTTTTAATTAATTAATTAATTTTAAGGTGCTTTATTAAGTTTTAGACAAAATAATCTTAATTATACTAAATCACTTGAAATTATTAATAATTATAATAAATTAATTAATAATTTTAAATTACTTCCAAAATATTCTGGAATTTCTTTTGTTCGAATTGATAATGATAATTTTAATTATTTATATCAAGTAATTAATTTAATTAATTAAATTAAATTAAATTCTTGTCAGATTTCAATTTTAAATAAATATCAATTTAATTTTAATGAAGAACAATTTTATTCTGTTTTATGGAATATTTTTAAAAAAATTCAAAAAGAAGTTAATGGTTAATATTAAATTAAAAATAATTTTTTTTAATTTTAAGATCATCATTCAATAAAATATTCCAAATCTTCTGATGAAAATTTACAATTTTATTTTGATTTAAAAATTAAATATTCTCGTCAAGTTGGTATTATTCATTTTAAAGAATTATTGCCTTGGTTATTTTTGACAATAATAATTGGAATTATTTTAATATTGGCATTTTATTCAGAATATAAAAGAAATCCACGGTAATTTAATTATTTGTTTAATATTTGTAAGAGAGATACAAGTTATTTTAGAATATTTAAATTTAAATATTTCTAAGAGATCAGAATAAGCAATTTCTAGACAAAGAAAATATTCCAATATTTATCCCAATTCCACCCAAATCTATACTTTAAGTTTATTTTTAATTAAAATTTGTATTTTTTATAAAGATTACGTCTTTTTATTGCTGATATTATAAGAAATGAACATTTAAATAATATTAATGTAAAATGGAGAAGAAAAAGAAGTACAACTGATGAACATGTAGAAATTCCTGTTAGTTTTTTATTATTTTAAAAATTAAAAATATTATTATAATAAATAATTTGATTAAAAAATAGGTAATTTGGACAGATATTAATGTTAATTCTCAAAAAATAAAAAAACAATCTTCTGTCTCTGAATTTGTAAATAAAGCTTTTATTAAATCAAATATTGAAGATATTGATGATGAAAATAAAGAATTATAATTTAATAAAAAAATTAAAATTATTTTTATAAATATTAATTAATTTTACTTTTATTTAATTTTGTTTTATTTAATAAAAATTAAAATAAATATTTAAAATAAATTAATCAAAAATAACCTCTAAAAGTAATTTATTATTTAAAAAATATATTTTTGTTTGTACTTTTTCTTTGAAAAAATAAATTTACAATTTTAGTGAAAAACAAAAATATTTACATTGAAATTAGTAAGCAAAAATTCTAAAGTTTTTTTGAGTATTTAAATAAAGAAAAAGATGAATAAACATTTTCATTTTTTAAAAAATATTAATTTTTGTAAATATTTATTTATTTAAAATAAATATTTTTATTTTATTTTTTAATTGTTAAAAGATTTATTAATTTAAAAAAATATTTGTTTATTAAACATTTTAAAAATAATATTAATTATTTTTATTTAATTAGATATTAATTAAATTAATAAAAATGAATTCTTTAAAAATTATATTTTCTTTTATTTTATTTTCTTTTATATTTATTTATGGTTTAAATGGAGGTTTTATTTTTATTTTTATAATAATTATTTAAAGCTATTGATTGTGGACAAAATGAAATACCAAAAGAATGTGGATGTGATGGAACTTGTAAAAATAAAAATCCAATTTGTACTCAAGTTTGTCATGACAAACCAATATGTTTATGTCAAAAAGGATATGTTCGTAATGAAAATAATGATTGTATTAAAAAGAATGCTTGTCTTAAATAAATTAAAAAATAATAATTATTATTTTATTTTAATTAAATTTTTATAAAATTTAATATTTTTTGAAAAATTAAAAATTATATAATATTTCAATTAATTATTTGTTTAAAAATATTATAAAATAAATGTTTTGTAAAATATCTTCTCTAAAATTAGTTTCAACTGAACAAGAATTAATTCAATAAATGGACACAAAAAACGTCGTTGCTTTCAATAAAAATTTTTTACTAAAACGGAAAAAAAATTTTAAATATTAATACATATTTTAAGTTTACAACAAATAAAACAATCATCTAATTTTTCCCATTTATTTGAAAAACTTAAAAAATGCTAGAAAAAAATTAAAAATATAAATAATTAAAAAAAACTGACCATTCGTTTAAAAGTTTCTTTTTTTACTTTTTCCAATTCTGAGGTCAATTCAGTAATTTTATGATAAATATTTGTATTTTCCTTATTTTGTTTAAATAATTAAAATTTTAAATAAATTATTATAAAATTAATTTAAATAATTAAATTATATGTAAATTTAGAAGAAATACTTTAATATAAATAAATTACTTAAATTAACCAATTGTTTTTTTAATTTTTTATTTTTAGAGGCTTTCATTATATCTTTTTAATATCTTTAAATATTTTTAATAAATTATTTGAATTATTTAAATTATTATTAATTTATTTAAATTCATTTTTAAATTTATTCAATTGTTCCAATCAAATATTTTTAAAAATCAGATTTGTATTTTTTTTATTAAAAAATGGCTGAATTTTACAATATAATAAAAAGTTTATTTTAATTTTTTAAATGTTTTTTAATTAATAACTAATAATTATAAAAATAATAATTTTAAATATTCATTTATAAAATAAAAATAATTAAATTTTAAAATAAGCTCTACTATCTAGATATTTAAAAATAAATAAAAATTGTTATAATTACCAAAGACTAAACCAAGAATAATATCTTATTAATTTACTAATTCTTTTTATTTTTTAAATTATTTTTTTATAAAATTTAATTAATTTTAAATTAAATTTTATTTTCTCAATTTTAATAAAATAATAATAATTATTTTAATATGTTATAAATATATAATATAAATATATTTGCACTGTTTTTTAAAAGGGCAAAATTAATTTAAAAAATTAATAATAATATTATTAAAAAGTTTATTCAAACATTTAATTTAATTTAATATTTATTTTATTTTTTAAATAAATATATTTATCAATTATTCATCATTATTAATATTAAATTTACAACCTTTAAATTTTTATAAAAATTCCAACTTTAAGAAAATAACAGAATTTATGAATAAGAAAACTTTAAATATTTTAATATTTAAATATAAAAAAATATTCATTTAAAATTTATCTTACAAAAAGTTTTTTTAAAACAAATAAAATTAAAAATGACTTGTATTAAAAATAAAATAATTATTTTTATAATTATTTCAACAATTTCTATAATATTTATTAAAGCTAATACAAAAACAAGTGAAGGTAAATAAATAAATAAATATTATTAATTTTAAAAATAAAAATAAATATAATTTAAAATATTTTTTATTTTAATTTTAAAAGCTCCTTGTGGAGAAAATGAAATTAGATCAATTTGTGGCTGTGATGGTAATTGTACTAAACCTGCTAAAATTTGTCCAAAAGGAACTAAACAATGTGTAAATTTAAAAGATGAACCAAAACGTTGTTTATGTAAAGTAAATTATATTAGAGGACCTTATGGAAAATGTATTAAAAAGAAAGATTGTTCAAAATGAAGAAATATTGAAAAATATATAAATTTGGAAAAAATATTAATATAATTACTAATTTTATATAATTAATAAATATTTTTAAATTAATTGATTTTTTTTTAATTTTATCAAAATTTAGTCAATAGTTTATGTTGAAATTAAATTAAAGCATTTTGTGATTGTGAACAAAAGTATGGCCACATCTATATAAAAAAAGTAATATAATCAAATAGAGTAGAGTTAGCTTTATTATTATTTTTTATATTTTTTATTTTATTTTTTAAATTTTATTTGTCTCAAAAATTAATATAAATAAATAAATAAATTAATTAATTTATTAATTTATTTATTTATTTATATTAATTTTTTCATTCTTATTAATTTTAAAAATCATTTAAATAAATCCTACCTATATATATTTTAAATTAATTATATTAATAAATTTTATCAAAATAATAAGACTCTAATTAGGGAGGGAAATTATAATTTAGTCAAAGTAAATTAAATAATAAAAATATTATTTATTAAATTAATTAAATAAATAATTGTAATTAAATATTAATTTTTGTTTAGTTTGGCGAACAAAAAATTAATAAATAGATTTTGTTGATATTTTTTAAATTAATTATTTTTTCTTTTGCGTTTGGCCATATTATTTTAAAGTAAATTAATTTGAGAAAAAACTTAAAAATAAAAATATTATTTTTATTTTGTAAAATGATGTGAAATTAATTAAAATAAAAAAAGGTTATAAGTCATTTACGTAATTAATTTTAGTTTTTAATTTAATTAAAAAAAGAATTAATTAAGATAGAATTCGCTAAATTATGATTTGAAAATTAAAAATTAAACTAAATAAAATATATATTTATTGTAAATAAGAAAAATTGTGTAAATAAATACGATAAAAAATTAATAATTATTTTATTATTTCATTAAATAATTTAAAATTTATTTACTTTTAATTAAAATTTAAAGTAAATAATAAATATATTTGTTAACATAACTTTATATATTCAAAATATATAAACTATAATACTACTTATTATTTAAATATTTTATTATAAATATATACATATAATACTTTTATTTAAATATTTTAATATTTTTTTAATTAAAGAAAATTATTATAAAATTGTTTTTTAAATAAAATAAATTTTAAGATTTAATAAAAATAATAATGTTGAATAATTCTTCAAATAAATTAATTTTTATTTTGTTAATTTGTATTATTTTATTTTCTACAATCTGTGAAAGTGAAGATCCAGAAGGCGATAAATTAAAGTTTTTTTTAATTTTATAATTAAAAATTATTATTAATAAATTTAAAAAAAAATGAAAGAAAATTTAGGTAATAATTATTATCTTTTAAAATATTTTTTTTTAACAAATAAATTTTCTATTTTTTTATTAATATAATTATAATATTAAATATAATTATTAAATTATATCTTTTGTTTTTAGTGTTCGAACACGGCGTTGGGGATATGGATATGGATATGGAGGATGGGGTGGTGGCTGGAATCGCGGATGGGGCGGAATGGGAATGAGAGGAATGGGAATGGGAATGGGAGGATGGGGACGTTAATGAATAAATATTAAATATAATGTATAAACTTTTAATAAATAATATATTAATCTCAATTAAATATCTAATACAATTAATCTATGATAAATATTAAAAAGTTTTTCAATTAAGGTATTTAGTTTTTATATTTTCAAAATAATCTGATATTTCAATTAATTTTGTTAAAAGCAATTTGAGAATTGACAATTTTTTTTACAATTATATAAATTAAAAATTAAAAACGATTTAATTTGTAAGTGTATGACAAAGTATAGTAACATTTTCAAAAAATTTCCGGAAATAAACTTACGAATAAAAATTAAAATTTGTTAATTTTAGGTTTTCCGGAAACCAGTGGAAGCGTGCTCTACTCAGTAGTGCAGTACATGGGGAATATTAAATTACATTAATATATTTAAAAATTTGGAAAGTTAAAAAAAATTTTGAGTAAAAATTATTTTTGTGGTTTGAAAAGCCCTATCGGGCTTTGGGGCGCGCTTCGCGCGCTGCTAGAAGTTTTAAATATTCTCGTTAAATGTGCAGAGGTCCCATTTATGTTACACTTCGGGCCTTCGGCCCTCGCACCTTCATAATAGTCGATACCCATTATCCCTATTAAATCACGACTTTTTTAAAGTTATCTGGCCATTTCAGTGCCACACTCAATTTTGGCACCAAAATTACCATGCCCATTGAATTCCCCATACTCGATTACCTATTATTTCCTTAAATCCGTATTATTTTTAAATATTTTTTTATTAGGCTGTTTCATTGCGACAGGCACCATAATAACCTGTCCCAAAAAATTCCCCATAGTTGATTACTATTATCTCCAATAAATCTCACATTATTTTTGACTAAATATTTAATAGGTCGTTTCAAGGCCACACTCAATTTGGCACGAAAATGACCATGTCCATTGAATTCTCCATACTCGATTATCCATTGTCCAAATGTTTTATCATTCTGATGTTATCAACTCGGGACTTCAGCCCTCAGTTACAACTTTGCAGATGGATGTCACATCTCGGGCCTTCGGCCCTCGGTTCATCATTGCAGATGGCTTGAGCCAAACCTGAGCCAAACTCTTTTCCCCTTAAATAAAAAAAGTAAAAAATAAATTAAAAATAATCGCGCCAGTTAATTGAAGGTGCAGGCAAGAAGAATAAATGAGAGTGAAGAAAAGTGGCTGCTTTTATACTACATATTAATTTACAACTAAAAATTCTTGAAAAAATTTTTTTCGTAAAAAATGTCTTATATGGAGTAAAAATAGCTCCTGAATTCAAATCCAAAGTCAGAAAAATTTTCAAAAATTTCCTCTCAAAGTTAAAGTCAAAAAACCCATTTAGTCGCGAAAATTTAAAGACTCTAACTCCCCCAGACTCTAATAAATCTCCAACATGTTATATATATTCTTAAATCTCATTTAATGTTGTATCAAATGGCATATTTGACACTCAACATTTTGGCACTGAACTGCCCCGTCAACCCATTTCAGTGCCAGATTTGTGTGTCATCCTACTATAAAATATAAAGATTCCTTTTTCATCGAATGATGCATACATGTAGAAAATTTGGATTTAATAGATCAAATGCCCATGAAGTTATGGCTCGGCGAATATATGGGTCGCCCACTCAATTTGGTCAATATTGACCCAAAAAATTAACAAAAAATTTTTTTGGAATCATCACGTCAATGGCTTCCAAATAATACCTTATTTACTCAAATTACATAATTTTTGCGGATGGCTATTGTTGACCTCAAAATTTTTGATGAAATTTTATACCCAAATTTTTAAAAATTCATAACTTTTTTAAAATTAACCTTTTTTGAATATTTTAAAATTTTAATAGGTGTCAAAAAATATGCTTAATTTTTTAAAAATACATTGAGTTCAATCCTATGGCAAAACCCCGAAAAATTTTCAAAAAACCGAAAATTTTTGAATTTTCAGAAATTCAACCATAACTACACCAATCGTTAAAATTTTTCAATTTTTTCTTCACTGAAAAAATAAATAATTTTTTGCTTTACTTTATGAAATTCATTTCATTCCAATCAGACCGAAATTCACAAAGTTAAGGTAGATTGAAGTTTCACCAAAATATTCCAACAGGGGTACCCCTTTGGCAAAATTTTGTTAAATTTTTTTAATTATTTTATTATAAAAAATCGACTTTTAAGGGGTAAAATTACACCCTGATCACGAATACATACTCAGAAAAATTAAAAAAAAATTTTTCAAAAAGTTTGGGTCAAAAAATATTTTGAGTTCTCAATTTCTGACTTAGGTATATCTCCCAAAATTTTAACCCGAAACTCAAGTGGCCAACAAACTTTTTATAGCCGCATCTCATGGTCACAAATTTCTCAACTGCACCAAAAACCCCCGACTTTAATTTCCCATTAAAAATGCATTTTAAATCTTCATCCGGCCATTTCAGTGCCACACTCAAACTTGGCACCAAAATGACCATCCTATTGTACTCTCCATAGTCGATAACCTAATATCCCAATGTTTTATTCTGATGGATGGAACCTCGGGCCTTCGGCCCTCGGTTCTTCAGTATAGATGGTTCACCTCGGGCCTTTGCCCGAGTTTCTTCAGTACAGATGGATCACTCAGGCCTTCGGCCCTCGTTTCTTTATTACAGATGGATCATCTCGGGCATTCGGCCCTTGTTTCATCACTATAGATGGATCACCGCTGGCCTTCGGCTCTCGTTTTCTTCACTATATATGGATCACCTCGGGCTTCGGCCCTCGTTTCTTCATTATATATGGATCACCTCGGGCCTTCGGCCCTCGGTTCTTTATTACAGATGGATCATGGCTCTCGTTTCTTCATTATATATGGATCACCTCGGGCCATCGGCCCTCGGTTCATTATTACAGATGGATCACCTCGGGCATTCGGCCTTTGTTTCTTCATTATAGATGGATCACCTCATAATCCCAAATGTTGACCAACCGTAACTTGATCAAAATTGACCCGAAAAATTTACAAAAAATATTTTTAGAATCAGCTCATCAAGGGCTTTCAAATGATATATCATTTGCCCATATTACATTAATTTTTATGTTTGCCATTTTTGGCTTCAAAATTTTGGATGAGATTTTATGACTAAAATTTTAAAAAATCATAACTTTTTCAAAAGGAACCTTTTTTGAAAATTTTAAAATACTATTAGGTGTTAAAAATTATGCTTCATTTTATAAAAATACTTTCAATCTGATCCTATGGCAAAAATCCCAAAAATTTTTCGAAAAACCGAAAAATTTCAAATTTTCAAAAAATCGACCCTAACTACCCCTAACCTCAAAATTTTTCAACTTTTTCTTCACTCAAAAAATAACTAATTTTTTGCTTTATTTAATAAACTTTATTTTATTAGAATCAGAATTAAACTCATCAAGATAAGGTCAATTGAAAATTTCTAAAAATATGGCTAAAGGGGTACCCCTTTGGAAAAATAATGTCAAAATTTTTATTCCGATTTTTTTGAAAAAAATATCTTTTATGGGGTAAAAACACATGCTGAACACGAATCCATAATCAAAAAAAATTTTAAAAAATTCCCCGCAAAGTTAAGTTCAAATAACTGTTCAAATCCCCATTTCAAGACTCATATCTTCCCAAATCTTAATCCAAGATTCAAATGTCTCACTAACTTTTTGTAGCTACATCTATTGGCTACAAATACAACAACTACACTCAACTCCCCCAGGTTCATTTTCGCACTAAAAAATCCAATTTAAAACTTCAACCGGCCATTTCAGTGCCACACTCAAACTTGGCACCAAAATGACCCATCCTATTATACTCTCCATAGTCGATTACATATTCTTAAAACATAATCCAATTTTTATTTAGAATTTAAAACAAAAAGCCCTGTTCAGTGCCACACTCAAATCTGGCACCAAAATGGCCCTTCCCAAAATATTTCCCACACCCCATTACTTATTAACAATTAAAAAATAAATTTTTATTTCAAATTTAAAGCAAAACGCCCTGTTCATTGCCGCACTCAACTCTGGCACCAAAATAACCCATCTCAAAAAATTCCCCGTATCAGTTTACCCATTATCCCTCCCGGGCATTTTCCCCTATACCCAACCATTCTCTTAATAGCATTTGCAATATTTGGTCAGTAAACTATTAATGCGACAAAATGCCACCCTTTAAAAAGGGTTAGCCACGCACTTCGCCCCTTAGAATTGAAATTTTTGAAATTTTTTTTTTTCCAAAAAAATCTACTAATCGGCGCGGGGTGCCCTCCAAGCAAGACCTTGACCCCTTTCTATTGAACTTTTTCGAGATAGCGAAAGTACTATGGTCGTTTCGGTGCTATGCGACCCCCGCATCAAAAAGTCTATAGTTTTCCTGAATGCTCCTCAAAAAGTACCCCCCGACATGTAAAACTTTCACGGGGCTCCCGGTATTTTAAAATCAGTTATGAGTTTTGAAAGCCCACTTCACACTAAATTATATTTAAGAGTAACTACTATCATTTTTATTCTAATTTTTTATTAAATTGATTTTCTTAACAAAATTATATGAATATTAACTACTATCATTTTTATTCTAATTTTTTAGTAAATTGATTTTCTTAACAAAATTATATGAATATTAACTACTATCATTTTTATTCTAATTTTTTATTAAATTGATTTTCTTAACAAAATTATATGAATATTAACTACTATCATTTTTATTCTAATTTTTTAGTAAATTGATTTTCTTAACAAAATTATATGAATATTAACTACTATTATTTTTATTCTAATTTTTTATTAAATTGATTTTCTTAACAAAATTATATGAATATTAACTACTATCATTTTTATTCTAATTTTTTATTAAATTGATTTTCTTAACAAAATTATATGAATATTAACTACTATCATTTTTATTCTAATTTTTTAGTAAATTGATTTTCTTAACAAAATTATATGAATATTAGCTACTATCATTTTTATTCTAATTTTTTATTAAATTGATTTTCTTAACAAAATTATATGAATATTAACTACTATCATTTTTATTCTAATTTTTTATTAAATTGATTTTCTTAACAAAATTATATGAATATTAACTACTATCATTTTTATTCTAATTTTTTAGTAAATTGATTTTCTTAACAAAATTATATGAATATTAACTACTATCATTTTTATTCTAATTTTTTAGTAAATTGATTTTCTTAACAAAATTATATGAATATTAACTACTATCATTTTTATTCTAATTTTTTATTAAATTGATTTTCTTAACAAAATTATATGAATATTAACTACTATCATTTTTATTCTAATTTTTTAGTAAATTGATTTTCTTAACAAAATTATATGAATATTAACTACTATCATTTTTATTCTAATTTTTTATTAAATTGATTTTCTTAACAAAATTATATGAATATTAACTACTATCATTTTTATTCTAATTTTTTAGTAAATTGATTTTCTTAACAAAATTATATGAATATTAACTACTATCATTTTTATTCTAATTTTTTAGTAAATTGATTTTCTTAACAAAATTATATGAATATTAACTACTATCATTTTTATTCTAATTTTTTATTAAATTGATTTTCTTAACAAAATTATATGAATATTAACTACTATCATTTTTATTCTAATTTTTTAGTAAATTGATTTTCTTAACAAAATTATATGAATATTAACTACTATCATTTTTATTCTAATTTTTTAGTAAATTGATTTTCTTAACAAAATTATATGAATATTAACTACTATCATTTTTATTCTAATTTTTTATTAAATTGATTTTCTTAACAAAATTATATGAATATTAACTACTATCATTTTTATTCTAATTTTTTAGTAAATTGATTTTCTTAACAAAATTATATGAATATTAACTACTATCATTTTTATTCTAATTTTTTATTAAATTGATTTTCTTAACAAAATTATATGAATATTAACTACTATCATTTTTATTCTAATTTTTTAGTAAATTGATTTTCTTAACAAAATTATATGAATATTAACTACTATCATTTTTATTCTAATTTTTTAGTAAATTGATTTTCTTAACAAAATTATATGAATATTAACTACTATCATTTTTATTCTAATTTTTTATTAAATTGATTTTCTTAACAAAATTATATGAATATTAACTACTATCATTTTTATTCTAATTTTTTAGTAAATTGATTTTCTTAACAAAATTATATGAATATTAACTACTATCATTTTTATTCTAATTTTTTATTAAATTGATTTTCTTAACAAAATTATATGAATATTAACTACTATCATTTTTATTCTAATTTTTTAGTAAATTGATTTTCTTAACAAAATTATATGAATATTAACTACTATCATTTTTATTCTAATTTTTTAGTAAATTGATTTTCTTAACAAAATTATATGAATATTAACTACTATCATTTTTATTCTAATTTTTTATTAAATTGATTTTCTTAACAAAATTATATGAATATTAACTACTATCATTTTTATTCTAATTTTTTAGTAAATTGATTTTCTTAACAAAATTATATGAATATTAACTACTATCATTTTTATTCTAATTTTTTATTAAATTGATTTTCTTAACAAAATTATATGAATATTAACTACTATCATTTTTATTCTAATTTTTTAGTAAATTGATTTTCTTAACAAAATTATATGAATATTAACTACTATCATTTTTATTCTAATTTTTTAGTAAATTGATTTTCTTAACAAAATTATATGAATATTAACTACTATCATTTTTATTCTAATTTTTTATTAAATTGATTTTCTTAACAAAATTATATGAATATTAACTACTATCATTTTTATTCTAATTTTTTAGTAAATTGATTTTCTTAACAAAATTATATGAATATTAGCTACTATCATTTTTATTCTAATTTATTATTAAATTGATTTTCTTAACAAAATTATATGAATATTAACTACTATCATTTTTATTCTAATTTTTTAGTAAATTGATTTTCTTAACAAAATTATATGAATATTAACTACTATCATTTTTATTCTAATTTTTTAGTAAATTGATTTTCTTAACAAAATTATATGAATATTAACTACTATCATTTTTATTCTAATTTTTTAGTAAATTGATTTTCTTAACAAAATTATATGAATATTAACTACTATCATTTTTATTCTAATTTTTTATTAAATTGATTTTCTTAACAAAATTATATGAATATTAACTACTATCATTTTTATTCTAATTTTTTAGTAAATTGATTTTCTTAACAAAATTATATGAATATTAACTACTATCATTTTTATTCTAATTTTTTAGTAAATTGATTTTCTTAACAAAATTATATGAATATTAACTACTATCATTTTTATTCTAATTTTTTATTAAATTGATTTTCTTAACAAAATTATATGAATATTAACTACTATCATTTTTATTCTAATTTTTTAGTAAATTGATTTTCTTAACAAAATTATATGAATATTAGCTACTATCATTTTTATTCTAATTTATTATTAAATTGATTTTCTTAACAAAATTATATGAATATTAACTACTATCATTTTTATTCTAATTTTTTAGTAAATTGATTTTCTTAACAAAATTATATGAATATTAACTACTATCATTTTTATTCTAATTTTTTAGTAAATTGATTTTCTTAACAAAATTATATGAATATTAACTACTATCATTTTTATTCTAATTTTTTATTAAATTGATTTTCTTAACAAAATTATATGAATATTAACTACTATCATTTTTATTCTAATTTTTTAGTAAATTGATTTTCTTAACAAAATTATATGAATATTAACTACTATCATTTTTATTCTAATTTTTTAGTAAATTGATTTTCTTAACAAAATTATATGAATATTAACTACTATCATTTTTATTCTAATTTTTTATTAAATTGATTTTCTTAACAAAATTATATGAATATTAACTACTATCATTTTTATTCTAATTTTTTAGTAAATTGATTTTCTTAACAAAATTATATGAATATTAGCTACTATCATTTTTATTCTAATTTATTATTAAATTGATTTTCTTAACAAAATTATATGAATATTAACTACTATCATTTTTATTCTAATTTTTTAGTAAATTGATTTTCTTAACAAAATTATATGAATATTAACTACTATCATTTTTATTCTAATTTTTTAGTAAATTGATTTTCTTAACAAAATTATATGAATATTAACTACTATCATTTTTATTCTAATTTTTTAGTAAATTGATTTTCTTAACAAAATTATATGAATATTAACTACTATCATTTTTATTCTAATTTTTTAGTAAATTGATTTTCTTAACAAAATTATATGAATATTAACTACTATCATTTTTATTCTAATTTTTTATTAAATTGATTTTCTTAACAAAATTATATGAATATTAACTACTATCATTTTTATTCTAATTTTTTAGTAAATTGATTTTCTTAACAAAATTATATGAATATTAACTACTATCATTTTTATTCTAATTTTTTAGTAAATTGATTTTCTTAACAAAATTATATGAATATTAACTACTATCATTTTTATTCTAATTTTTTATTAAATTGATTTTCTTAACAAAATTATATGAATATTAACTACTATCATTTTTATTCTAATTTTTTAGTAAATTGATTTTCTTAACAAAATTATATGAATATTAGCTACTATCATTTTTATTCTAATTTTTTAGTAAATTGATTTTCTTAACAAAATTATATGAATATTAACTACTATCATTTTTATTCTAATTTTTTAGTAAATTGATTTTCTTAACAAAATTATATGAATATTAACTACTATCATTTTTATTCTAATTTTTTATTAAATTGATTTTCTTAACAAAATTATATGAATATTAACTACTATCATTTTTATTCTAATTTTTTAGTAAATTGATTTTCTTAACAAAATTATATGAATATTAACTACTATCATTTTTATTCTAATTTTTTAGTAAATTGATTTTCTTAACAAAATTATATGAATATTAACTACTATCATTTTTATTCTAATTTTTTAGTAAATTGATTTTCTTAACAAAATTATATGAATATTAACTACTATCATTTTTATTCTAATTTTTTAGTAAATTGATTTTCTTAACAAAATTATATGAATATTAACTACTATCATTTTTATTCTAATTTTTTATTAAATTGATTTTCTTAACAAAATTATATGAATATTAACTACTATCATTTTTATTCTAATTTTTTAGTAAATTGATTTTCTTAACAAAATTATATGAATATTAACTACTATCATTTTTATTCTAATTTTTTAGTAAATTGATTTTCTTAACAAAATTATATGAATATTAGCTACTATCATTTTTATTCTAATTTATTATTAAATTGATTTTCTTAACAAAATTATATGAATATTAACTACTATCATTTTTATTCTAATTTTTTAGTAAATTGATTTTCTTAACAAAATTATATGAATATTAACTACTATCATTTTTATTCTAATTTTTTAGTAAATTGATTTTCTTAACAAAATTATATGAATATTAACTACTATCATTTTTATTCTAATTTTTTAGTAAATTGATTTTCTTAACAAAATTATATGAATATTAACTACTATCATTTTTATTCTAATTTTTTAGTAAATTGATTTTCTTAACAAAATTATATGAATATTAACTACTATCATTTTTATTCTAATTTTTTATTAAATTGATTTTCTTAACAAAATTATATGAATATTAACTACTATCATTTTTATTCTAATTTTTTATTAAATTGATTTTCTTAACAAAATTATATGAATATTAACTACTATCATTTTTATTCTAATTTATTATTAAATTGATTTTCTTAACAAAATTATATGAATATTAACTACTATCATTTTTATTCTAATTTTTTATTAAATTGATTTTCTTAACAAAATTATATGAATATTAACTACTATCATTTTTATTCTAATTTTTTAGTAAATTGATTTTCTTAACAAAATTATATGAATATTAACTACTATCATTTTTATTCTAATTTTTTAGTAAATTGATTTTCTTAACAAAATTATATGAATATTAACTACTATCATTTTTATTCTAATTTTTTATTAAATTGATTTTCTTAACAAAATTATATGAATATTAACTACTATCATTTTTATTCTAATTTTTTAGTAAATTGATTTTCTTAACAAAATTATATGAATATTAACTACTATCATTTTTATTCTAATTTTTTATTAAATTGATTTTCTTAACAAAATTATATGAATATTAACTACTATCATTTTTATTCTAATTTTTTAGTAAATTGATTTTCTTAACAAAATTATATGAATATTAACTACTATCATTTTTATTCTAATTTTTTAGTAAATTGATTTTCTTAACAAAATTATATGAATATTAACTACTATCATTTTTATTCTAATTTTTTATTAAATTGATTTTCTTAACAAAATTATATGAATATTAACTACTATCATTTTTATTCTAATTTTTTAGTAAATTGATTTTCTTAACAAAATTATATGAATATTAACTACTATCATTTTTATTCTAATTTTTTAGTAAATTGATTTTCTTAACAAAATTATATGAATATTAACTACTATCATTTTTATTCTAATTTTTTAGTAAATTGATTTTCTTAACAAAATTATATGAATATTAACTACTATCATTTTTATTCTAATTTTTTAGTAAATTGATTTTCTTAACAAAATTATATGAATATTAGCTACTATCATTTTTATTCTAATTTTTTATTAAATTGATTTTCTTAACAAAATTATATGAATATTAACTACTATCATTTTTATTCTAATTTTTTAGTAAATTGATTTTCTTAACAAAATTATATGAATATTAACTACTATCATTTTTATTCTAATTTTTTAGTAAATTGATTTTCTTAACAAAATTATATGAATATTAACTACTATCATTTTTATTCTAATTTTTTAGTAAATTGATTTTCTTAACAAAATTATATGAATATTAACTACTATCATTTTTATTCTAATTTTTTATTAAATTGATTTTCTTAACAAAATTATATGAATATTAACTACTATCATTTTTATTCTAATTTTTTATTAAATTGATTTTCTTAACAAAATTATATGAATATTAACTACTATCATTTTTATTCTAATTTTTTAGTAAATTGATTTTCTTAACAAAATTATATGAATATTAACTACTATCATTTTTATTCTAATTTTTTAGTAAATTGATTTTCTTAACAAAATTATATGAATATTAACTACTATCATTTTTATTCTAATTTTTTATTAAATTGATTTTCTTAACAAAATTATATGAATATTAACTACTATCATTTTTATTCTAATTTTTTAGTAAATTGATTTTCTTAACAAAATTATATGAATATTAACTACTATCATTTTTATTCTAATTTTTTAGTAAATTGATTTTCTTAACAAAATTATATGAATATTAACTACTATCATTTTTATTCTAATTTTTTAGTAAATTGATTTTCTTAACAAAATTATATGAATATTAACTACTATCATTTTTATTCTAATTTTTTAGTAAATTGATTTTCTTAACAAAATTATATGAATATTAAGCTACTATCATTTTTATTCTAATTTTTTATTAAATTGATTTTCTTAACAAAATTATATGAATATTAACTACTATCATTTTTATTCTAATTTTTTAGTAAATTGATTTTCTTAACAAAATTATATGAATATTAACTACTATCATTTTTATTCTAATTTTTTAGTAAATTGATTTTCTTAACAAAATTATATGAATATTAACTACTATCATTTTTATTCTAATTTTTTAGTAAATTGATTTTCTTAACAAAATTATATGAATATTAACTACTATCATTTTTATTCTAATTTTTTAGTAAATTGATTTTCTTAACAAAATTATATGAATATTAACTACTATCATTTTTATTCTAATTTTTTAGTAAATTGATTTTCTTAACAAAATTATATGAATATTAACTACTATCATTTTTATTCTAATTTTTTAGTAAATTGATTTTCTTAACAAAATTATATGAATATTAACTACTATCATTTTTATTCTAATTTTTTAGTAAATTGATTTTCTTAACAAAATTATATGAATATTAACTACTATCATTTTTATTCTAATTTTTTAGTAAATTGATTTTCTTAACAAAATTATATGAATATTAACTACTATCATTTTTATTCTAATTTTTTAGTAAATTGATTTTCTTAACAAAATTATATGAATATTAACTACTATCATTTTTATTCTAATTTTTTAGTAAATTGATTTTCTTAACAAAATTATATGAATTAACTACTATCATTTTTATTCTAATTTTTTAGTTAAATTGATTGATCTTAACAAAAATTATATGAATATTAACTACTATCATTTTTATTCTAATTTTTTAGTAAATTGATTTTCTTAACAAAATTATATGAATATTAACTACATATCATTTTTTATTCTAATTTTTTAGTAAATTGATTTTCCTTAACCAAAATTATATGAATATTAACTACTATCATTTTTATTCTAATTTTTTAGTAAATTGATTTTCTTAACAAAATTATATGAATATTAAGCTACTATCATTTTTATTCTAATTTTTATTAAATTGATTTTCTTAACAAAATTATATGAATATTAACTACTATCATTTTTTATTCTAATTTTTTTAGTAAATTGATTTTCTTAACAAAATTATATGAATATTAGCTACTATCATTTTTATTCTAATTTTTTAGTAAATTGATTTTCTTAACAAAATTATATGAATATTAGCTACTATCATTTTTATTCTAATTTTTTATTAAATTGATTTTCTTAACAAAATTATATGAATATTAACTACTATCATTTTTATTCTAATTTTTTATTAAATTGATTTTCTTAACAAAATTATATGAATATTAACTACTATCATTTTTATTCTAATTTTTTATTAAATTGATTTTCTTAACAAAATTATATGAATATTAACTACTATCATTTTTATTCTAATTTTTTAGTAAATTGATTTTCTTAACAAAATTATATGAATATTAACTACTATCATTTTTATTCTAATTTTTTAGTAAATTGATTTTCTTAACAAAATTATATGAATATTAACTACTATCATTTTTATTCTAATTTTTTATTAAATTGATTTTCTTAACAAAATTATATGAATATTAACTACTATCATTTTTATTCTAATTTTTTAGTAAATTGATTTTCTTAACAAAATTATATGAATATTAACTACTATCATTTTTATTCTAATTTTTTAGTAAATTGATTTTCTTAACAAAATTATATGAATATTAACTACTATCATTTTTATTCTAATTTTTTAGTAAATTGATTTTCTTAACAAAATTATATGAATATTAACTACTATCATTTTTATTCTAATTTTTTATTAAATTGATTTTCTTAACAAAATTATATGAATATTAACTACTATCATTTTTATTCTAATTTTTTAGTAAATTGATTTTCTTAACAAAATTATATGAATATTAACTACTATCATTTTTATTCTAATTTTTTAGTAAATTGATTTTCTTAACAAAATTATATGAATATTAACTACTATCATTTTTATTCTAATTTTTTAGTAAATTGATTTTCTTAACAAAATTATATGAATATTAACTACTATCATTTTTATTCTAATTTTTTAGTAAATTGATTTTCTTAACAAAATTATATGAATATTAACTACTATCATTTTTATTCTAATTTTTTAGTAAATTGATTTTCTTAACAAAATTATATGAATATTAACTACTATCATTTTTATTCTAATTTTTTAGTAAATTGATTTTCTTAACAAAATTATATGAATATTAACTACTATCATTTTTATTCTAATTTTTTAGTAAATTGATTTTCTTAACAAAATTATATGAATATTAACTACTATCATTTTTATTCTAATTTTTTAGTAAATTGATTTTCTTAACAAAATTATATGAATATTAACTACTATCATTTTTATTCTAATTTTTTAGTAAATTGATTTTCTTAACAAAATTATATGAATATTAACTACTATCATTTTTATTCTAATTTTTTAGTAAATTGATTTTCTTAACAAAATTATATGAATATTAACTACTATCATTTTTATTCTAATTTTTTAGTAAATTGATTTTCTTAACAAAATTATATGAATATTAACTACTATCATTTTTATTCTAATTTTTTATTAAATTGATTTTCTTAACAAAATTATATGAATATTAACTACTATCATTTTTATTCTAATTTTTTAGTAAATTGATTTTCTTAACAAAATTATATGAATATTAACTACTATCATTTTTATTCTAATTTTTTAGTAAATTGATTTTCTTAACAAAATTATATGAATATTAACTACTATCATTTTTATTCTAATTTTTTAGTAAATTGATTTTCTTAACAAAATTATATGAATATTAACTACTATCATTTTTATTCTAATTTTTTAGTAAATTGATTTTCTTAACAAAATTATATGAATATTAACTACTATCATTTTTATTCTAATTTTTTAGTAAATTGATTTTCTTAACAAAATTATATGAATATTAACTACTATCATTTTTATTCTAATTTTTTAGTAAATTGATTTTCTTAACAAAATTATATGAATATTAACTACTATCATTTTTATTCTAATTTTTTAGTAAATTGATTTTCTTAACAAAATTATATGAATATTAACTACTATCATTTTTATTCTAATTTTTTAGTAAATTGATTTTCTTAACAAAATTATATGAATATTAACTACTATCATTTTTATTCTAATTTTTTAGTAAATTGATTTTCTTAACAAAATTATATGAATATTAACTACTATCATTTTTATTCTAATTTTTTAGTAAATTGATTTTCTTAACAAAATTATATGAATATTAACTACTATCATTTTTATTCTAATTTTTTAGTAAATTGATTTTCTTAACAAAATTATATGAATATTAACTACTATCATTTTTATTCTAATTTTTTAGTAAATTGATTTTCTTAACAAAATTATATGAATATTAACTACTATCATTTTTATTCTAATTTTTTAGTAAATTGATTTTCTTAACAAAATTATATGAATATTAACTACTATCATTTTTATTCTAATTTTTTAGTAAATTGATTTTCTTAACAAAATTATATGAATATTAACTACTATCATTTTTATTCTAATTTTTTATTAAATTGATTTTCTTAACAAAATTATATGAATATTAACTACTATCATTTTTATTCTAATTTTTTATTAAATTGATTTTCTTAACAAAATTATATGAATATTAACTACTATCATTTTTATTCTAATTTATTATTAAATTGATTTTCTTAACAAAATTATATGAATATTAGCTACTATCATTTTTATTCTAATTTTTTATTAAATTGATTTTCTTAACAAAATTATATGAATATTAACTACTATCATTTTTATTCTAATTTTTTAGTAAATTGATTTTCTTAACAAAATTATATGAATATTAACTACTATCATTTTTATTCTAATTTTTTAGTAAATTGATTTTCTTAACAAAATTATATGAATATTAGCTACTATCATTTTTATTCTAATTTTTTATTAAATTGATTTTCTTAACAAAATTATATGAATATTAACTACTATCATTTTTATTCTAATTTTTTATTAAATTGATTTTCTTAACAAAATTATATGAATATTAACTACTATCATTTTTATTCTAATTTTTTATTAAATTGATTTTCTTAACAAAATTATATGAATATTAACTACTATCATTTTTATTCTAATTTTTTAGTAAATTGATTTTCTTAACAAAATTATATGAATATTAACTACTATCATTTTTATTCTAATTTTTTAGTAAATTGATTTTCTTAACAAAATTATATGAATATTAACTACTATCATTTTTATTCTAATTTTTTATTAAATTGATTTTCTTAACAAAATTATATGAATATTAACTACTATCATTTTTATTCTAATTTTTTATTAAATTGATTTTCTTAACAAAATTATATGAATATTAACTACTATCATTTTTATTCTAATTTTTTAGTAAATTGATTTTCTTAACAAAATTATATGAATATTAATCAGCTTCTGTTAATGATTGCCAATACTCCACGCCAGTAAACAACCATCAAGGGCGGGAGTGTTTCCAACAGAAAGAATATGTTAAAAATAAAGAATTTAAAATTATTATGA
Organism: Meloidogyne chitwoodi; assembly: GCA_015183035.1. Classification (NCBI taxonomy): domain Eukaryota; kingdom Metazoa; phylum Nematoda; class Chromadorea; order Rhabditida; family Meloidogynidae; genus Meloidogyne; species Meloidogyne chitwoodi. The sequence continues at coordinate 1,415,760 of JACZZP010000011.1, forward strand.
ATCATTAAAAATAATATTCTTTTCTTTTTTTATGGGCCCGCCTAAATTCATGCTTTAAAAGGTGAATTTAGGTGGGCCCAAAAAATTCACTTCTCAATTTTTCACAACTTTAAAATAAATAAATATAATAAATTCTTTGATTGGGGCTTTTAGTGACAGTACATGGGGTGTAAGAATAGCATAATGTATTGAAAAATTTGGAAAGTTAAAAAAAATTTTGGGTAAAAAATATTTTTGGGTGTTAAAAAGCCCTATCGGGCTTTGGGGCGCCTTCGCGCGCTCCTAGAAGTTTTAAATATTCTTGTTAAATGTGCGGGGGTCTCAATGTATGTTGCATCTCAAGCCTTCGGCCCCCACACCTTTCCCAAATAGTCGATTTTCTTTTATAATCATTAAATACCGCCTTTTTTATTTATTTATTTGTTATTTGGCCGTTTCAGTGTCACACTCAACATTGGCACCAAAATACCCCTTCCCATTGAATTCCCCAAATACGATTACCTATTATTCCTTTAAATCCCGAATATTTGGAATTTATTTTCTATAAGGCCGTTACATTGCCAACTCAAGTTTGGCATCTAAATGACCCATCCCATTGAATTCCGCATAGTCGTTACCTATTATCTCCTATAAATCACACCTTTTTTATAAATATTTATTAGGCCGTTTCAGTGCCACACTGAATTTAGGTACCAAATTGACCATGCCCATTGAATTCACCATACTCGATTACCCATTGTCCCAATCTCTTATCATTCTGATGGATGGATCACTTGGGCCTTCGGCCCTCGGTTCCATCATTACAGATGGGTGTCTCATCTCGGGCCTTCGGCCCTCGATTTATCTTTGCAGATGGGTGTCACTCGGGCCTTCAGCCCTCGTTCTTCATTGCAGATGGATGTCACTCCTCGGGCCTTTGGCCCTCGTTATTCATTGCTGATGGATGTCACACCTCGGGCCTTCGGCCCTTGGAGCATCATTGCAGATGGTGTCAGACCTCGGGCCTTCGGCCCTCGGTTCTCATTGCAGATGGGTGTCACACCTCTGGCCTTCGGCCATCGGTTCATTATTGCAGCTGGGTGTCACACCTCGGGCCTTCGGCCCTCGGTTCTCATTGCAGATGGGTGTCTAATCTCGGGCCTCGGTTCCATCATTGCAGATGGGTGTCAACCTCGGGCCCTCGGTTCTTCAATGCAGATGGATGTCACTCCTCGGGCCTTCAGCCCTCTGTATCCTCAAGTTCAGATGTGTTTTCCCTAATAATCCCCACAGTTTAAATTTTGAACCTCTGCAACTTGGTCAAAATTGATCCAAAAATTTTACAAAAAATATTTTTAGGCTCAGCTTTATGAGGGCTTTCAAATGATATATTATTTGCCCATATTACATAAATTTTGATGTTTGCCATTTTCAACTCAAAATTTTTGAAGGAATTTTATACCAAAAATTTAAAAAAATCATAACTATTTCAAAAATAACTTTTTTTTGAACATTTTAAAATTTTATTAGGTGTTAAAAATTATGCTCTATTTTATAAAAATACCTTCAGTCAAATCCCATGTCAAAAATCTTAAAATTTTTTCAAAAAACAGAAAAATTTCGAATTTTCACAAATTCGACCCTAACTACCCTTAACCCTAAAATTTTTCAAATTTTTCTTGACTCAAAAAATAACTAATTTTTTGCTTTATTTTTAAACTTTGGTTCATTTAAATCAGACTAAAATCCGTAAAGTTGAGGTCTATTGAAATTTTTCAAAAATATTTCTATAGGGGTACCCTTGGAAAAATTTTGAAAAAATTTTTTTTCTTAAAAAATGACTTTTATAGGTTAAAAATAACCCCCAACCTCGAATCCATTCACAGAAAAATTTTAAAAAATTTTCCCGCAAAGTTAGAGTCAAAAAACCTTTTTAGTCGCGAATAATTTTCTGACTCTAACTCCCCCAGACTCTAATGTACCCCAACATGTCATATATATTCTTGAGTCTCATTTAATGCTTTATCAAATGGCACATTTGACACTCAACATTTTTGCATTGAACTGTCCCAACACCCAGTTCAGTGCCACGTTTGAGTGTCACCCCACTTTCAAAGATGTAGATCCCTTCCCCCTCAAATGATACAGTTACATGAAAAATTTGGGCTCATTACATCAATTCCCCGACAAGTTATGGCTCGGCGAATATATGGGGCTTCTGCGAATTCGCGCCTACCGGGTCCCCCGTTGAGATTTTTTCAAAAATTTTTTTTTATTCAATATCTAATAATCGTGGGACGGGGCCCTCTAAGCGGAAATTTTCCGCTATCTCCTCCCGTTCCCGAGATAGACCAGGAGCGGGGACTGTTTCGGCGGGAAGGAACCCCCGCACCAAAAAATCCATAATTTTCCTGAATGCCCCTCAAAAAGTACCCAGCAACATGTACAACTTTTAAACCCGTCCCCCTTCTTTAAAATCAGTTATGAGTTTTGAAAGGCGAAGTTTAACTTATTTATAGTTTCTTTTGAAATAATGTTTTGTTCTTTTAAAAAGTTTGTAAGTTAAATGTTTTTATTGTCAAGATATTTTAAGTTTATTGTTTTTTGCTAGCGGAGAAGGACGCCCGAAGGGCGTCCTTCTCCGCTAGTGTTTAAAAATGAAGAAAAATAAAGATACAATTTTATAATAATTAACGACAGAGAAATTAATTGTAACTATCAAAGGACTCGAACCTACGTTAAGTTTAGATCCAAGTCTGACACACTAACCACTCAACCATACTCACATTAACATAATAGCTAATTTAATTATAAATAAATCTTTCCCATTAATAATTCTTCTCTTCTCTCATGCATAAGAGTGAAAGAAGGAATGGAAAAGAGGGAAAAATAGAATTTTGGTCAGTGACATTTGACATTTTCGCTCATATGACCGGTCATGACCATTTTGAATTTTTGGTCAAAAATCTGACCTGACCTGACCGGCCTTTTCCCGGTCACCAAAATGACACCAAAAATTTCGGTCAGATCACTTTTGGTCATGACCAGGGTTGGGTCGAAATTGGAAAAAGTTCGAAATCGAAATTCCTTCGAAATCGAAATTTTTTAATTTCGCGAAATCGAAATAATTCGAAATAAAAACCTCGAAATTTCGGTTTTCGAAATCGAAATCGAAATTATTCGAAATTCTCAAAAATATGATAAAAAAAGTGAAACCTTAATTATAATTGTAATTTTTGCACTTGGCATCAGGGTTGTTACGAGTTGAACTCAAATGTCTGATTAGGTTAATTTTTATAAAGTTCAGATTATTTTAGCGCCGCAGGCGAAAAATTTTGAAAAATTTTAAACCTATGCGTTGAAAATTAAGCTTTTTTAGTGCCATTGATGAGAATTTTTTAAATCCCTTTGCAAAACAATTACCTTTTAGCGCCGCAGGCGAAAAATTTTTAAAATAATTGTACTTTAGCTGCCAAAAATTCACCTTTTTAGCACCGCAAGATAAAAATATAGGACTTATATTTTTCTTATAAATTTAAAATGTTTCAAAACTAAGGAAAAATTAATTAAATAATAATTAATGTCTCAAGATATTTTGCACTTATCATAGGAATCGAACCCACATAAATATCACTATCATAAACTAACCCACTAACCACTCAACCACACTCGTACCAGGAAGGAAGACGTTTTTAATTATAATAAATCTTTCCTTTTAATATTTTTCTTTTCCTTGAATCAAAGTAAAACACCCGCCCCTTGGATGCATTTTCTCAAAAAATACAATCTTTAGGGGTGTAAAAAATACTCGTATTGTATCGAAATTTGGAAAAGTTCGAAATCGAAATTCCTTCGAAATCGAAATTTTTTAATTTCGCGAAATCGAAATAATTCGAAATAAAAACCTCGAAATTTCGGTTTTCGAAATCGAAATCGAAATTTCGACCCAACTCTGGTCATGACCGAAACCCGGTCACGAAAACACTGATAAGCTCTATTTTTCATTTATATGTATGTATTATTAGTTAGCGTAATTATAATGTATATTTTAGAGAATAAAATACATAATAATTAAAACAATATTTTTTAAATATTAAAATAATTATAATACTACTAAATTTTATACAAAATTAATTAATAAAAAAAAATTATTTAATAATTATTTTTTAAAGAAAAGTGCTTGTTTGACTATCAATACGTAATAGACAATGGACAGAATCAGAACCATGAAGTAATAAAAGTGATTGTTCTTCTTCTTCTTCTTTATTATTTTTTATTTCAATGTTTTTTTGTTGTTTTTCTTCTAAAAAAGAAGGTGAATTTTTTAATTTTTCTTCTTTTAAGATCTTTGGCCAAGAACTTTGTCTATATCTTAATTCTTTATCTAATTTTTTTGAATATGATGACCTTCGAAGTTCATTTGAAGATAACATTAATAATGCTAGAGAAGATGACTTAAAAACAAATTTTAAATAATATTTACATATTTTATTAATATTTATTTTTTAAAATAATATTCCTTGTTAAATAATTATTTTATATTAAATTCATTTTTAAAGGGAAAAAATGATAAATATTTTTTAGTATAATTAAATCATCGTTTAAAAATAATTATTTAAAATATTATTTTAACTAACCGAACTGTGTGATCTTAATGGAGCACCAGAAGATAAATAATTATTTTTCCAATTTTTAGCAACAACATCGGTAGAATTTGAACAAGAATTATTTCTTTGTCTTTTATTAATTGAAGAACCATCCTTTTTTAAAAAAAGAATAATTAATTAAAAAATAAATATATTTAATACAATGCTAGTTGATTTATTAGGTAATAATAATAATGTTGTTGTAGTATTTTCTAAATTATTTTGAGGAATTAATTTATTATTATTATTATTTTGTTCAATTGGATTAATTATTTCACTTGTTGTAGGTCTTCTTTCTTTTATTATATTTAATCCTCCCCCAAAAGTAGAATTATTATTATTATTATTATGTTGATGTCCTCCTCCTATTAAATTAGTACCAAAATTAGAATTATATGTTCCATGCCTAACACGTTGTTGTAATTGACCATTTAAGGCACCTAACAATTTATTTAAAAAAAAAATATTTGTTGAAAATACTAAAATTTAAAAACCGTATAAAATCCAATTTACAGCACTATTTGTAAAGGGTAAAGCATGAATAAAATACCTTAAAAATAAATAATTTTATATTTTAAATTTTAAAAAAAGTATTTAATTATTTACATAAAATAAACAAAAACGGGAGGTACTTGTCCATTTTGTTCTCCTGCATATTCTAAATAAACAGCAAATGCAGTGGCTACCCAAAAAGGTGTCCAACAAATAAAATAAAAACAAGCAACAGCCATTGTATATAATGATATTCTTACTAAGGGAATTTGTGAACGAATTTTTGAGCTCTAAATTATTTTTATTTTTAAATAATTTTAATTTATAATACTTTAAATTGTCTTGCATGATGATGTAATTTTGTTAATAATTGTGTATAAAAAAATGTAACCAAAAAAAGAGGAACCAAATAACAAAGTACAAAGAGAAAACAAGTAAAAATTGTAAATTTCCATCTAACCATGTCCATCTATAAATTAAAATATTATTTTTTAATTAATTAAAAAATAATTGTTTATTTCTTAAAAATTCCTAATTATTTTAGAAAAAATAAATAAATTTAATTTTGCTATAAATTTATTTTCTTTATTTATTTATATTTTTAAATTATCTCAAATTATTTTTTAAAATATTAATTTATTTATTTTACCATAGTGCATTTTTCTATTCTCATTCTAGTTACTTTATTTGGACCAGTTGCCTTAAATAAAATAATTAAATAAAATAATTTATTTAATAAAATAACCTTTTGAAAAAGAATAACTTCTCTAGCTTCAAAATTATAAAGTAAAGGGCAAAGTGCTAATAAAGCATAAATTGCCATACCTAAAATAATTAAATATAAATAAATATAATTAATTAATTTACCAATTAATATACAAAAAGCAATTCGACGAGAACGAAGCATTCTTTTCTCTGAATGACAAACACTCGCAAAACGATCAAAAGACATTGCTAAAAAATTACAAAAATTATTATTATTATTTTTAAATTAAAAAATTACCTGTAATAATTAATGCAGAAAGAATTTTTCCAAAATTTTCAAGTACTAAAAAAAATTTAAAAAAATAAATAAATTTTCTTTATTTAATAATTTACCAGCATGTAATTTACACATTGTTGACCCAAACATCCAAAAACCAAGGATTTGATCAATTACAGTAAATGGCAGTGAAAGACATCTTTAAATATTAATTACTAATATTAAATAATTAATTATTTATTTATTTTCTTACACTCCAAAATCCACAAAACTAAGAACAACCATATAAATTAATGTATTATCCAAATTTGCTCTTTTACTACGTACCTATTATTTTTAAAATTAATATAATATAAAATTATTTTATTAAAAGAAAATAACCATTTGATAAATAGTTGTAAGTACAGCAACATTACCACATGTTCCCAATAAAAAAAGAAGCATATAACAAATAGCCATTACTTGAACCTTTTTATTTTTAATTATTTTAATTAATTAATTAAATATTTACTTGAACATCATCATGATTTGGTGGTGGTAATACATCAGTAAGTTCAATTTGAGGTTGTAAAGCCATTAATAAATGCTAAAAATAAAATAATAATTAATTAAAAATATATTTATTAATAAAAAGAAAAAAATATTGATTAAAAAGGGATTAATGATACAAAAAATTAATATTAAAAAAAATAAAATTGACTAATTTATTTCCATTTAGTAAAAATATTTTATTAATTTTTAAATAATTTTTTCTATAATATTTTAAATATTTATGGAATTAAGTAAATGTTTTGACAATGTCCTATATTTTTATAAATAAATAATAATTATTATTTTTAATTTAAAAATATTCAATAAATTTATTAAAAATAAATTTAAAAAATAAAATGTTTATATACCTATATATATATTAATTAATTAATTCTTTTAAAATATTTTAAAGAATATTTATTTATTTATTCTTAGAATTAATTAATTATTTATTTTGTACAAACAAACAAACAAACAAACAAATAAACAAATAAATAAAAATATATTATTATAAATTGTAAAGATTAATTTGAAATAAATATTAAAATATTCTTTGGAGTTTAAAAATAATTCAAAAAAAATTAAAAAATATTAATAAATTAAAATATTTATTTTCTATAAATTGCCAAAGGCTTTGCCACACACATTTTCTAAACTTAATAAAAGATTGAAGAGTATAATATATTTAATATTAAATTATTATTATTATATATTTTTTACTTTATTTAAAAAATTTAATATTTATTTTTAATAATATTTTTTAATTTTTTAAATAATTTAATAAAATAATAATAATTAATTAATTAATTAAAAATATTTTTAAATAAATAAAGACAAATTAATTCAAAACTAATTAAAATATATTAAAATACTTTTTTAATAAAAATAAATATTTAGTAAATATATGTCAATAAATTTGTTAAAATTTTTAAAAAATTTAAATAAATTATATATTTAAATATATTTTTTTTAAATCGTTTTTTGGCCATTTTTGGCAGTTCCTTTTTAAGAAATTTATTTTTTAAAAAAAAGTAAAATAAATTTATGTATTATTTCTTAAAAATAAATAATCTTCCTTTTAAAAACTTTTTTTATGCATTTTTAAAAATGTGTCAATTTTTCACGCTCTTTGCCTATTTTAAGATAAATTGAAAAAAAAAGAAAGTAAAAAAAGTTTCAAAAATTATTTTTATTTTATAAATATATTTGGGGTAAAAAAGAAGAAACAAAATTATTTTTTAAATTTTATTTTTTAATCTTTGTTGACAGATTTATTTTAAAATTTAAATAAATAAATAATTTAAAATAATTAAAATATTTATAATTAATTTATAGTGATATATTTTGATAATTAATTAAAAAAGAGAAAATAATAATAAATAATTTAATAAAAATAATTTTTAAATTTCTGTAAATATAATAAATTTAAAAAAATATATTTATTGTTTAAATTTAAATATAATAAAATTTATTTCCTTTTAATAATTCATTTTTATTATTTAATAATAAATATATTTTTAGAATTAATATATTTGAAATTTAATATTTTTTATTTTAATTTTTAAAAAAATAAAAATAAATATATTTTGTTTTATTTTATGTTTTGTTCTCTTTTCTTCTTTTTAGTAAATAATATTTCCTTTTTTTTTAAATAAAAAAATATTTAAAATATATTTTTGACGTAAATTGTGAATTAGAGAAAAAAAATATTAAAAAAAAATTTTAAATCCAAAAATGGAAATATTGGTATTGATTGAAATGGTAGAAATTAAAAAAAAAATAATTTTTGAATTAAAAGTTTTATTTTTAAGTTAAATATTTAATAATTTATAAAAATTAATTTTAAATTAATTGAACTATTTAATATAAATTATTTTTGTTATAAAAAAAGAGATTTAATATTTTGTAAATTTTATTCTTTTTTAAATTGTAATTATTTATTATCAAAATATATATTTATTAAATAAATTAATTAATCTAAATATTTATAACTATAAAAGTAGTCTTAAAAAATGTTTTAAATATTTTCTCTACGTTCATTATTTGGGTAATATTTATTTTTTATTTTTGTTTAAAATAGAGATCAGAATATAAATTAATTAAATATATTTATTTATTTAATTAATCTATATAATAAATTATTTTTGTTTTTCTCTGATCTCTATTTTTTAAATTCTCTTATTTAATTAATTAATTAGTTTATTTATTTTAGATAATAAAAACCAAAAAATATGGGAAATACATGTCCAAAACTTCCAATTGATAATATTTGTTTAATGCCTGGAAATGTTCTTATTCGTATTGAAGGAAAATTTGGTAAGCAAAGGGCTCAAGCAATGGAAAAAGGGGAAGGATGGAATCGTTACTACAATCTTATTCGTGTGAGTTTTTTAAATAATATTCTAATTATTAGAATTTATATTTTTTAAATTATCTTTTTTTTAGGTTTTTCTTAACTTTTCTAATAATAAAATAATAATATTTTAGGGATATATTGCTCGAGTTCCTTCTGTTAAACATGGAGGTGGATTAATTGGAAATCTTAATCCAGGTGATGTGGTAAAAAGTTTAAAAAATATTTTTATTTATTTTTAAATTTAACAAAGGTTTATGTTCGTGGAGGAAAAGGTTTCCCTGTCGTGGATGTGGATGGCACCCGTTATTTTGTTTTTAATGAATGGGATGTTGCTATCAATTTGACGTCTAGTATGTAATTGATATAAATAATAAAAATATATAATTATGTAAATATAATAATAGAACTTATATTTTGTTATAATATTTAATTAATTTATTTAATTTTTGTAAATAATAAATTTAAAATAATTAAAGATTTTCTTAAAAAAATATAAAATAATGACAAAATGGGAAAGAGAAAATAATTTAATTGAGAGAACAGTAAAAAAAAGTTTTAGAATAACCATAATAAAAAATAAATAATTTAAACAATAAAAATATTTAATAAAAATTATTTTTATTGAGAAAATAAAATAAAAGTGTGGGAATTATAATTAAATATTTTTTTAATTTAATTTGGTATTTAAAAGTATAAAAAATGAAAAAATTTAATTAGAAATTTTTTTAAATTAAATATAATAATATTGAGAATTTATTTATTAAAATATATTTTTATTTTTAATATTAAATTAATTCTTTTTTAATTAAAAAAAAAACAAACAATTACACCTACGATTAAATATTTATTTAATTTATTTATATTATTATTAAATATAAAAATAAATATTTTAATATTTAAAATTAAATAAATAAAATAATTTTAAATCTTCTCTAAATTATTTAATTATTTTTATAATAAATTAAATAATTATGTATATATGTAAAATATATTTAAATAATTAAAAAAACGTTGCGAACAGAAAATAATTTTTTTAAATAAAAAATAATATTTTAACATTTCCTCGAAAAAAGGAAATAAATAAATAAATATGCATATCATTTATTTTATTTTTTATTTTTTCAATGTCCTTTTAATGTTGATTATCCGGAAAATGTTAATTAGATGAGAAGAGAATATATTTAGAAAAAGGAAAGTGTAAAAAAAAGAAAAGAAAAAATAATTTATAATTAAATAAATTAAAAAATAAATAAATAAATAAATATCTTTTTTTAAATAAATAAATATATTTTTAATTTAATAAATTGAATATCTCTTAAATAATTATTTTAAAATTCTTTTTTCTTTAAAAAAATAATTATTTATTTTTTATAATCGTTCAGACAATCTGATCTTTAATATTTTAAATAATAATATTAAAACTACTTCTAATGGGTATTTTAGACAAAAAATTAAAAAAAGGATAAATAAGATTAAATTAATTTTTTTAAATTATAAGAGAAATGTTTAGATAAATTATTTTTTTATAAAATAATTTTTTTAATTTTATATAAATTGCCAAAAATTTATTTAAAATTATTTTGAAATAATAATTGTTTTAAAAAGTTAAAAAATTAAAAATAAATAAATTAATTAATTAAAATATAATTTTTAAACAGATGTTAAATAAATAAATAAATATTAAAATGTAGCAGAGATTTTAATAAAAAATTAACAAAATTGAAAAATTAATTTAAACAAAAAATAAAATAAAAGTTCAATTAATTTTTAATAAAATAAACTAAAAATGTCATCATTATTTAATAAATTTAAAAAATAAATAAATATTAAAAAAATTTTAAATTGATAATATTTAGATTAAAAATTGAAAAGAATTTTATTTTTTATTTAAATTTATTTTCTAAAAAAATTTTTGGTCGAATAAATAAGTCGAAGGGGGAATAACGCAATAGCCAATCCAATTTTGCAAAAATGTTATGAGAGAAAAAATAAAATAGGAAAATTAAAAAAAAATAATAAAAGAAGAAAAAAAAGAATTTAATTAATAAATAATATATTATTTATTTAAAGAAATGAATATATTAATTTAATTTAATTTTTATTTTAAATGTAGAAACAAAAAAAAATAAAATAAAATAATAAATTTATTATAAAATAATTGAACAATTTATTTTAAAATATAAATTAATTAAAAATAGAATATAATATAATGTTTGATGTTTCAATTTTTTTATTGTTTATTTAATTTAAAGAAAATAATAAATAATTATTTAAATATTTAAATTATTCAAATAATCAAATAAAAGTGTTTGGATTATTAAATATAATTAATTATTAATAAAATATATTTAAATAAATACTTAATTTAAATATAATAATTATTTTTTTTAATTTTAAAAAATTTAAAAAAATTACCAAATGTTTTTTTTTAAATAAAAATAATATTTTTTAAGCTATTTAATAATTAATAATTAAAAGATAATAATAATATTTAATTACCTTAACTATATTTAAAATAAATAAATTAAAAATAATAATTAATTTACTCTTTTTTGTTCTTCTGTAGCATTTTGAAGTAAAGTAGAATCATCATAAAAATTATTTTCTCCAAAAAGTTGTTGTTGTTGATTATAATTATGCTTCAATAAATTATTAGAATTATTAGAATTATTATTTTCTTCATTAAAAAATAAATCTTCATAATCTTCTAAATCTAATGAATTGTCTAAAATTGAAGTTAATATATTATTTGAAGTCATTATTTATTTTTTTTTAAAGAAGAAAAATAATTAATTAATTGAAAAATAAATTTATTTTAAAATTAATTTTAAAATTAAATTTTAATTAATCTATAAATTTAAAAATTATTAAAAAATATATAATAAAATTAAATTATATTTTGCGTGTCAAAATATTTATTTCTATTTTAATTTCAATTAAATGTTTAAAAATATATATTTATTTATTAAAATTATTTTCAAACAAAAAATTATTCAAAATAAAAAAAATTAAAATTTATTAAAAATAATTAAAGAAAAAAAATTACAAATTTAAATAAAAAATAAAATATTTAAATAAATAAAACAAAAAATATTTTTGCAGAAAATATTAAAAAATAATATAATGAAAGAATAAATTAATTAAACAAAAAATTTAAAAAAAAAATATTATTGTATTAATTAATTAAATAAATAAAAAAAATAAAATAAAAATTCTAATTAATTTCTTTAACAATGTGAATAATAAAATAAAATAAAATAAAATTTTTAAAGTTCAGAATTTTAAAATAAAAATTAAAAAAATATTTTTGAATATTTAAAAAACTAAGCAGGTGAAATATATATTTTTTTTAATTTTTTATTTTATATTTAAATAAATGTGAAAAACAAAAGAAATAATTTTTAAAAGAAAAATAATCTGTGCTGTTATGAAAATAAAAATAAAATTTTTTTTTTTGTTTTTTTCAAAATGTGAGACAAATAAAATATTAATAAATAAATATATTCTATAATAATAATATTTATTTTGCCGGAAGAACGAACAAATTAAAAAGAAAAATAATTTTTTAAAAAAAGTACAAAATTTTATTGTTTGTAGTAAAAAAGTGAAATTAAATATTTAAATTATTAAAAAAAAATTAAAAAATATATTTTTTTAATGAGAAAAAAATTATATATTTTTTAATAAATAAATAAATTATTTTACTTTAATTTTTAAAATTCTTAAGATATTTAAATTAAAAAAAATAATATTATAAATTTAATTAAAATATTTCAGCTTTTTAAATAATTAATTTTAATTTTACTTTTTACTAAAAATAATAAAAATTATATTTTATTTAAAATTTATTTAAGAAAATCTATGTGAAAAATTTGAAACAATTAAATAATAAAAATTGTTGAATTAAAAGAAAAAAAAGTGTGAGAGAATTTTTAAAAATATTTTTAATATATTCGGGAAATTAAAACTTTTTTTAATTAAATATATTTTAAACTTTTAACGTCATTATTAAAAAGGTGCGACGACATTTGCGCCGTTGACATTTGCGCCGCGACACTTGCGCTGCGACTTATGCGCCGACGACATTTGCGGCGACGACTTTTGCGCCGACGACTTTTGCGCCGGAAATATTTTAAAACGCGACATTTGCGCCGCCTTTAAATTTAAAAAAAAAGTAATATGTATTTATTAAAGGATTAAAAAATTATTAAAAAATTAAACTAAAATGTATCAACTAAATAAATCCGATTAAGATTCTAAATATTCATTCTTTTAAATATTTGGCTATTGTATGTTATAGCGGACTTTTTCTTTCTGTACCGATCCGGATGAGTGAGGTGTCATTCGAAAGCTCTTGCAAAACTTAGTCGAACTAGACATGGGGGAAGTTGATCCGACGTCTATAAGCCGAGTTACAGGTCCCCGAATATTGAAAAATTATAGGGGGGACCAAGCTCTACTAAGTGATTACTGCGGCTGCACTTTAATTATTTTCACTGATGTGAATTAATTATGTAATTTGCGCCGTAGAATAACGCATGTACCAAAAGCCAACGAGAGATGGGCTCTCAAATGAAGAAGTCATAAAACACTCCCAATTGGTCCAAGTTTGGCGTGTTTCTAGCAAACTTCGATCCTTCATAGCTTTGTTCAAAATCGTTCAATCAAAACGATTTTGGTCTCATTCGATAGGTCTCGAAGAGTTCTTTCGAATGAGCTATATACTCATATTCGAATTTTTCACCCCAAAAATGAGCTTACTCCCCCTATGATTTTTCAATTTTCGGGGACCTGTAACTCGGCTCTTAGACGTCGGATCAACTTCCCCCATGTCTGCAAGAGCTTTCGAATGACACCTCACTCATCCGGATCGGTACAGAAAGAAAAAGTCTCTATAACATACAATATTCAAATATTTAACTGCACAAATATAGCTGCAGTCTTTTTTCATTCATTAGAGCATAAAAAAGGAATTGATAATTGGGTTGATTAGTTGCTAATTAATATTTCAAACCTGTTAGGCTGTTGAAAATTTTAATAATATCATTTAAATAAATGATTAAATTTAATTTTAAAATCATTTTAGACTTAATTCTTTTTAAAATTTAATTTTTTAAATCTTTAATATTACTTTACTTTTTTAATTTAAAGGCGGCGCAAATGTCGCGTTTTAAAATATTTCCGGCGCAAAAGTCGTCGGCGCAAAAGTCGTCGCCGCAAATGTCGTCGGCGCATAAGTCGCAGCGCAAGTGTCGCGGCGCAAATGTCAACGGCGCAAATGTCCTGCAACCATTAAAAATAGTATATGATAACCTTTTTTTAATCTTTGGAATTTTAAAATAAAATTTAAATAAAAAATAATTTAAATTAATTATTAAAAATGTTTAAAAATATTATTTTAAATTAATTAATTAATTAATTCTTTTTTATTAAATAATTATAATAAAATTAGAAAATATTTTTATTAAAATTAAATATTTAACAAAAATTGAAACTAAAATCAAATTAAATAAAATAATAAATATCAAAAGTATGGAAAATATTATTTAAATATTAATATATTAATTAATTATATATTTATTTTAATAAGAAAAATGTTTTTATAAATTACTTAAAAAAATATTATTTTTAATTAATATCAGAATATAAATAATTTTTTAGAAGTAATTTTAAAATAATTTTTGAAATTTTTATTTTGTCAATTTAAAAATAGTTGGACTATTTCAAAAAAAAATTTCTTTAATTTTTGAATTGTATAAACAAATATAAATATTATTTTTATTTTTAAAAAATTGAGAAAACAAAAAATGCGCAGAAAAATTAAAGAGGAGAAGCTTTTATTTTTTTTCTCATGCATTTTTAAGTAAAAAAATATTTTACTTATATTTTCTCAAAATATTTTAAAATTTATCAAGAGACGGAAGTTAAGAGGAAATAAGACAAATAATAATAAGAAAAAAATAAAATTATATTTATTATGAAATGGTATTATTAAATAAATAAATAAATAAATGTGTTTTGTTTTTCTCTCTTTTTTTTTTTGAAAAAAAGTACAAGAATAAAAATAAAAGTGTATTAATTTTAAATTAAAATATTTAAAAAATTATTTAAAATAAAATTAAAATAATAATAATAATAATAAATATATTTTAATAATAATAAATCAATTTAATCTTAAACAAAAATACTGGTCATAAATAAATATATATAAATAAATATATATAAATAAATATATATAAATATATATAAATAAATATATTAAATATTTAGGTATATACTATTAAAATGGTTATATTTTTAATAAAAATTAATTATCTATAAAAAAATATTTAATTAAAAAAATCTTGTTTTTGTGCATGTTAGGCAAAAAAATAAGGAATTGGCTTATTCTAAGGCATTTATATACTCAAAAACAAAATAAAAAAAGGTGAAAAAAAACAAAAATAAATATTTAATTAATTTAAATAATTTCCCATATATTTTTAAATATTTATCTTTTTTTAATATTTAAGTTGCGTCTTTTCTAAATTTTATTTTTTGAAGAAAATCTTTTTATTAAAAATAATATATATATTTATATTTATTTAAAAATATCTCTATCTATCTATTATTTACATATATGTATATATAAAACCAATTTTATTTTAAATTTGCATTTTGGCAAGAAAACAAAAATAAAAAGATTTATTATCTTTTTTTAAATTATTTTTTACATAAAATGAAAATATATAAATATTTTTTAAAGATTTAATTTTACTTTCGCAAATCCAGATTAAAATAATAATGTGAAAAGTAAAAATTAATTTAAAAATTTTTAGAGTGGGAAGCCTTTCATTTTTTTTAAATTAAGGATTTAAAAATAAATAAAAAATATATGCGTGGTAATAAGATTGGCAACATTATTTATTATTTAAAAAAAAGATTAAAAATAATAATCTTTCATTAAAACTTTTTAGACATAATTAAAATTATTAAAAAAAATAAAAAAACTAAAAAAAAATTATTTAGAATAATTTTTATTCCAACTTTAAATAATTAATTTCAATTCTTCAATTTTATAAAAAAAACAAAATCAAATGGAAAAAAAATATTTAATTAATTTGTCGTCAATTCACCTAAAAATATTCGTTTGTCACTGCCAGCGGAAAGAACTAAAATTATTAAAAAATTAAATATAAATTAATTTTCTTTTACTTATTGGCTCTGTTGGATGAAAATCAACAGCATTAATAGATCCTTGATGTCCAGGAAGTTTGTAAGCAATATTTCTAGAGCCAACATCCCAAATATAGACAAAACGATCACTTGAACCTATAAATTATTTAAATTAATATTATTTAGATAATTAAATTAAATGAGAAAAAAATATTCAAAACTAACCGCAAGAAATTCGATGAGAATCAGGTGACCACGCACATCGCAACAAATTCTATTGAAAATAATTTTAAAAAAATAGATAAATTTAATTAATCAAACCTTTTCAAAATTATGTTGATGTCCACTTAAAGTCTTTACACACCGCTGCGAACTTGAATATGGTCGAATATCCCAAATACGAGCTAAAAAAATTTTAAAAATAAGAGGAAGATGTAACTCTAAAATAAAGTCATTAAGCTCTTTTTTGACACTTATTTTGTCTATCAAAACTCAAAATAATTCTTTCATAAAGCTTATTATTTTTGACAAAACTTAAAGACAAATGATATAATAAAAATAAAATAGCTTGTTGCTATTGCAAAAAAAATTCCTCATCCAAAAATTATTTAAAAAATTTTTTACCAGTACAATCCATTGCATTTGACAAAATGTAGCTCCCATCTGGACTTAAACTTAGCCCAGTAACAGTGTCAGAATGGCCATGCATTGAATGGAAAAGAGCATTTTTGCGTAAATCCCAAACCTTTTGCGAAAAAAATAAATAGAAAATTAATTTTTAATAATTTTAATTAATTCAATAATAAAAGAAATTAACTAAAAACGAAATAAATTAATGAAATTAAAAATTTATAAAGAAATTAAAACCCTCAAAGCATTATCGATTCCACCACTAACAACTAGTTCAGAAGTATCATTAAAAGACACAGCTGTGACTTGATATTTGTTTATATTTTCAAAAACGATTGCAGGTTTTCTTTTTCTCAAATCATGAATCTTAAAAATCAAAACATTTAAATAATATTTTTTTTAAAAAAATCAATTACTTGAAAATTCAGAGATGTTAGACAAAATAATAATTCAGATTCGTGATCAATGCCCAAAATTACCCTTACATTAAAAACATGTTTTCATAATTATTTAATTTTTTGGTGGAATCACAGGTCTAAAGGATAGCTAATTAACTCAAATAAAAACCTGTATAGTTCCATCATCTGAACCTGAACAAACCATATCAGGTCCTCGTCGTGCTGGGTGGCAGCCATTTACAAAATCCTTTAAGGAATAAATAAAATATATTTAAAAATTAATAAAAAAAACCGTGTGTGAACGAAATCGTCTAACACAAACTCCCGTTTCCATATCCCAAACACGAACAGTTTTGTCGGTTGAACAAGTATAGAGATAACTAATAAATTAAAAAATTAAAAATATAAAACCAAAAATTGCCTAGTGTCTGTGTTAAAGTTCACATCCATAATTGCACCCTTATGTCCATTAATCGTAGAAAAATTTTCACAATCACCTCGGGCATTCCATAAAACTAAAAATTAATTATTTAAAAAATTATTTTCTTTATTACAAATGCGCATATCAAATCCAACAGACGCCAAAATACTTCCATCATGGCTAAATTTTGCCCCAAAAATTTCTCCTTCATGTCCAGTTAAAATCATTATTGGACTTTGAAGAGATGAAGGTCGTTGGTGACTGCCACAATTATCTTCTTTTCTTGTTTCATTTACTGGTACAATAGCTCCTTCATCTAATCTTGGACGTTTTATATCTTTGAAAATATACAATCAAAAATTAAAATTGAATTTTAACTAAAAAAAACCTGCTCTAGGAGCAAGAGGCAATGCTGGTCGTCTGAAAACTTGAGATTCCGCCATAAATATTAAAATCTCTAAAAAATATGAAAAAAAATCAAAAAATAAAAGTAAAAAATATACAATTAAATACAAAAATTAAATTGCTATTTTCGACAGTAAAATAAAACCTAAGAATCTTACTTAAAAACGAATTTTTTTGCAATGTCCGGGCTAGAGACCGGAACGGGAGGGATCCCAATCGGGATTTTTCGGGATCCCGGTCCCAGAATCCCGGTTTTTTTATTTTTGGGATTTTTTGGGATTCGGGATTTTTCGGGATTACCAGAAAATCCCTCCCGGTCACGATTGGCAAAAAAAATCCCACCCGAAAATCCCTCCCACGCCGGAGTAAAATTTGGGATTTTTCCTAAAATTTCGGCCATTTTCGTTTAAATTTAATTTGGCTAAATATTTTTTGGGAGCAGGCCAGTCGGCCGCTGCCCACTATGCCGCTGCCTAGTCTGCCGCGCCCACTCTGCCGCAGGCCCACTATGCAGCAGCCCACTATGCCGCAGCCCATTCTGCCGCAGATTTTGTTAGTTAATTATAGTTTTTTAATTAAAAAATATAATTTTACAAAAAAATTAAAAAAAAATTTTTTATATAAAAAAATATTCAACATTTAATTTAATCAAATTTTTATTTTTTCCAATTTTTAACAAAATACTTGAACAATAATTAAAAAAATTTTTTTAATTTAATTCCTTTTTTGTCCACTCTTTCTCTGTGCTGCTTTTCCAGCTTTTGAATATTTACTTTTAAAACTTCCCTTAAAATTTTTCTTTTTTTTATCAAAATGTTGTTGACGATCAATTGAAGATTTTGAACGTTTTCCAAATTTTTCTTTTTTAATTTTATTTTCTTTTTCATAATTTTCAGATTTTTTAATTTGTCCATTAATTTCTCCTAAACGATTTTCCTTTTCTTTTGGATTTTCTTTTATTTTATTGAGAATTTTTAATTGCCGAGTACGTTCTGAAGATAAATCATCATTTGGCTCAAACTTAAAATAAAAAATGTTTTTTCTTTAAAAAATATAAAAACCTTTCTTTTAATGCCCATTTTTGGTGCTTTTTCTCCTTTCAAATTCGATTGGAATTTTCCTGCCGAAGAAGTAGATTTCTTTGCTCGATTTAATTGCAAATTAAGCTTTAAAATATTTTAATTGAAATTTTATTTAAAAAAAATTAAAAAAACCTGTTCTTTTGACTTTTCCTCTAATGGACCAATTCCAATATGTTTTTGTTGTTCATTATTCCCATTAATTTTCTTCATTTTCTGAGAATTAGGTAAAGGAGTAAAAGAAAGTTGAGAAGAATTCTTTTCATTTCTGGCGATATTTTTAAGTCTTTGAAATTCTTCTTTATTTTTCTCTTCTCTTTTAATATTTGATTTTTCAGCAAAATAATCTTTATATGGATCTAAAAGAAAAAGAAATACAAAAATTATTTAATTTTTAAAATGCAAAATATTATCAGAAATTTA
This sequence comes from Meloidogyne chitwoodi, assembly GCA_015183035.1. Lineage (NCBI taxonomy): Eukaryota > Metazoa > Nematoda > Chromadorea > Rhabditida > Meloidogynidae > Meloidogyne > Meloidogyne chitwoodi. The sequence continues at coordinate 1,435,257 of JACZZP010000011.1, forward strand.
TTTTCACTTTTAATTATTTTTATCAGTGTATAAAATAAAGAGGATTCAACTCAAGTCTCAAAAGCAAGGTATTCTAGAAAAAAATTGCTTAAAAGCAATAAGGTATTGAAATTTAATTTTTTATAAAAATCTTAGAATTTAATTCAAGCTTAACAAGCAGTTACAAAGGAAAAAAATTTAAAATGAGAAAAACTTTACCAAAAATTATAATATAAATTTTACTCAAATTTGATATAAACTAAATAAATAAACCTGCTTTATCAGGAATTTCAATAAGCCAATCTTTTGTATCATTTTCTGGTTTAAATGCCTTTCTATATCCATATCTAGGTTTCCACTCATTTGTATTATCATCCCAAACTTTTTTGCTTCTCTTCTTTTTGCTAATAATTCCTTTTTCTTTAGCAAACTTCTCCCATTTTGTCGGCTCTTTTGGTTTTGGAATCTTAAAGAAATGAAAAATTTAAAAATTAATAAAATAAAAAACATACTGGTTTTTCTCTTGGCAATGAATATTCGATTCCAGGAAGCTTAAAATTAAGGATTTAATTATTAAAACGTGATTAGGGACTTTTAAAGTATTCTAAAAATTTCATCAAAAGTATTTTTTTCTAACCGAAAATTGTGTTTTAGCAAAATTCTTGATTTTATGAGAGAGATTTAATTTTACTCGATATATTAAATCGATCGGCTGTTTGATGTTTGGAAATTAAAGAAAACAGTTTAGAACCTTTATTCCAATCTTCCCAAAATATTTTTTCTAATATAAAAGAAAGAAAAAGTTTGTATTTTAAAAAAAAGGTAAAATCACACAAAAATTTTAAAAAATCACAAACCGTAACACAAGTAGCATCTTGAACAATTTTTCTTGGTAAAGCAAAAATTTTGTCAAACAAATATTGTGTAGATTTTTGTGTATAAAAATTAAAATCATTATTTTTTGCATTCTTTAGATGATTAACTTCATTTTTATCTATTAAAAGCAGAGTTCCAAGATCCAAATAAGGTTCAATGTTTGCATTATCAGAAATCATTATATATTACTAAAAAGTAATTTTGAAAAATAAGAAAATTATAAGTTACTAACAATAAATTAATAAAAAAAAATAAAACATTATAATATTTACTTTAGCTTCATGCACGACTGACAAATGAGTCACCGTTTTAAATATTTCGGGAGCGAGTCACTTTATCGACGCCGTTTTAACGTAGGATTTGACCGACAGATTTTCACCGACAGCCGTCTTACCGACGCCATTTGACCGACCGAAGAAAAGGTTCCATTTTACCGACAGAATTTTAATTTTATTCAAAATTTTTACTCCAACAGGATAAAATAAAAAAGAATGGACATCAACAAATTTTATTTTAAATCTTTTTTCCACATAAATAAATTAAATAAATTTATTAAATAAATTCTTTTAAATATTTTAACAAAATAAATGAAATTCCAATGACAAGGGAAAAAATTTGTTTGGACGTATAAACTTTAATTGGACGTATAAAAGTTGTTTAGACGTATAAAAGTCGATTGGACGCATATTGTGCATTAGCACCAAAATCTTTTTAAGAACTCGTTAGTGCAAAATTTTTATACATTTTTACTTGTTTATTTCCTCTGGGGAGTAATAAGGAACATTTTGAAAAAGCATTGATTTTTAAAGCTTGTTCTCACTCTTTTCTTTTTTTTAATTTAAAATATTTATGCGATAAATAATAAAATATATTTTTGCATATATTTATTTAAATAATAAAATTTATTTTTCAAAAATTTAAAAACTTTTATTAACAATGTTTTAGAAGAAAACAATATAAAAAATAAAAAAAGCCTCTAGAGTATACATACATTTTTAAATTTTGACTACATTTTTTAAAAGATATCAAATGTTTTTATAATTTTAATTTTTTTAATGTTAAATTTTTACTTGGCAACAATATTTTCTTCTCATTTAAAAGGAAAAAAATTTTATGTCAATAAAAAATATATTTAAATATGTATATGCAATAAATATAAATTATAAGTAATATTCTCCCTATATTTTTTAAATTTCTTTTTTTTTATTATTCAATGCTTATTCTTTTTTTCTAACAAAATTTCCTTCTAAAAAAGCTATTGTGAAAAATATAAAAATTAAAAATAAAAGAGCGAAAACAATGGCTTTCGCTCTTTTATAAATTTTTAAGTTTTGACAAGTTTAAATATAATAAATATTCCCTTTACTATTTCTAATCATAAAATAAAAATAATTATTTTGCAAGTATTTTATAAATTATTTAATTTTATTTTTTAATAAAAATAGACATACCTAATTATATTATTAGTTTAAATTAAAATTTTATTTATTTATTTTTCTTTTTTTATATATTTTTACTATTTAAAAAAATTAAATTTAAGCTAATCTCAAGGATTATTTGCCTTATTTTCAAGTATTTATTTTTTTGGCAATTAATGGAATTCCCACAACTATCTACTTTAAATAAATCTTCTTCTTTTTTAAATAATACTAATATTATTTATCATTTCCGAGAATGGAGAAAATTTATTTGGAAAATTTTTCCTCAATTTGATAGCATCCAATTAGGCCAATTTATTTTACTAGTTGTTGCATTAATTGGCTTTTTTGTAAGTTTTTTATATTTTAAAAAGTTCAAAAAACAAAGATTTATTTAATATTTATTTTTGAAAAAATTTTAAATTTAATTATAGCTTTGGATAATTCTTTCATACTTTTTGCTATTTATAATTAGGAAAGTAAAGAAATAAAAATAGTGTTAAGTTAAAGATAGAAAGGAAAAGAGAATATAACAAATAGATGACAGAGTAATACAAAAATAGTATAGTTTTCTATACAAAAATACATTGCTATTTATAAACTGATACTTTTTATTATTAAATACTAAATATTCTTTGGTCATTTGTTAACTCATAAACTTACCTGGCTGGGGCGTCCCTGCGATCAACAAGGCAGGACGTCTGTGGTGAGACTTCCCCATTGCACTTGAGGGCGAGGTTGACCCGCGGAGCGGCCGCAAAATTGTGGTAGGCTCACAGCTAAATTTTTGAGTGTGGGGGACAGCGTTCGCGCTTCCCCCTTAAAATCGTAAATAAAATGTTAATTAATTTATTTTAGTTAATGTTAACAATATTTTGTATTCATTTACCATGTAAATGTTCCAAAAAATCAAATAAGAGAAGATCATCATATTTATCAAATAATAATGGCCTTTTTATTTGTAGTAATGAAGAAAGGGTTTATTTTTTTAAAAAAGTTATTTTATTAAATATTTTTATTTTTTATAGCGTAGACTTTTAATAAATAATCAAACTCAAAATATTCCTTCTAAAACATTATCTTCTTTTAAAATTGATAATAATGATGATTTTATTAAACTAAATTCTTTAAAAGTAATTAATAAAAATTTAACATTAATTATTTTATTTTTAGAAAATCTCTAAAAATATTCAAAGTCCAATAACTTTACAAAAACGAAATTTAATAAAAAGTGATTTTAATATTAATAAACAATTAAATAATAATACATTACATTTTAAACGTTCAATAACTTCAAATATTGCTGAACAAAGTCCTCCACCTCCAAGAAGATTAGCATTACCTGGAGGGAAAACACAAGTTTTACCTTTAACTGGAGGAAATCAAAAAAGAGTTTCTCCTTTGGTATAATTATTATTTTTTTAATTATTTTTTAATTTAAATTTTACAGATTTTACTTATGGCAGATCGTGAAAATCAAAGAAGAAATTTCTCTCAACAAAATAATAATAATAATATTATCCAAGATAATCAAAATAATGGTTGTGAAACAATAAATGAAGATATTGGAGAATCTGATCAAACAACAATTATTAGTGAAGGATTACTTTCTATTGATAGAGTTAATTTAAATAATTAATTTAAAATAATTTTATTAATTAATTTAAGACATTAATATCTACTAATTCAACAATAATAAATGACCAAAATAATTTAATTTCAATTCCAGGATATTTAAAACATCCTAATTATATGTTTAGATTTTCATCATCTCCTCTTCCTAAAATTTATACTCCACCAAAATATGAAGTAATTATTAAATTAATATTTTTAAATTATTTAATTAAGATAGCCCCTCCAACTTATTCACCTCCAGAACCTCCTCAATCTGATGAAGAAAAAGAAATTAATTTAAATAAAATTATTAATTTATCAACTAGGTATTTAATTTTATTTATTTGGTGCGACGACATTTGCGCCGTTGACATTTGCGCCGCGACACTTGCGCTGCGACTTATGCGCCGACGACATTTGCGGCGACGACTTTTGCGCCGGAAATATTTTAAAACGCGACATTTGCGCCGCCTTTAAATTAAAAAAAAAATTAATATGTATTTATTAAAGGATTAAAAAATTATTAAAAAAATTAAACTAAAATGTATCAACTAAATAAATCCTATTAAGATTCTAAATATTCATTCTTTTAAATATTTAACTGCACAAATATAGCTGCAGTCTTTTTTCATTCATTAGAGCATAAAGCAAGAAGATGCTCATATTTTTTTGAGATTTATGTATTTCTTTTAAATCTCCTTCTTTAGTATATAAACATATTTTTTGTAAATAGCTTCGTTCTGTGAGTTAAAACGAATTGATAATTGGGTTGATTAGTTGCTAATTAATATTTCAAACCTGTTAGGCGTTGAAAATTTTAATAATATCCTTTAAATAAATGATTAAATTTAATTTTAAAATCATTTTAGACTTAATTCTTTTTAAAATTTAATTTTTAAATCTTTAATATTACTTTTTTTTTTTTAATTTAAAGGCGGCGCAAATGTCGCGTTTTAAAATATTTCCGGCGCAAAAGTCGTCGGCGCAAAAGTCGTCGCCGCAAATGTCGTCGGCGCATAAGTCGCAGCGCAAGTGTCGCGGCGCAAATGTCAACGGCGCAAATGTCCTGCAACCATTTATTTTATAATTTTGAGAAGTAATTTAAAATAAAAAGGGAAAAATGTAAAGGATAACCTTTCCTTTTAAGTATTCTCTCCGACTTTTATGAGATAATAGACTAATTAAATAATTAATTAATTATTTAAAATAAAGTAGTGGTACTAGTTATGTAATAAATACAACAACAACTGATTCTTCTGATTTATCACAAATTAAAAATAATAATATAATTCAACAAAAACAATTTTATTTATCTGAAAGGAATGAATTAAATTGTAATAAAAATATTTCTGAAATATTTGATGCAGGTATAAATTAAAATTAAATTTTAAAATAATTTTAATTTTAATAATTTAATTATTTATTTTATTATTCAGAAATGGAAACATTAGAAGAAGATATAAATAATAAAATATTATTACCTTCTAATTCTATAATAATAAATAAATATAATAATGAAATTGATGAATTACCATCATCTAATTTAATATTTCAAAATTTATTAATTGGTGGAAGAGTTCCTAGAAGTATTTCTCAACAATTAGAAATGATGGATAAATTGTCTAATAGTACCTCAAAAAATAATATTAAAAATTAATTTTTATTTTTTATTAAATTAAAAATTGTTTTTGGTTTATTTAAGCTTTTTAATTTTATTAATTTAAAAAAAAAATATTCCAATGCATAATGTTCATTATCAATTTTTTAAAATAATTAAATTAAAAAATATTTAAATTAATCTTTGATTATTATAATAATTTAAAAAATATTTCACTGCCTCTTATAAATTATATTTATTTAAAAATATTCTCAGAATTATTTAAAATTATTTTTTAAATAAACTAAAAATTAAATATTACAAAAAAAGGAAAACCTTCAAATAACTCTTTTTTTTAATTTTTCTTTAAATTAATTTTTTCTTAGAATTTTGTTTAGTTTATAAAAAAAATATTTATTTTTGTTTAAATAATTTTTTTTGTTTTTAATTTTAAAAAATATTTTTTTAATAAAAATTATTTTTCTTTTTATTTATTTATTTAGCTCATCTGGCAATGAAACATTCTCTTTTCATAAAATTGTGAAATTATTTTTTTATTTTTAACAAAAGTGTAATTAGTCTTCTCATATGAGAATAATATAAAATAAATAAATTTATAGGCCAATTATTTATTTATTTATTTTAAATAAATAAATAAATATTTCCTGAATATTTATTTAAAAAAGGAACAAAAATTTTAAGAAATATAATTAGAATAATAAATAAATAAATTATTAATTTATTTTAAGGTAAATATATCTCTTTTAAATTAATTCAATAATTTTAAAATATTTAGAAAATTTAGTTTAATTATTTTAATTAAAATATATTTATATTAATTTAAATAAATTATTTGTATTTTTGCTTTTAAATTTATTTTAAATAAAAATAAATAATTTAATTTATAAAATCTTTATCTTATTCACCAACACTTTTGCCTTTCATTTTTTCCCACATAAATACAATAAAAATTAATTTAATTTATTTTTCTTCTTTTTTTGTTTAAAAAAAATTTATATATTTTTTTCTTTAATATATTATAAATAATTGGCGGAAACGAAACAGATTTTTATCCTTCCATTATTGGCCCATTATTTAAATAATTTTGTGACAGTTTCATTGCCAAAGGCAATTTCTCTTTTTATGATTTTTCTTAAATTTTTAAAAATATTTTTATGCATTTTAAATTTCAAAAAAAAATTTAATTTATTTTTAAAATCTAAATAATTAATTTTAAAAATATTAAATGACTAAAAATTAAATTTCAATCTTTCCAAAATTAAAATATTTCTAAGAATATCTATTATTACTATAAAATTATTATTTTATAATAAGTGACTAATTAATTAATTATTTATTATTTTTTTAATTTTTGTAAAAAAAATATTAAAATTTCTATTTTAAACCTTTTTTTTAATTTATTTTATTTAATAAAATGACCAATTCTTTAAATTATTTTTAATTTTTAAACAATTATTAATACATTTTTTATTTTCAAAAAAATATTTTATTTTTATTAAATTAATTTCCCATAAAATATTTAAATAAAATTATTAAATAATAATTAATATTTTATTATAAAATGAATTAATTAATATTTTTATTTAAATAATTTCTATTTTAATTCCTTTTCTTGATAATTTAATTTTCCTTTCTTTTTTTAACTAAAAAGAACACACACATTAAAAAAAAATAAAAATATTTTATTTTAATTAAAATATATTCTCTTTTAAAAATTAAATTAAATTAAAATAAAAGAATTAAATATACCCTTAAATTAATTTTTTTTGCACAAATTAAAAAACATTTATTTACTAAAATGAAAAGATCTCTGTATTTATTACAACTATTTTTAGAATTTTTATTTTTAAATATTACTACTGCCTGCAATTGAATGGTTTCTGTTACTATAAATAATATAATTAAGCAGATGAAATATTTAAAAATTATTTTAATAAAATTTTTGCCATTTATTTAAAAAATTTTATTTGTAAATTATAATATATTTTTAAAATAAATTTTTTAATTATAAATAATAATTTTTATTTTATTTACTTTGTTAAGAAAAAAGAAGTTTTTATTTTTGATAATATTAAAAAAATAAAATTATTAATTTAACTTTTAATATAAAATAAAGGTTTTTGGCATTAATAAATATTTTTATTTTTTGTCTAATATTATATATATTTTCTTAAAATAAATAAAAGGCATTTATTTTAATTAAAAATAGACAAAAATTTGGAAAAAATAATTAATTAAGTTTTTTTAATAAAAATAGACACGCTATTAATTTATTAGAGATATCTTTTTATTTTTAATAATTTAAAGGTTATTGTATATTTTTTAAATAAATTATTTTTTCGTTTATAAATTTAATTTAATTAATATTATTAAAAGTTAAAACTTTTAGAAAATTAATTTTATTAATTTTTGTATTTTTACATCATTATTTATTAAATTATTTATATATATTTTTAAGGAATAATAAAATATTATTTTTTTCTTTCATTATTTAGTTTTATCTCACATTTATTATTTTTAAATAATATTATTTTAATATTTTAATAATTTTATAATAATATTAAAATTAATTCAAATGTAAGTCAACATAATCAGACAATCTTATATTAATTAATTAAATAATTTATTTATTATATTCCAATTGGATTAATAAAATATTTTATAAATTAATATTTTTAAATAAAAAAAGTTATTTATTTATTTATTTTCTTTTTAATTAATTTAATAAATATAATTAAATATAATAATAATTTCCGATTAAATATATTTAAAGGATTGGTCTTTCTAAATAAATAAATAAATATTATTTATTTATTTATAGCAACTTTTAATTATTTAAAATATATTTAGTAAATTAACTTTATTTAATAAATATATTTTAAGTTTTATTATAATTATAATATATACTTATTTATTTATTTATTTATATTATTATTAATTGTTTTTTTAATTTTTATTTAAATTAAGAATGTCTATTAAAAATATATTTTTATTTTTTTATTTTCATTAATTTTTTAAGAATTTACAATTAGGCAAATCCCTCAATGCTGCAAAAATACCACTAGGGAAGAAAAAAGCTTTTTCAACTAAAAACCAAATTAATTAGAGTATTTTCTTTTTTTAATAATTTACATTTTATATTTTTAATAATTAATTTAAATAAATATTTAAAGTAAAATAATAATATTAAATTTATTTTTAATTTAATTATTTTAATTTTTGGGAAATTATTAACAAAATTAAAATTTTAAAATGTTTTTTTTTATTAAATGATTTTTGGTTTAATTTATATATTTTTTTATTATTAATTTAATTTATTTATTTTTAAAAGTTTCTTTCTTTTTATTTAAAATAATAATAAAAAGATTATAAACTGTTAGAATATTATTATTTTTTAGTCGTGAGAATAAATAAATAATATTTATTTATTTTTGTGTGCTTTAGTCAATTTATTTTTTAAAGGTAAAATAATTTGGGTTATTTTACTTATTTTTTACGCTTCAAAAATGCATAAATAAATATATTTTAGTAAAATTTATTTTTTTCTGTTTTTTGTATTTATTGAAAAGCTCATTTTCTTTATTTTTGAAAAAAATTATTAAAAGACTTTTGTTTTAAGAAAAAAAGATTTTCTTATTATCAAAAGAAAAGAGAAAAAATAAACTTTCTTTTTTACTAAAAAATTAAAAAAGAAAGGAAATATAATAAACTTATATTTTTAAATAAAACTTTAAATCTCTTTTTCCTTAAATTATAATTAATTTTTTAATAAATATTTATTTATTTTTTATTATATAAATAAATATATTTGTATTTATTTGACAAGTAAAAATTAAAATTAATTAATTATTTCTTAATATTTCTTTTAATAAATAAAATCTGTCAATTGCATAAAAATATTTTTTTATTTCCTTATTTTTAAATAAATTTTAATTAATTATTTTAGACTAATTGATATATCTATTTATTTCTTTATAATTATTTAAAATTATTATTAAAAAAATATTTGTTTATATTTAATTTAATTAATTCTTTTTTTTTTAATTTTTAAATTAATTTTTAATTTTTTTAAGTTTTAAATAATTAATTTTTAAAAATATGGAAAGCTCAACAATATTTAATAACAACACAGAAATTCTTTTAAAAATTCCCGAAAATTTTGATAAATTTTCAAAAAATAATATTTCAATAATTAATGAAAAAGAAGAATATTATAATAAATGTCATTATGAGGTAAAATTAATTTAAATAATTAAAATTAATTTTTTTATTTTTAAGGGCACAGATTATTTGGAAGTTAAAATTATTTTGGTAAATAAATATAAATTATTTAAAAATATTTAAATTAAAATTTATTTAATTTATTTAGATTGGTGTCTTTGCAAGTGTAATAGCATTAATTTCCTTTATGCTTAATGCTTTTCTTGTAAATTTTTTAAATAATTTTATTTTTAATTTTTATTTTATAGGTATTAGTATTTGCTTTAAATCCAAAACTTCGTCAATCTCCTCTTTATTATTTTAGTGTTTTGGCAATTTTAGATTTGGCTTTAGCTCTGCTTTATATTTTATTAATGGCTGTTCCTGTTTATAGTTAAATAATATAATTAATTAATTTAATTAATTTAATTTATTATAGTGGATCAATTTAAATATTTATGGCTTTATCACCTTTTTGTTATTTATTTAAGGCCAATGCTAACATTTTCTTATTTTGCAATGTTTGCCTCTGTTTTAATGATTTTATTGGCTACAACAGAAAGATTATTACTTACATTTGAAGAAAAGCAAATTAAAAAAGCTAGAAAGTAAATAAATTAAAATAAATTAATTAATTATAAACAAGTTTTAAAAATTAAAAAAATTAAAAATTTATTTATTTTTAATTAAATTTAATTTATATTTTTTAAAGAATTTTGGAAAGAAATAGACCAAAAGTTACTTTATTAGTAATGTTAATAGCTTTTGCCTATAAATTATGTACATATTTTGAAATTGAAGTAGCTGAAAATAAATATTGTAAAGGGTATTTTTAAATATTTTAATTTATTTTAATTAATTTAATAGTTTTGAACAATTTGAGGTTATTTCAGCTGTTCATGAAGATAACCCTAATCCATTATTTAGACTTTTTGGTTCTTCCAAGTATAAGTAAATATTTTATATAATTTATTTAAAAGGGTAATTACTTTAAAAAATAATTTTTCTCTTTTTATTAGTAACTTTTATAAATTTAGATAAAGATAATTTAAATACGTATTAAAATCTAATATTTTCTTAAAAAATAATATACCGTAAATATTCTAATATAATACCATGGTATTATATTTTTCAACTTCCTCTTTAGATGGGGTTATATTAGAGGGTGGGGCTATATTTTTCAATGTCTTTTGTAAATTTTATTTTCACTTTATTTCAAATAACTAAAAAATAATTGAGCAATTTTAACTAGAATTCTAAAGAAGCATCAATGGGAAAATAATTTTCATCATCCACCTCTGAAGAACTATCAAAAAAGTCTTCGTTTTCAGCAGATTTCACACCCTTTTAACGCGTTCAGTATGTGTCATTCGAAAGAGCTCGGAGAGCTGAATCTAACTAGCCCTGGACGAAGTCGAACCAACGAATTGAGCCGAGTTACCGGTCCATGAAATTTATTCATAGGGGTACCAAGCTCATTTGAGGTGATTACCACGGCTGCCTTTATTTTCACTGAATTAATTATCTTGTTATAATTTTAAATAACATATGTACTAAAAGCCAACCAGCCATGGGCTAAAAAGGAAGAAGTAATAAACACTCCCAATAGATCCAATTTTGACGTGTTTCCAGCAAATTAATCTTCATAACTTTGTTCAAAATCGTGCAATCTCGACAATTTTGGTCTCATTCGATAGGTATCGAAGAGATCTATCGAATGAGCTATCATACTCATATTCGAATTTTAACCACCAAAAAGAGCTTGGTCCCCTCTATGATTTTTCGAGTTTCAAACCTGTAACTCGGTTCAGCTCTCCGAGCTCTTACGAATAACATATTACTCGACTGGGTTGAACCGCTAAAAAAACCCATTATACTTCCCCTTATTCTTTGTAGGTATTGAATAAGATTTTCGACATTTTTTAACACTTTGGCAAAGATCAGAATCTATGTTTACTACATCAATTTCGTCACTTTCGGATTCGCTCATAATTCGCTAAAACAATAATATAAATGATAATTTTAGCTGAAATTACGAAATAAGTGAGGAATTAGTATTTATTTAAGGAGTGGGATTATATTAGAAGGTGGGGTTCTATTAGAGGGTGAGGCTATATTTTTCAACCTCCTCTATAGGTGGGGTTATATTAGAGGGTGGGGTTCTATTAGAGCATGGGACTATATTAGAATATTTACGGTAATAATTTATTTTAAAAATAAATTATTAATTTTATTAAATTAAAAAGGTTTTGGTGGATGTTTGTTACTCGTAATTTGGTAAAAAAATAAATTTTAAATAAATAATTATTTTTTAAAAAAAGGTTGATCATATATTTCCTTTCTTTTTATTAGTTATTTTAAATTTTTATATTCTTCGTGCTTTAAGAAAAGAAAGTAAAAGAGCTATTATTAATTATCAAAATTTAATTTTAAAACAACAAAATAATAATTGTTTAAAACATGAAAGTTTTTGTTCATTTTGTTCATTTTGTGCTAATCAAATAACACCAATAAATAATTATTTTGATAAAGAATTTAATTGTAAAAATAATAATATTAAAGATAATTTAAAAATTACAAATAAAGGATGGTTAAAAAATAAAAAGGTTAAGTTTAATTTAATTAAATTTATTTTTATAAAATTGTTTCAATTTTTTGGATATTTAAAATATTTTTAAGGAAATTTCTACCTTAAATATTTTAAGTTTTAATGAGAAAATTTTTAATTTTATTAAAAGACTGAAAACTTTTTAGTTAATTTAGTAAAAAATAAATTTTAGAAGAGGAATAGGACATTTCTTTTTTTAATTATATTTTTATTTATTAATAATTTAAATTATAAAACTCTAAAATTAATTATAAAATAATTATATTTTTAATTTTAAAAATTGGAAAGAAGGTAATTAAATAAATAAATAAATTAATTAAATATATTTTTTAATTTTAAATTTAAGATAATAAATAAAACAGAAGATAATAATAATAATCAAAAAAAGAATTTAAGAGCAGCAACACGTGCTTTAATTTCAGTTGTTTCAATGTATTTAATGAGTAAAGTATTACAAGTTGCTGTTACTTTCTTTGAAACTTTTGCATCTGATGAACTTTCTTATGAAGCTAATTTTGGGAAATTTCGTCCAATTTATTCTTATGTTAATGATGCTATTTCTATTTTAACTTTACTTTCAAGGTTATTATTTAATTTAATTTATTTATTTATTTTTAAATTTTATTTTTCTCAGTGCCCTTCGTTTTCCAGTTTATTGTGCTTGTAATAAACCAATGTTTATTGCCTCTAAGGTTTTTTTAATTAATTAATTAAAATATATTTGTTTTTTAAATAATTTTAAAATTAAATAAAAATAAAGAAAAAGGGGAAATATATAATTTTGTGTTCAAAATTTAAAAAAATAAAAAGAATTACCTATTAAAAAATAAATTAATAATTTAAAGGCAACATTAAATAAAATATTTCATCGTCCAACAATTTCAACACCTAAAAGAAGAAAAAAACGTAATTGTTCAAATTGTTCAACTACAAGTTCATTTTCTTCATATTCTTCTGATATATGTCCCAAATGGGATAATCCTCCTTTATTATTATTAATTAATTCACCTAAAAAATTAAAAGAAATAAAAAATAAAAAATTAATAAAAAATAATAAAAAAGAAGAAAATAATAAATTGAAAAATATTAATTTTAATGAAATTAATAATAATAAAACAAAAATTATTAAAGAAGAAAAAGTTATTTGTATTATTGCAAGTCCAGAAGAAGATAAAATATTAGATAATGAAGAAGAGGAATTATTTTGTTAATTAATTAATTAAATATATTTTTTAATTTTAAAATTAAATATTTATAAATTTTTAAAATATATATTTTTATTTTTATTTAAGACAAAAATTTTATAATAATTTTATTAGAAAATACATAATAGACAAAGAAGTTTCTTTTTACTTATAATTCTAAAATATTAGGAACAAAATTAATTTTATTTATTTTTATAAAAATATTTATTTATTTATTTTATCTAATTTGTTAATAAAAAAAAAAATAAAATTTTAAATTAAATAATTAATTTTGCAAAAATAAATTATTTACCTATTATTTTATTAAATTAATTAATTATATATTCTTGCAACAAATAATAAGTTTGACGTATTAAATAAAGTTAACAAATTAAAAATCTTCCTAAATTTTCTAAAAATAAATTTAATTAAATAATTTTTTTTAAATATTAAAATCTAAATTAAATAAAAATTGTCTCTAAATTTATTTAGCTTTAAAAAAAAGTTGCAAAAAAATATTAAAATTTATAATTCTTGAATAAAATAAATGTATAAATATTATTTAAATTGTATAAAATATTTATAATAAAAAATAATAATAATAAATTACCTTTAATAAAAATGAATATTCGTATTATTTTTATTTTTATTTTTGCAATGTTTTTGGCTAATATTTTGCATGTTATTGGTTTGTTTTAATATTAAAAATTAGAAAAAATTTTAAAAATAGTTTATTTTCAGAAAATGAAGGAACAAAATTATTTATTTATTTTAATTTAATTAATTAATTTAAGCTGAACGATCTGTAAGAACACACCCTAACCAACATGCTGGACAACCTGATACACCTAACATTAATTAAAAATAAAGGATTGCTAAAATGAAGAGACAAAAAAATAAAAAGAAAATAAAAGATTAATAAAAAATAAATTAATTAATTAAAATAATTTTGAGGGAAAATTAAAACAAAAAGCTTATTTTTTAAAAAATATTCTAAAATAATTAAATAAAAATGTCCAATTTATATTTAAATCTTTTATAAAGTGAAAAACATTCAATGATGAGATCTTTAATTTTTTAAATATATTTTTAATATTTATTTCTTACTAGATATTTTATTAGTTAATTGTGAAGAAATTTTAAAATTATTAGATTGTAACCATTCCAAAGGAATCCATTGTGGTTCTGATTTTAATGTTTCTAATGCATCCAAAAGTCTTTAAAAAATAAATTAAAATAAATTAATTAATTAATTTAATTTTTTTATTCGTAAAAAACTCCTATTTTTTAATAAAATATTTTCAATTTTTAAAAAATAATAAAAACCTTTTTAAAGTTAAATCTCTATTTCTATTAATTAATATTAAATCTGCTTGTTTTACCCAATTTGAATTATTTAAAAATTTTGCACTTTCTTCACAAATATTTTTTAAATTATTTAAATTTAATTTTTGTTCTTCATTAATATTATTTAATTGAATAAGTTCATCTAATTCTGGAGCAGCAATAACAACAATAAATGGCATAAATCTTTTTTTTTTTTAATAAAATTATTAAAATAAAATTTAAAAAATAACTCAGAATTATATAAATTTGATATTGCTTTAGGTGAACAATCCAAAACACAAACACGTCCAGAACGAATAATTTGACGTACAGATTCTGCTGTAGTACCATAAAGTTGATCTTATTAAATTATAAAATAATATTTTTTAAATAATTTAATATTACCATTATATTCTCCCCATTCAATCATTTGATGATTACGAATTAATTGAAGAATATCTTCCTTTCGTTCAAAAAAGTATTCTCGTCCATATTGTTCTCCTTGTTTTGGTGCTCTTGAAGTAACTTTAAAAAAATATTTTTATTTTATTCTTTTAAATCCCAAATATACCACCCTCTAATATAACTCATATTGAAAATATTTAAAAAATACCTGGAACAATACTAGCAAATTGATATTGTCTAGACTCTAAAAGCATTCTTTTTAAAGTTCTCTTTCCAACACCATTAGCTCCAATTAATAAAATAACTTTTCTTCCATAAGGGGATAACATAGCTACAGGGCAAGTTTTAATATTATTTGGAATAAAACCAGAAGTAGATAAATCATTTACTTTTCTTGCCTATTTTTTATTATTATTTAAATTTAATTAATTAATTAAATTACTTGAAAATAATTTTCATTTTTTGAAAGAATTTGAAGAATATCTCCACGTTGTAATGAAAATGATAAATATGGTAATAATTTATTTTCATTATTATTTATATTATTAGCTTTATAATCATCAAGAATTTTACAAAATTCCTTAAAAATATTATTTTTTTATTTAAATTATTAAATTAAACCATAGGTGCAGAATATAAATCTGATAAAACTAATTTTAATTGAACAGCTCCTTTAGGTTGATAAAGTTGTTTTTTATTAATAAATGGTTGTCCATCCAACTTTTTTAAAAAAAAATATAAATTATTTTATTTTATTTTAATTTACCTCAATAATTGTATCCCCTGCTTTAATTAATTTTGATAATTCTGGAGTTACTTTTACAGCTACAAACTGACCTGAATAATATTTTTTAAATAATTTTAGATTTTTATTATTTATTTATTTTTAAATAAAAAGGTTTTAAATATGTATATATATACTTTTGGTAAATAAAAAATAATTAAAATATTTAAAAAAATATTAATTAATAAAAGTAAAATATTCCTATGATAATTGAGAAAAATATTTTTTATTTTGGATTATTTTAATTAATCAAAAAATATATTTTTTTAATTTTTAAAAAATAATATATAATTTAAATTTTACCACAAATTTGTTCCAATTCTAATCCTTCTAATAAATTTGGTTTTACTTCAACAATTCTAGATTCATAAGCACTGGCTAATAAATATTTTTTATTTTTAATTAATTGTTCAATTTCAGGTTTATTTAATTGTGAAAGGTCATTACAAGGAAATGAACGTTCTATTATTGTTATTAATTTTCGTTGACCAGAAAAAGGATCAAAACTGAGATATTCACGTTTAGAAGAAATATTAGTAGTATTATTAATTGTAGTAGAAGAGGAGAAACTGTCAGTTATTTTATTAATTCCATTTTTCTAAAAATAATTTTAAAAAAATTTTTAATTCATTTTTAATCTTTTAAAATTATTTGTTTTTGTAATATTATTATTTAAAATAATTTTTATTAATTTTAAAAATTCGTTTTTTACAAACCAATTCTGTAGGACTTATAGGCGGAGATAATAATTCTTTTACTTCATTTTCATTATTATTATTTTTTTGTTTTTCTAATTTCTCTATTCTTTGAAGTAAAGAATTTAAACAATCAGAAAGATGACTATCCTTATTTCCTCTCATTTCACCTATAAATTCTTCATCATCGGCCATTTAAAAATATTTATTTTTTTGAAGATTTTTTAATTTTTTAGTAAATAAAAAAATATATGTATTTTTATAATAAAATTGTTTATATTTATGTATTATTTATTCTTCTTTTTTTTTGTCCTTTTTTGTTGTTAGTGAGATGCTGTCAGTCGATAATAATAAAGACTCGTGCAACGAAGTATTTTAGTATATCCAAGGTTATAGTTAAATTTTATAAAGAATTGAAGATTTTTTTAAATTATTTTTTGAAAAAGTTTAATATTTTCTTAAAATAATTTTTTATTGTTTTTTCCCCTTTAAACACTCAAAAATATTTTGATAATTTTTTTCTCCTAGGCAACCAAATAATTATTTTATTACAGTTCCCAAATAAAAATATTATTTAAATATATAAAATATAAAGGTTTTAATTTTATTTTATTGGCCCTATGACAAAAAATAAAATCTAAAGACTTTTTAGAATTTTAATATAATAATTTTTTAAAAAATAAAAATTATATTTCAAAAATAACTTGTATTTAAATACAAAAAATCAAAATATTTCTGGATAAAAAGCTTTAATTTTTTTAAAAAAAGTGAAATATTTTCGTCAAAAGAAGAAAGTTATAAAAAGAGAAACGTGGGAATTGTTTGGGTGAATAATGGAAAGGCGGACATCATCAATGTTGAAGACATCCCTCAAATTACTAGTCTTTCTTAAATAAGGAATTTTTTATGAAAATTTATATTTAAAAAAGTAAAAAAGGAAATAAGTAATATTCAACGAATTATAAAATTTTTTGAAAAAAATCATTTTTTAAAATAAATTAAGGATTTGAGGACAAATCCAAAAAAGGAACTTTAAATAAAATTTTAATTCTCTCAAGTAAAATAAAATAATTAATTGATAAATTATTTTTATGAATTTATTATATTCTAAAATAAATTCAACACATTTAACTATGAGCAAATATTTTGTTTTGCAAATAAAATGTGACGGGTAAAATCGAAATTGTCGCCTTTTCTCATTTTATGAAGCTTAAAGGACGTATGAAAAGAGATATGTATATATATAAAAAATCCGGAAAAAAACACAATTGCGGCCGGTCATTTGAGACCCGATATTTGTTACAAAATTGAAAAAAACAATCATTAACTAGTGTGTAAAATCAATGTTCCGGACCCAAGTTCGGATGATACATATTTCTAAGCTTGAGCAGGTCTTCTCAATTTTTTAACTCAAATATCAAGCCACAAATGATCCGTCGCAAGTGCATTATTTTCTAGTTTCTCTCATAATTACATACCCTAGTTTTTTAGCCCTTTTTATAATAAAAACAAAAAATTTTTATTTTATAAAATAATTAAAAATCGCTCTCAAATGTCAATCTATACCATGTCAACCCTGGGTATCAATTTTAGCCAATTTGTCAAATTGCCAATTCGGTCAAGTGATAAAACACTCCCAATCGATCCATGTTTGTACCAATACCAACCGGCTGAGCCTTAAAATGGATAGATAATAAAACACGTTCATGTTTGTGCGGGTCAACTAATTTTTAAAAGAATTGACCGAATTGGCAATTTGACCAATTGGTTAAGTTGCTACTCAGGGTGGATTTTTAGTAAACAATTTAAATTAACAAAGTTAGTTTATACCTAACAATAAACGAATATTTATAACATAAGTATG
The DNA here is from genome assembly GCA_015183035.1 of Meloidogyne chitwoodi. Lineage (NCBI taxonomy): Eukaryota > Metazoa > Nematoda > Chromadorea > Rhabditida > Meloidogynidae > Meloidogyne > Meloidogyne chitwoodi. The sequence continues at coordinate 1,453,828 of JACZZP010000011.1, forward strand.
TCAAAATAAAAAAGGTAAGACATTTTAATTTATTTTTTCACCTTATTTTAAAAAAGAATAGTATATTTATTTAAGTTCATTCTCTGGGAAGAGAATTAAAGAATCAAAAACACACCCATCATCACTAACTCCGCCTTGGTTAACATGATGAGCCTAAAAATTAATAACAATAAAATAACAATAAAATAAACTACCTTACTACGAACTAAATAACCTTCAACTCTATTCCAAAGAATTTCTCCATTTTTTTCATTACCTATAAATGAGCCATACATTCCTACTTCACTTACAATATTTTCAAGTGTAGGATTTTTAAAAGGACGTTTAATGTAATTCTTAAATTAATTAATTAATTAAAAATAAATTATCTTTTACTTTAATCACAAAAGGCGAGATTTTTTGTTGTAAAATATATGCTCCACGTTCTTTAACAGTCATTTTACTTAACTTATCAACCATTTGTTCATCAAAATAATTTCCTTTGCCAGCAGGTTTCATTACATATTTTTGAGGGTACTTAAATAATTTTTTAAATACTAAAAATATAATATATTTACTTGAATAACATCTTGAATAATTGCCCTAATATTATCATCATCCTCTTCTAACCCCCAAAGTCCAGTAAATGTAGAACGCAAAAAAGAAATATTTTCTTTTTGATCAGGTAAAAAGCGTTCAATAATTCCTGGTTTAGCCAAAATTTGTTGAATTTTGTTTGTTCCACTTTAAAATAAAAAATATATTTCTGAAAATATTTAAGATTAAAATTTATTTTTACCTCAAAGCAAGACGAATATTGGGAGAAAGAATAGTTTTTGAGCGTTCCATATCAAAACGTATTTTCCATTCCTTATCCTGTATAAATTATAAAAAATTTAATATTGAACAAATAAAATCTTTTCCCTTTCTCAAAAAACAAACTTTTTTCTTTTATTTTTCAACATTGGTAAACAATTGTTTATAACTAGAAACCGGCGGCAAAATCACATTTCCGGGATCCCGGCCCGGGATTTTTTCAATCGTGACCGGGAGGGATTTTGGGATAATCCGGAAAATTCCGACCGGGATCCCTCTCGTGTCGGTCTCTATTATAAACCCAATATATTTTAAAGAATTTTCTTTTTTTAATTATAATAAAATCATACGCTAGGATAATGTTCAGGCAAATATCCATAAGCCATATGAATCAAAGCTACACGTTTTCCATCAGCATACATTGTATAATCATTTTCATTAAGGCAAAGTCTTAATTTTAGTTTTTAAATTTTTATTAAAAAAGTAACCTTTGTGTTGTTTCTTTAATTGACATTCTAATAACATTAATATGAAAACCTTCTTTATGTGCTAATTTTTCAAGTTCAAACTGAAATAAAAATAAGTTAAATTTTTTTAAATTTAAACCTGAATAAATTGTAGCTGTTCATAATGACAAACTGGGAATAAATCAGGCTGATTCAAAAACACAACAACAGCCTTTAAATTTTTTTTATTTTATTTAGAATATTATCACTATACATTATTATCTCCAAATAATTTCCATGCATGTAACATTACTTCAGCCATTCCTTTTCTTGGACGATTTTTCGGCATTTTACCATTAACATTAAAAGCTCCATAACGTAAATCCTCAACTTTTTTCATCATTTTTTTGTGAAGTTTGGTCATTAAAGTAGCACAACCTGGACCTCCAACATGGCCAATATTTACTTTAACCTTTATTTAAATATTAATACCTCAGTTATATTATTTTAAATTAATTTGAAATTATTATTTTAAAATTGTAATAATGGAATTAATCCCTCTTTGATCTATCATAATTTTATTTTTATTAATTTTAAAAAATTGCATACATTTTTCATCTCCATTTTGCGTTCTCGTTCATCCCAATGTGACATATAATCAGCCCTTTGAAGTTGAACACAAATTGGTTGCCTAATTCCATCAGCTTTAACCATTTCCATTAATTCTATTTGTTTAGCTATCCACTAAAGATATTAAAAATTAATTTATTATTTTATTAAAACCTTATCAGAGAAAACTACATCTCTATATGCATCAATAATAAAATCATGATCCAAAGAAACACGAAAATAAAGTTCATTAAGTGTTTGTTGAGCTACTTTAGCTTTTTTAAATAATTCATCATGGAAAGGAGATGGCAATAAAGCAATTGGGGGCGTTACCTTTAATGAAATAAAAATAATTTCTTAAAAATATTACAGCTATGTCATTGCAATCCTTTAGCCCATTCCATAAGGCAACATTACCTTAATTTTTTTTCATTATTTTTTCCCCATAAATAACTAACCAATAGTATGACAGTAGTCATTAGCATACCTAAAAAAATTTATTAAAAATAAATCTTGTTCAAAATTTTCTCATTTTAAAAAACAAATGTTCAAACTAGATATTTTAAATGTCTAATTAGGAGTAAATTGAGAGGGAAGGTTTCCCAAAGATACCTTAAAAACTAGGCTTCACATCATTATTTATTTTATTAAGGATTAATTCATTTTATTAAATTTTAATAAATAAACCAGCTCAATTCTGCCAGTTTATGTTGATCATCTATTGCTTCCAAAACATAATTTTTTGACGTAGTTCCATCAACTAATCGATTACTTAAATCATCGATAACTGAATTTACATGGCGAATAATTTTTAATACATCATCTTCATTAATTCTAGTCAAAGTTTTTAGCTGTTGTAACAAATCATTTTTCATCTAAAATTAAGATAAAATGAAAGCATAATAAAATTCTAATTAAAAAACTGCCTGTGTTGTAGATGAATTATGTTTAGATTGTAGATGATTACTTATATTTTTATTTGAATAATCTTTTTTACAATAAAAACAAGTAGTTTTTTCCGAAGACATCTTAAAAATATTAAGGTTAAAAATTAGGATTTATATAGTATAGTTTTAGGAAGAATAGTAAAAACACACATTTAAGAGGATGTGGTTTGAGTTTATTTATTTTATCGTGACCTTAAGTGTTGCGAATAATTATTTTACAGACCCAAAAATAGCAAAGACTATTAAAACTTAAAAATAATAAAATATTATTAAAAATTAGAGTTACACGAGACCGAGTCTCGCCCATTTTCCAATCTCGGTCTTGGTTTTACCCGGTCTCGGTACCGAGACCGAGTCTCGACGCTCAGTCTTACCGAGACCAAGTAGGTATACACACCTAAAGAATGACTTTTTTTATTATTATTGAAGAAAAATTTTTAAATTTTCAAATTTTCACTATTTGGCATAACGTTTTTCATCAACTCTTTTTCTCTATATCTGGAGATCGGAACGGGCGGAAACGGACTGTTCAGTGTTGCCATTTCAGTGTTGCCAGTTCAGTGTTAGCCAGTTAGTGTTGGGCCAGTTAATACCAGTACAAACGTTCCGACATCTACGAACCGGAATTTTAGTAAAAAAAAGTAAGAAAAAATAATAAGAACAAATAATGTTAGTTTCTGATAAAATCAAAGTTCCGGGCCCGATCCGGGTCCGATTTCTTATGAGATTTTCAGCCTCAACGTGACACTGAACTGGCTAACACTGAACTGGGTCAACACTGAACTGGCAACACTGAAATGACCCCAACCGGGAACAGGCTCGGGTCCCGATCCCCGTTTCCCAGTCCTTTTTCCCGGATCCCGGTTTCTCGGCCGGGACCGCTTATTTTTGGATCTTGAAAATATACGGGAATTCCCGATTTTCCCGGTCCGGCCGGTCGTTCCATTCTAAAATTTCACGTTTCCCGGTCCCGAGTTTTTCAAAATTCCGATCTCTATTTATATCCATACACAGGAGCAGATCAGTTGAGTCAGCACGATTGAGTCAGGTACAGTTGATTCACCGTATAAAATATTTCACCAAAGTTTTTTCCTAATGGTTTTAGGCAGTAAAATAATAAAACTCTGAGAATAATCCTTAAAACGGGTGTTTTAAGCAATGTCCGGGCTTGATGATTGATAAGAATTATATCAGGATGTACACAAATAAAAAATAAATGTCTAGAATATCCTAATATCCGGTTATTAGAAAACGAGAAATGGTTCATTGCCCAAATCACACGGTCCTGCCCTATTTTACATACCTATTTTAATTATTGAAAAATCTACCAAAAAATTTTCTAATACATATTCTTTACTATTTTTTAATAAAACTAACTTTAACTTTTCTAAAAATTTCCTCAGCAAATTTATAGATAATAGAAGAACAAGTCATCATTTTTATAGCATAATTACTCCATTCTTTTACTTCTAATATTTTTATTTTATTTTCAAATATATAACTAGCATTAGTTGCTTTAATTATGTCAATAAGCAATTCAGCTGGTAATAATTTAAAATTTGCTTTTGTAATCATTCTTAAAATAATTAAAAAATTAAAATTGTTGTTTTTTTATTCTCCAAAATTCCAGAAAATATTAAAATATTTTTCCTTATTTTGTGTTTTTAGGTAGGTCGATGAAAATTTTTGTATAAATACATATTTTGATTTAGGTAATTTTAGGATTCTTTATTTTATTTTTATTATAATTATTAGTTTTATCAACATTGAGATAATTATAATTAATTAAAAATGAAGAAAATTTTCTAAGGATAAAAATTTTTAAATTTATTTTTTCAAGTTCTGATTTTGGAACATTTGATTATGTTTAACAAATTTTCACAATTGTAACGATTATATTCGAGATTTACACTTTTAATTTATATATTCTATATTTAAGTAGGGAAACTATTTATAAGTTTATTTTATAAAAAGATCGTTCAAAATATGACTATATTTATATGAGTAGGAAAAGGGAGGGAATAAATAAGTTAAGTTAGGAAAGTTTGATAAAGGAAATGATTTACAATGTTATATGATAGAAATATTTTTAAGCAGTTTTTTTGAATGAGATAAAAGGAAAACATTAAGATGTATTTAAGCAATGTTTTAAATAAAGGTTAAAATGTTTAGGCAATGTTTTGAATTTGAAAATTGATAATATTAGAAAAAGCCAAATTATATAAACATAAAATGACGCAAATAGTTGAAACAAAATTTTAATTAAACAGATATTTTTTTCTGAAATAATCAAGGGGTATAATGATAATGCTTTTAATATTATTTATTTAACATTTCATTTGTTGTAATCATTTTTAACTATAGTAAATATTTAATTTAAAATTTGGTCATTGACCGCTTAGTTTACATAAGAATTCTCTTTACTTAGCTAGTTAATGCACATTTATACCAAAAAACATCTATAAATTAATAGGATTTTTTGTTCAATCAAAGAAAGCTGATTTAATTTAATAATTCTCTAACTATAATTATTCTCACAATATTTTTCCATTTTTTTAAATAATTTAGTTGCTCTTTGCACGTTAAGACCCATTTCATTTATTTTCGAGCTTGCGCAATCATTTTAATGTTATTCGGTGCGGCCATAATTACTTGCGTATTTTATTCAAATTTCAAATAGTAAAAATACAATCAAGAATAATATCAATCAACGAGATAATCACCATGGAGATTAAATGAAAAGTGCCAAAGAGGGTACGAATTTCAGATTTCATGTCATTAAGTCTATTTGCCAATTTTGGGCCAAAATGCCGTTAGCGTCATTTTTTGAATTTTTCGGCATTTTTAATTTTTTTCACTGCATTAAAAGCTTCTTTAATTTTTAAACTAATAAGAATTAGAGAGAGGGAGTGATAGCGAACTAAGCGGAAGAGAATTTAGTTACCATCCATTTGTTTCCGGTATGTGGCCACAAAATATTTGCGCGGAGGTCAAAAATAAGCCAAAACAGTTATAATATAAGCAGCTATAAATCTGATAATTTTTAAGCTATCTCAACTAATCTTATATCATTTTGAAGCCCAGGTTCTGCTCTTTAATTTCACATAATATATGTGCTGGATTCTTTAAATTTTAAAAAGTTATGGCCAAGACAAAATCCACCTCCGATGCATTTTATTCAATTTAAATTTTTTATTATATTTCCATTCAAATAGATTGGATGGGAGTTTTAAAATAACAATATTAAAGAAAAGTTCTTAGTAAGAATTCTACAATGAAATTTATTTTATTTTCGGCCTCATTTAAGGACTTATGGCCACAGTTGCCAAATTTGACTAATTTATGGCTAATTTCTTTACTGAGCCAAAAAATTTTTATTTATTTAATTTTTTAAACTGATTTTATGAAAAACACTCTCATCTAACGTTTTTATGGAGTTATTGACTAAATGGATTTTTTGGGCAAGTTAAAAAATTTTCCGCACGTGTAAAATTTTCCCTCGATGCATGTTTATTCTTAAAGCCATAACTTTCTGAAATTCATTTAAACAATGTATAAGACTTATATCAAATGAAAGAGGAGATTCAGAGCTACAAAATAGTATAAAACACAAGAAAAATTGCTGTTTTATATTTTTATTCGATGTAGAAAAAATACGCAAGTAATTATGGCCGCACCGAATATTAAAATTTAAAAAAGGATATACATATACTTTCTCAAAATTACCCAATTTTCAAATTATTAAGTGTCCATAATACCTCTATTCAAATAAATAATTATCCAGGATTGGATTTTATTCTTAAAAAGCCTCTAAAAACCTTCGCTAATGTAGAATAAAAACAATAAACAAACTGAAATAATGTCTCTTTTATAATTCAAAAGAAAAATAAAATTATAGTTAAGAAAAAATAACTCGTACTTAATACAAAAAAAGTCAAAATAATCCGGCATAAAAAGCTTTAATTTTTGAAAAAAAAGTGAAATGTATTCGTCAAAAGAAGAAAGTTTAAGAAACGTGGGAATTGTTTGGGCGAAATAATGGAAAGGCACACATATCAATGTTAAAGACATCCCCAATTATCTTCACTAATTTTCTTACACAAGGAATTTTGTGATGAAAATTTTTATATTTAAAAAAGTAAAAAAGGGAATACTATTCAACGAATTATAAAATATTTGTTGGAAAAAACATTTTTTTAAATAAATTAAGGATTTATCCGCTTGACTAATTGAACAGTTTCCAGTAGTTCACGCATTCTCGAAGAATTACTCTAAAATTTAAATATTAAAAAATAAATTAAAATTAAATAAACTTCAGAGATAAATCCGTGTTTAACCAATTCTTCAGTCAAAGTTTCAGCAGTATCTCCTTCCTTGAGCGGTGCAGTCAATTGCCTATTCATTTGGTCATCCAATTGAAGTTGGATTCGCAACTGATATCCTCCTTGATCAAATACGTCGGCATGCATTTGCATAATTTGGCGAGTTTCGCAATGCTGTTGATGTTGTGCAACAGAAGACTTTTCAGATGATATTGTGAATGTATTAATGACTAAAATAATTAAAATTAAAATAAATTAAAAAAGATCAATTATTGACCTTTTGAGATAATTAGAAAATATTTTCTTAAAGTTAGTTATCCAGGTGTGACTGATTTAAAGAATAAGGTATACCTTGTCCAGGTGTTTCACCAATGCTTTGATTGGTATGATAACCCTCATCCTGAACAGGAGCATTATGTGGATGAGGCAACAGTGTGTTTGCTGTAGTAGTTGTAGTGGTTGAAGCAGATGTCATAGTTAAAACGACGGTTCCAGATGTTGAAACCGCTGATGACACGGTTATGCTTGCTGTAGTGATTGGCGTAATAGTAGTAAAGTGAGCGTTGTACCTAAGACAAATAAAATAATTAAATGGACAGTTAATTTTCAATTAATTTTCAGTGTCATTTTTCTTTCCCTCACCCGTCTTGTTTTAAATTCGTAAGGATGTTCGCAGCAGGCGCATGTTTTTGAGTATTTGCTGCTGTTGTTGGTATTGGTGTTGATTTCTCAATGTTTGGTGCTGCCTCTTGTGGTGGAGAGGAAACGGCTCTCTCTGGAGGAACTATGCCAGGGGTCGGTTCATGAGATAAACGGACATTGTCTGGCTTTTGTTGTTCTTCTAAGAATCCATCTTCATCCAGACTAGTCTCGTCTTGTTTCTCGGGCTCAGGAAAACCCAAGCGATTAAGCAATTCTTCAACGTTTGCACGTTGATTTGGATCATTTTCTAGACAACGTTCAATAAATTCCTAAAAAAAATAATTAAAAAATTTGAGAAGTTCAGTCTAAGATATTTTGAATATTTTCTCTTGTGTTCCTTATATCGCCATTAGAAAAAACAATAAAAAACATTTTGTATAAAAATGCAAATGAATCAAATTGAGTAATAAGAAAATCGGGTCAAGCTACTCGTAAAGGGGAGAATAACTATTATCATATTTATTTTCCATTTTTGGGTAAATGTCCAGTTGGCTATCTACCTGTCCGCAAAGAGAATTCGCTCTTTTCTTTTCTTCTCTTGCATTTTTGGCGTTAGGATAAGTACACGCTTATTTTTCCTCTACACTGTAATATGCCTTTTGGCACTTGGAAAGAAAGCGATAAAATAATTAAAATTAAATAATAAAATGAAAATATATTTATTTTAAAAGTAACTAAAGATTAAATCAAAGAACATAAATTTGGGACATCATTCTCAAATATATTTATAGAAGATCAGGTGGATAACAACCTTTTATGGGATTATAATGAAAGGATAAAAACCAGTAAAAGGACAAATATTTAGGTAATTCAGTTTCTGTAATATGTCTCATTTGACGGACATTCTGAATTTTAATCACTTTATTATTATTTAATTTTAATTATTTTATCGCTTTCTTTCCAAGTGGCAAAAGGCATATTACAGTGTAGAGGAAAAATAAGCGTGTACTTATCCTAACGCCAAAAATGCAAGAGAAGAAAAGAAAAGAGCGAATTCTCTTTGCGTACAGGTAGATAGCCAACTGGAAATTTACCCCATTTTTGTAAATTAAACCTTTTGCTCAGGATCTTCAAGTGAATCAATCCCTTTCCTAAGCAATTCTTCTGTAACCATATGGAAACCACAACCACCAGCAGTTGAAGGAGTAACACTATCGGCAGAAATTGATTTATCCTTTTCGCCTCCACCATTTAAAGATCCACTAAGCAAAGCACCAATCGTAGCCATCTAAACAAAAAGTTTTTTTTATTTTGAATATTAAAAAATGCCTCCAAAGCGCAAACTCCGAACGAGTAAATGTCCGCTTGAGTTGTTGCTTCAGTCAAATCTTAGAAAGAATATAAAAAAATACTTGCAAAAATAAGCTCACGATCATATTCTGGCGCCATATAATGAACGTTTTTGATAGTTTCACGAAAAGTCTTAACATGATGTTGAATGGTGTTTGGAGCAACTAGAAAAAAATACTTTACTAAAATAAAATTCTAAATACCACATCCAATTTTTACAAGACCATTCTGCTGAATAAAAATTGTATTACAAGTCAAATTCGCATGCACAATTGGCGGATCACAACAATGTAAATAAGATAGAGCAGAAAGGATTTGGCGGTTCCAGTTCTTCCAAGCCTAAAATATTTACATTATTCTATTTTATTAAAAAAATTAATACTTTAATGTTTAACAGTGTGCCTGAAGAACGAGCTCTTTGTAGAAAACGAGACATTGATCCAGACGACATATATTCGGTTATAAAAATTATCTAAAAGTTAATATATGATATGGATATTTTTCCTCCTAGTCCCAAAATGCTGTTTTTCCGATAATCTACAAAAATCTTAAAATTAGATAAATGGTTAATTTATTCGCAAAAAAATCTATAAAAATCTAAGAGTTGACTAGTATACAAAAAAATAGGAAATATAAGAAGACAACTCACCCTTGGCTTATTCGAATTGCTGTCTACCCAATATTTATGAAATTTCACAAGGTTTGGATGTTCAAGATGAGTCAAGTGATCAAAGACAGCTCGAATCTTCTCCTAAACAGGAAAATAAAATATAATTAGATATCAACATGATTTTTCAAAAGAATCAAACAATTAAAAAAATACTAGATTATGTATAAAAAAACCTCTTGATCACGGAAATTTTTACGCTCTGAGAAGAGCACTTCATTCCAAACAACTTCATTTCCAGTTTCATTGTCCATTGCCAAATAAGAAGCATCAATACCAGGCACATCACGTTGCTTAACCTTTTCACATCGCTTAGACCATCTTTTGCAAGGAGACTCTTCCAATATCTAAATTTTAATTTTTAAATCTTTTAAAAAATATTATAAATAACCTCGTCATCCTCTTGGTCCGGATCACCTGAATTCCTGCCCGCTTCCTTATAAATATTAAAATTTTTACTGTTAATGTATGAAATAAAACAACCTCGTCAAGAGATTGCAATTGGTCATTAGATTTTTCCAATTGTTCACTCATTATGATCCAATATATATGTTGCTTAACCCAAACTATATCCTTCTGCCTGTCTAAATTTCTAATCTATAAGAAAAAAATTTTTTTGAAGTTTGCATAAATTTTGCGTACGGGATATATGCAGAAATATTTTTTTAAATATTTTCCTCAATGAAAAAATTGTGTATATTTTTGTAAATTTTTTATAAAAATGTAAGAAGCTTGACTTTGTCTCATAAACTTCTTGTAATATTGAATGGTAATGATTGAAAATAAAAAGCTTATACTCTAATAGAGGAAAGCGATATTTTCGTGGGCAATTATTAACTTACATTAGCCAGTAATAGATGGAAGATAAATGTATAGGACAATGTAAATGAAGAAATAGATGTAAATAATTGATTAAAAATCTAACAAGAAGTTATAAAAAAAATTTACTACAAACAAACTTTTGATTTTTGTGCTATTATTTTAATTAGAGAATATTTTTATGAAAAAAGAAAAAGTCTGTTAATTTGAAATATCTAGCACGTTTTTCCATATTTTTGTGTCAGTGTACATACATATATGTATGTTCTAATTATTTCTAGCAGAATTTTTATTCACAATAAATAACATGGGAAATCATTTTTTAGTTTATACGACCAAGTAAATTATACAAAAATTGCTTACTAATCAATTAACATTAGAAAATGAGTAGACATCCCAGTTTTTCATTATTATAGAATATTTAAAATAGTTAAAGTATGGAAAATCTCAATTACGACGTCCACTTGACAGCACTCTAAACCGTAGACGCACGCGTGAAAATCCGTACCTATTGTTTTAGACATTTACTTTCGACAATGCATTTGTTTCGATATCGAAAATTTTTTACATTATTAAAATAAAAAGCTTTCGACTACGTAGTACGACTAGATGGCTTGCGGCTACATGGCTTGCGCTACCAGGCATGCTCCGTTTGAGCACAGCACTTTCAGTCAGTGGGAGCAGTTCAACTGAGTAACCGTTTTAAAGTTTAACTCAAGTTTTTTCCTATATACGAATTATAAAAATATACAAATGATAGCTCATTTGAAAGAGCTCTTCGAGCTGAGTCGAATGAGATAAAAATAAATGAATTTGGTTGACTGTGAACTGAGCGTACTCAGTTGTGCCAGGACTCAGTTGAGCCGGGACTCAGTTGTGCGGACTCAGTTGAGGTGTACCCCAGTCAGTTGACGCACGCGTCAAAGCTATTTGTTTGCTATTTCTCTTTTTCTTTTTCCCGCTCTCTTAATTTTCCACACTCTTTTCATCAAAATCCGAAGTAATAAACTTCAAAGTCCCGAATCTCGGCTCCATGACTTTTTGTCAATGGACTTTACGTCAATGGACCATCCGTCAATATTTTTAATGGATTTTAAGTCAACGGACTTTTCGTCAATGACTAAATATGCATATATGTAATTGGGAGTTTGTCTATATGTTTGTCTGAGATTTTATAGTAAACTGATTGGGGGAAGTAGAAATGGGAGCTTTTATATAAGTGTTTAAAAGTTCGATACTATATAAACAGCGTATTTTACCATTCTACTGTTCTACGAGCAGCGCCAACTGTCTGTGACTTCAACGTCTACGAGAAACGTCAACGGTCAGCTACACTAACGGAGGAAGCTCTATGGGCCAAGGTTTTGCGAGCTACGCTAACGGCGGTGGTGCTTGAGACTAAGGTTTGGCGAGCTACGCTAACGGCGTTGGTTCTAGAGACTAAGGTTTGGCGAGCTACGCTAACGGCGTTGGTTCTAGAGACTAAGGTTTGGCGAGCTACGCTAACGGCGTTGGTTCTAGAGACTTAGGTCTTAGGAGCTAAGCTAAGGCGTTTGTTCAATAAACTGGTGTCTTAGGAGCTAAGCTAAGGCGTTAGTTCAATAAACTGGTGTCTTAGGAGCTAAGCTAAGGCGTTTGTTCAATAAACTGGTGTCTTAGGAGCCACGCTAAGGCGTTAGTTCTATGAGCCAAGGTTCTAGGAGTATGCTAACGTCTACAAGATACGCCAACGTCTACGAGCAACGTCAACGGTCTATGAGCTACGCTAACGGCGGTGGTGCTTGAGACTAAGGTTTGGCGAGCTACGCTAACGGCGTTGGTTCTAGAGACTAAGGTTTGGCGAGCTACGCCAACGGCGTTGGTTCTAGAGACTAAGGTTTGGCGAGCTACGCTAACGGCGTTGGTTCTAGAGACTTAGGTCTTAGGAGCTAAGCTAAGGCGTTTGTTCAATAAACTGGTGTCTTAGGAGCCAAGCTAAGGCGTTAGTTCAATAAACTGGTGTCTTAGGAGCTAAGCTAAGGCGTTTGTTCAATAAACTGGTGTCTTAGGAGCCACGCTAAGGCGTTAGTTCTATGAGCCAAGGTTCTAGGAGTATGCTAACGTCTACAAGATACGCCAACGTCTACGAGCAACGTCAACGGTCTATGAGCTACGCTAACGGCGGTGGTGCTTGAGACTAAGGTTTGGCGAGCTACGCCAACGGCGTTGGTTCTAGAGACTAAGGTTTGGCGAGCTACGCTAACGGCGTTGGTTCTAGAGACTTAGGTCTTAGGAGCTAAGCTAAGGCGTTTGTTCAATAAACTGGTGTCTTAGGAGCCAAGCTAAGGCGTTAGTTCAATAAACTGGTGTCTTAGGAGCTAAGCTAAGGCGTTTGTTCAATAAACTGGTGTCTTAGGAGCCACGCTAAGGCGTTAGTTCTATGAGCCAAGGTTCTAGGAGTATGCTAACGTCTACAAGATACGCCAACGTCTACGAGCAACGTCAACGGTCTATAAGCTACGCTAACGGTGGTGGTGCTTGAGACTAAGGTTTTGCGAGCTACGCTAACGGCGTTGGTTCTAGAGACTATGGTTTGGCGAGCTACGCTAACGGCGTTGGTTCTAGAGACTTAGGTCTTAGGAGCTAAGCTAAGGCGTTAGTTCAATAAACTGGTGTCTTAGGAGCTAAGCTAAGGCGTTTGTTCAATAAACTGGTGTCTTGGAGCACGCTAAGGCGTTAGTTCTATGAGACAAAGTTCTAGTAGTATGCTAACATCTACAAGATACGCCAGCGTCTACGAGCTACGCTAACGGCGGTGATTTGTTGGCCAAGGTTCTAGGAGCTATGTTAACGTTTACAAAATACGCCAACGTCTACAAGCTACGACAACGGTGATGGTTTTGGGATAGTGGTGTGTAGTCAGAGAAAGTAGGAGATCAACTTCCTTTATTATTTCTTTTTTATTGTTGTATATTATTTAGCGCGGTTTTCGGAGCCAGTGTCGACAGCTTGACTTAAAACTTGACTCATGCTTGATCATGTTTTAATTTCTCTATGTATTGTTTTGTTTGTAAATGTTTTAATTATGTTATAGTCTATTCTTTGTAGTTTCTGTTGTGTTAGACGATTGTAAATTTGGGTATCTGGATGATTATTTCATTATCTTGTTTGTTTATTTTGTTGGAAATGTTTATATTTATGTATGACTTTATTGTTTAGATTATTTTTTTACTTTTTTCTATTTTAAAAAATTTGTTTATTGACGAAAAGTCCGTTGACATAAAGTCCAATGACGAAAAGTTTGACGAATGGTCCATTGACGTAAATTCCGTTGACGAAAAGTCGTGTCACCCCGAATCTCGCAGAGATAACGGGTGCACGACTTTTCGTCAACGAAATTTACGTCAATGGACCATTCGTCAATACTTTTCTCATTGGACTTTATGTCAACGGACTTTTCGTCAACTAAATTTAAATTACTTTATTATTGATGGGTACCTAATTTCACGTATCTTATTTAAACTTTTATTTTAAATTTTATTTAAAAAATGTATACATAACAGGGATGCATATCGTATCGTATATCGTTATCGTATTTTATCGTATTTTTGGGGTGATTTTGTATCGTATCGTATATCGTATCGTATTTTTTTCTGAAATAATATCGTATCGTATATCGTATCGTATTTTTTTCTGAAATAATATCGTATCGTATATCGTATCGTATAAAACCGAACGATATGCATCCCTGATACATAACTTGACTGAATAAATTTTTTGCTGTAAAAAATCGATAGGATATTGACCATTAAATTTTAAAAATTATTATTAATCCCAGTGATTTTAATCTTTGCAAATTTAATTTACGAAAAGAAGAAATTTTACCAGTCCAATGATTTCTGCAACGGAATTATTTCCTAATTTGAATTATCCAAATTGGATGTCCTAAAGTTGGATGCTTTTGCCTTCCACAAATGTCTGTGTTTGGCAGTTAACAAATAAAATTTCAATTTTATTAGACGCGCAGTCAATTTCTCATTGGTTGACCACACAAGTATTTCTACCCAAAAATATTTTCAGAAAATGGTAAACTATTGCAATTTTATGAAATTGGATTTATGTGCTTGACTGTTTTTCTAAAGAGAAAAAGTAATCTATGCTAATCAAATTTTAAGTTTTATATTTGTTATACATACTATATGTAAAATTGAGAATTATTGAAAATTAAGGCAATTTATTTTTTTTGACAGCAATTTATTAAATTGGCTTTTATATTTTAAAATTATTTTTCTACGTATTTTTAATTTTTATTATGAATTTTTCTTAATTTAATTTTATTAAAATAAAATTTCTATTTAAGAACACAGCTGCTTATTAATTAAAATTTAATTTTTTAAAATCATAATAAATTACTCAAAAATATATATACATTATCAATTATATAATTAGATAACACAGCTAAAATTTAGTTATAAATTCCTCTTATTTTTAATTTTTTTCTAGTTTTTAACTCAAGTTACCAAATATATGTAAATATTCCCATTTTTTTAAAATTAATTTCTCTTTTTTTTAATGTCCAACATTATGCGCCATTTCCCATATTAAAAAAAAAAAAGAAGAAATCAGTATTCTTCCGACAAAATTTTTGGAGTATTTCATTGCACCTTTTTCCGCCAGTTTTCTATTTATAAATAATATTTGTATTTATTTATTTATTAACAAAAAAACATAAACGAGCAAAATGAATGAAAAGGACATTTTTGACATTACTAGAATATAATAATAACTCTACAATAAATTCATAGGTTCTCCTCTATTTTTTCAATTATTTCACAGCTGTTAAATAATAAATTGATGAATATTATTTAGGGCTTTCCCTTCTTGTTTATTTTTGTTTTGTATTTTTCTTCTTTCGATTCCAATAGAAATTTATTTTTGTCATATAAAATATAATTCCTTCATTAATTCAATATTGTTGATGATTTTCTGCGCACCTTTGCAAATTTATTTTTTTCTAAAGTGTTAATTGCTCTATGGGTATTTTACGAGGTGGGGACTTTTCGGCGCAAATTTATTAATTAAAATTGTAGTTGACTGCTTTTAAGAAATATATAAAATTTATTTTTTATTTTAAAAATTTTTTTAATATTTTAATATTTTATAAAAATACATCTAAATTTTATAAATCTTTTTAAAATTCTTTTCTTTAAAAAGAAAATAACTTTTTTTGGTACTATTCCGTTATCCCCACACTTTGCGGACAAAGTTTTTGCGGACAAATTTTATTTTATATTTTAAAAGAGAAAATATATTTATAAAAAATAAATCAATCAAAAGGCCAATATTTTCCCCAAGCACGCATAATTTCTTCAAAAACATCTCCATCACCAATCATTTTCCTCCACAAAAATTCTGCAAAATAACTTTCCAAATGATGACTTGCTTTTCTCCCATGTTCTTATTAGCCATTTGGCATTGCCCCACATCCTTTACACTTTTTGAGTATTAGATCCTGTTTCGGGGTCTACGAAGTTGTACCTAAAAGAAGTTTTTAATTGAAAAAGTTTTGTAAAGAAGACCACGATCTTGTAAGAATTCGATGGCATCTTTTTCCGTTGTTGGCAAATCCCAAATTTTCATTATAAATTAAATAGAATGCTAAAATCGAATAGAAAATAATAAAGAATGTACTTTATTCTTAGTTTCCATGTTTATTATACACCAAACAAAATTTAAACTTTGATTGATTGCCAAAGGCAAATGGAAGAAAAGGAAAATTAATATATTTGTCCGCAAAAACTTTGTCCGCAAAGTGTGGGGATAACGGAATAGTACCCTTTTTTTTATTATTTTATTTGGCACTCTCTCAAACTCATAAAAATAATAATTTTTTATTTTTTTATATTTTTAATCATGGATTTACTTATATTTATTTTAATTTTCAAAATATAAAATAATTTACCTATTTTCTTTACTAAACAATAAATTTTGGTAATAATTTGATATATTTTCATTATTTTATTAAATCAAAATATTAAATTATTTGATCAGCATATTTGTCTGATTAATTTTTTCTTTTTCATAATATTTATTTTTTATCCATTTTTACATACCCCTCCTTCCTATGTTTATTTGTTTTTATGTGACAATATTTATTTATGTGGTGGTTGGTACTTTTTGACTTTCTCGCACATTCATGTGAGCAAACGCTCAATTTTTTAGAATTGGCCTTAAACAAATTGATGAGAAAATATTTTTTAGAATATTTATATATAAATTAATATTGCTATGAGAAAATTGATAAAAATTAAATTAATTAATTAATTAAATTTAAAAAAATAAATAAATAATTATTTTTTAATTATTTTCCTCATACTATTTTAATTTTTTCAAAAAAATTAAATTTTATTAAATTTTAAAATTTTTTATTTTCAATTATTCTAAAAGACAAACCTCTTTTTTTTCACTTGTGGGCGGTGACATCCTTATCCCAAAATTTTCATCCCTCATTCTTTTCACACTTTGTGTTTTTCTCTTTTACTTTTTTTTCAACCTTGCTAATAAAATTCATATTTTTATTTATTTTATATTTTTAAAATAGTTAATTTAATTAATATGTTAAAGTTTCAATTTCTATAATATTTTTCCTTTTTATCTTCTAATAATAATAATAATATTATTTTAATTAAATAAAATAATTTATTTAATAATTAAGATATATTTAATTAAATGTTTTTCTTATTTCAACATTTATTAATTTTTATTAAATTTATTTTATTATTACTACTAATTATTAATAATGTCATTTCATTGCCAAATATTGGTAGGTTTTTAAAAAAATTTTTTTTAATTTTTTATGGTTTCTCTTATTTTTATTTATTTAAAAAAATAATTATTTTGAGTCGGTTTTTTATATTTTTATATATTTCCTATTTTTATTTTCATCTGTTCGCTCATCCCTTTTTTGCAAAGCCAAAAAAGCTTTATTAACAGGAACTCTTTTTTTACTATTCAAACCAATTAAATATATGCCGACAATTGGCAAAGAGAAAAAATAAATAAAATAAATTTTTTAAACAAATATATTTAAAAAAATATATTTGTTTGGTTTATAATTTGTTAAAAATAAATTTATTATTTTGTTTGAGTATTAATTGGAAATTAAAATTGGAAATATAAAATTGTTAAATATTTAAAATCTAATTAAAATTTTAAACTTCTGTTTTTTCTTTTGTAATAGGTCAATAATATATTTAAAATGGCCAAAAAATACATCAATCACTGCGGCACTTTTCTAACTTTTAAAATATATTTTTTCTTTTTTTTTTAAAGATTGCCGATTTTCTGTTGAATGGATATATTTAAAAAAATAATTTTTTTATTAAAAAACAAATGCATCTATTTTTTAGTTCTCTTAGCACATAATGAAGAGGAACTTATTTTGAAAATAAAATAATTTTATAGTCTAAATTTTTATTAAATTATCCTAGTAATTTATTTTTAAAATTACAGTATATCTATCTCTAAAATTAACATTTTGTTTTGTTATCTCTATTTTTGAACATTTGTTTCTTAATTTTATTTTTAACAAATCCTCTCAATCAAAACTTTTGACAGATTTTTCATCACTTTCACACTTTAATATTTCTTTTTTATTTTGACAATTTTAAATTACTGTAATCCGCTAAACAATTTTTGGAACAATTGTTGAAAATATATTTTAAAATATAATAAAAATAAATTATTTATTTAATTTATTTATTTTTAAAATTTAAATCTCTCTCTCTCTCTTAGACTTTTTCTTTAAAAACATATTTTTTAACTTTGAAATTTGGACTCTTTTTTAAAAGATTTATTTATTTTTTAAATATGCACATTTTTAGATCTTCTTCTAAAATTACTTTTTATTTTTTTATTCAAAACATTTGGCCATTTTTTTATTTTTTGGTAGCTTAAAATGTTGACGTCTGGTGGAATTTCTAATTTTTATTTATTTGATTTAGATAAAAGAATTTTAAGAAAAAAAATTAAAATATTAATTATTAAAAATAATTACAGTAATTTTGAAAAATAATAATAAATAATTATAATATTATTTATTTTATCTGATCTTTTATTGGCACTTTCTTCTTTTTTTATTTTATTTCTCTCTAGACATTTAATCGTAAATTTGTTGTTCAAAAAATCTGTTTATTTTTAAGAGAACACAATCTTCTCTGATTTATGACTTTTCTTTTATTTTTAATTTAAAAATAAAAGAAAATAAAATTATTATTTATTTTTATAAAATATATTTAAATTAAGGAATGTTTTTTTTTGTTTTTCCATATTTTTTAAATTAATTATTTAATATTTTTCTATCCTTGTTACATTTTTTGAAAATAAATATTAATTTTTAATAATAATAATTTAACAAAAAATACTAGTTTTTTCTTTTTATTTTTTTAACTCTACGGGTCTCTCAAAAAAAAAAGATTAGAACGGAGATGAGTCTAAAAATTAAAAAAAAACGACGCGCAGTTCGTATTAGGAGGAGGGTATTTTAGTAAAAAGAGAGAAAATATTTGAGAACAAAAATATTGAATAAAAAGCTAAAAATTTATTTTAGATTATATAGGAAAGAGAGTCTTCTTTTGTAAGGTATTAATCTCTTTGACAATAGAAAATATTTTTTTGGTAATAAAAATATTTTTGGGTAATGCACATTTATTGTATTTTTAGGGGATTTTTAATGAAGGAAATAAATCTTTTTTTTTTAATTTTTGAACGATTTTGATAACTGAAAATGGTAAAAAAAGAAAGAACACTTTTAGTGGATTTTATAAATTTATTTTATTTTTTAATTATAATATTTATTTATTTCTTAAATTATTTTTTAAAATTAATATATTCTAAAAATCAAAATTAAATTGTTGCATTATTTGCTAAAAAGAAGGCATTCTCTTTTTATGTTTTTCTTTTTTTTTTTAATTTTTACTCTTTAAGATTATCTTCTTTTCTTTTTTTCTTCTTCTTAAAAAAAGCTTCTATACATTAAATAATTCCTCTTATTAAAATTACCTTTTTTCTTTTATCCTTTTCCTTCTTTTAAAAATAATTATATTTATTTAATATTCTCTAATTTTAAAAAAATATTTAAATTGAATATCCTGAAGATATAAATAATTTTTATTTTTTTATATTTCTTAAAAAAAGAATATTTTTGATAGAAAGTGCTAAAATATATTAATGTTCATTTACTATTTTTATTTTTTCTATTATTTATCAAAATATATCTTTTATTTTATTTTCTAAAAATAATTAATGTTCATCACCACCTCTTCTACATTTTCTTTTTTTTTTAGAAGAAAGGGTCTTTTAATTTTTTGTCTTTTTTATTCTTCTCACAGAGAAGGTCAAAAGGTTCTTTAGAAAAATAAAATGAATGTAGAAAAGAAAAAAGACTAAAAAATAATTTAAAAATGAACTATTAAATACTAAACATATCCTTTTGCCAAAAAATTCAAAAATATAATTATGACCAGAATAATTAAAAAAAATAAAATAATAACACTTAAAAACACTTAAAAAAGCTTTTTAATAATTAATTCTTTAAAAACATTTCTTCAAGGTAAAAAACACATTAATATATTTAAGAGGAATATAAAAAGCTTTTAATGCACTTTTTATAATAAATAAATAAATAAATATTAAAGTAGTAATTAATAATAAGGGAAGAAAGTTGGAAAATAAAAAATAATTTAAGGAATAAAAAAAAACTTTGAAATAATTAATTAATATAATTAAAAAATAATTTAAATTAAATATTTAAATTAAAATATTTATTTATTTTTAAAAAAACAGAAGAATGTATTACTAAATCACTTGGAATGGAATCAGGCAAAATAAAAGATGAACAATTAATTGCTTCTTCTTCTTTTGATCCATTAAGTACTAGTCCAATTAATGCTAGGTAATTTATTTATTTATTAATATTTTTTATAAATTTAATTCTTTTATTTTTATTTTCTCTCATCAAAGGATTAAAAAATAAATTCCGTTCAAATTTTATAAAATATTTTTCTTTTTCAATTAATCCTTTATTTAATATATATTTTGGAAAATAGTAAAAATGAGAAACAAATATTTATGTAATCCCCAAAAGAAAAATTAGTATTATTTATTTAAATTTGGAGGAACATTAAAAAATTTGAAAAATAAATTGACAAATTTAATAAAAATTAATTTATATTTAAAAAAATAATTTCTCTATTATTTTAAAAAATTAACAAATTTTAAAGAGTTGGAAATAAACTTTTTAGGTTATATTTTTACTAAATTTTATTATATTCCTTTAATGTCACACTTTTGAGTCAATTGTTTTTTTTAAATTATTATTTTTTTATTTATTTTTATTATATTTCCTTTTTTATAAAAAATATATTTAAGTTGACTGAATAGGCCATTGCATTATAAATTTGTTTTTTTCTTTTTGTTTTTATGTCCACTTTCCCCAAATATTCCCAAGAGTGAATTTATTTTTTTTTTTTAGGTTGGTAAAAAGTGTATATTTTTTTTAGTTTTTTTTCCTTATTTGTTCTTATTACTTTTTTTGTTTTGACTTTTTATAATATAAAATGAAAGAATAAATATATTGGATAAAAGTGAGAGGAAAATAAAAAAAATATTTTTTATTAAATTTAGAATGGGGGAATTAATTATATTTTAAATTTGAATAAAATTTAAAATATTTTTTAAATAAATAAATAATTTTAGGTTAAACACAGAAAGTGGAAGTGGTGCATGGTTTGTTTTATATTTATTAAAATTATATTTTAAATTTTTGATAAAAATATATTTAGAAGGAATTTTTTGTTAAATATTTGACAAATATTGTTGAAAATGTTTATCTTAAGTTTTTTAAAATTATTATAAAACTAATTTCAGAATTTTCAGAGAAATTATTTATTTTCTTCTTCTTTTAGGTGTCCAGCATCTCAAATTAATGCAACTTCTCATGAATGGATTCAAATAGAATTAACTAAAGAATATATGATTGTTGGAGTAAAATAAATAAATAAATAAAAATAATTTTATTTTATTTAGGTAAGCACTCAAGGCCGTTGGGATAAAGGCAGAGGATTAGAATTTTCCTCTGCTTATATGATCGAGTATTGGCGTCCATCATTGGGTCGTTGGGCAAGATATAAGGATAGCTATGGAAATGAGGTAAATTAACAAATTTATTTATTTTTAATTTTTACTTAAAAAATTAATGTTAAATTTTTAAAATATAAAATAAATTAAAAATTTCGATGAGATTTCGTCCATATACGTAAAATAAAGGGGAAAAACTAATAAGATGTTGAAGATTATAATACTTAAGTGCTTTTTGTTAAAAAATTTAAATAAAAAATTATATAATGAATTAAAAAAATTTTTAATTTTTTTGACTCAATCATTTCTAAAAAAAAATAATTTCAAAATCTCCACTTCACTCTTTTCTAATAAAATTTGAATATATTATTTTTGCGCATCTGTCTCTTTTTTTATTTTTATTAATTCCCTTCCTTGTCATTTCGTCTGACTTTTATTATAAAAATTCAAGTACATTTATTTATTTTATTATTCTCTCAGAATTTAATCAAAAGTATGTTCTTCATTCACCCTTTTTTATTATATTTTGATTATATAAAACATTAATAATAATAATAATCTAACAGAAGAACAAGTCAAGGCCATTAATATTGTCTTTTATTTTCTCTCATTATTTCCCCACCAATTTACACACACTTTAGAGATAGAACCGACAACAAAAACATATTTTAAAAGAAAATATTATAATAATAACATTTTAAAAATAAATAATAGATCTTAATCAAATTTTAAAATTATAAAAAAAATTATAAAAATTTTGGCGGGATCTTGTCTTTATTTAAATTATTAATACAATTATTTATTTAAAAGAACCTAAAAAATATATATTTTTTAATTATCTTATTTAACAAATTAGATTTTAATGAAATTAATAATAATTAGATGACAACAGATATATGTATATTTAATTTTATTATGATCAATCAGTCTTTTTTAGGTTACTTAACCTGTTATTTTTGAATATTAATTATATCTATTAAATTTTAAAATATTTTTCTATTAATTTTAATTCTTTATTTTAATTTAATTTTATATTCAAAAATAACAATTTTGCATAATATTCTCAATTCTTTTTGTATTTTATTTATATTTTTAGCTACTAATCTATTTCTTCATTTATCTCTTTTTCTAAATGACAATTTTCTAATAAAAATGTGCGCGTAAATGTCCAAACTATGGCATTTTAGAGAATATTTTAAGAAAAAGAGAAAAGTATTATTTATTGGAAAATAAAATGAAAAAAAAAATTTAAGCGGAAATTGTCAATAGCGAACGGAATCTTTGATGAAGCATTAAAAGAAAAAGATGCTTTTGTGGAAATAAAATGACCAAAATAAAATAGAAAGGGAGGAAAGGAAGGTTTAAAATTGAAAATGAAATGAGAAAATTTAAAAGAAAAAAAATAAAAAATAAATTTAAAAATATTTAAAAGGATTGAGAGGAAATATTATTTTAGGATATTTAACTATTTTAAAATAAAATTAAAATAAAATATTTTAATTATTTTTGCTCAGATTATTTTGGCAAATTCAAATACACAAACTGCTGTTCTTAGATTATTAGATGGAGGAATTATTGCAAAATTGATTCGTTTAATTCCAGTGAGTGAATCAATTAGAACTGTTTGTCTTCGTTTTGAGCTTTATGGTTGTTTATATAAAGGTAATTTATTTAATTATTTTGAATATATAATTAATCTAATTTAGATAAATTAAATTATAAAGATCTCAGATTTATTTGTCTTTACCTTGGAAAATACCCATCTTCCTATCCTTCTAAGTGTTTCCCTTTTAATAAAATCAAACAATTTAGAACCACTTGTCTCTTATTCTGCTCCTTCTGGTGCCATAGTAGATGCTTTAGATTTACGTGACCTTAGCTATGATGGTTGGACTGTTTCCCCTCTAACAGAATCATCAGAATCTTTAAATTCATTTTCTGATATTATTTGGATGCGTGGTGGTCTTGGACATCTTTTTGATGGAAAAAAGGGAAATGATAATTTTGAAGAATCTCCAAATAATTGGATTGGTTGGCATAAAAGTCAAAAATTAGGTATTAAATAAATAAATTAATTAATTAATTAAATAATATTTATTTATTTTTCTTTTTTTAAGGTCCATTTATTCCAATAGAATTTATTTTTACTCAAAGACAAAATTTATCTGCTATTTTATTATATACTTCTAATTTTCGAAGAAGAGGTGCTCGAATATTTAGTTCTGTTCGTTTACATTTTTCTCTTCTTGGAGGAGAATTTTCTTCACGTATTATTGAAGTAATATTTATTTTTAATTTTTTAATTTAATTTTTAATTTTAAGAAAAACTTTCCAGAAGATTCTCAATTTGAGAATTCTAGATGGGTACGTATACCAATTCCTCAAAGAATAGCTTCTCGTTTAAGAATTGAAATATTTTTTGATCAAAATTCAGATTGGTTATTATTAAGTGAAGTACTTTTTGAAATTGGTTTTTATTTTAATTTTAATTAAAAATTAATAAATATTATTTAAAAGAATCTTTTAATAATTATGATTTAATACAAAAACAACAATCTTCTTTATTTTATGAAAATAATGAAGATATAGATATATCTGAAGATAATAATAATATTATTAATTTATGGCCTTTTATTGAAAATTGTTATTTATTAATTATTGGTAAATAATTAATATATTTTAATTAATTAATTAATTTTAATTTAAAGTAATATTCTTTGGAACATTTATTTCATTAATTACCTTTTTTATTTGTCTTCGTTCTCTTATTTTTTCTTCTCGAAGAAAAAGAAGACAAAAACAAAAACAATTATCACCAACAAATACTTCTTCTATTAATTATTCAAATAATGGATCATCTTCTTTAACATCTAATAATAAAATAATTAATTCTTCATCTTCTTTAAAACATTCAAAATCTTTATTATTACAACAATTACTTCAAGGTGCTAAGAGAAAGATGGAAGTTAAAAAGGTAAAAATAATTAATTTAAATAAATTTTTTAAATTAATCAAAATATATTTTATTTTATTTTTAAAGTGTCGATTAGGTTCTTCTCAATCTCATATATTACTTAAACTTCCCTTTGATTCTATTAATGATAAAGAACAACAAAATGAATTAATTGATATTGCTAATCTTGTATTACAACATAATAAAAATAATAATAAAATATTAAATGATAATAATGAAAGTCAATATGCTGATTTAGATGATATTAATTTAATACAAAATTGTAATAATAATAATTTTCAAAAAGAATTATTATTTCCAACTGCTACAATTAAAAGACCATCAACACTTTTACATTATGCAACTAGTAGAGATTTACTTATTAATAATAGAAGAAGACCTAATAATAATATTTTTGATGAATTTGAAGAAATTTCTAGAACTGAGTTTGTTTTTATTTAATTTAAAAAATTATTTAAAATATTTAAAGAAGTCCAACAAATAAATCAGACTTTTTATCATCTCAGCAACGTTACTTTGGAACACCTACAATGGACAATTTTTCTCCTTCTTTAATACCTCCACCAATTCCTTTATTACCTCCTCCACCTCAAAATAAGAAATAATTTAAATTAATTAAAATTAAATTAAATTATTTTTATTAATGTTTTGTTCTCCTGTTTATCTATTTTATATCAGACTATTTTTTAAAAATATTTAGAATTATTTATTTCATATCTCTTTTGATGTTTAAAATAATTATTTTATCCATTATTTCAAATAATTTCCCATTTTTCAAAATATATTTTATATTATAATTCATTAACCTTTGATTTAAAATGTTTGGCCAATATCTCCTTTTTATTTTTACATTACAAAAGTAGATTGGTGCCCATCCCCTTTACATCTTCTACCATCCAATTTTTTATGTTTATTTAAAAAATAGATAATAATAATATTTTTATTATTCTTCGTCTTTTTAATTGGTAACTTTCTTTATTTTAAAATAAAAATTATTCTATAACATTTATAAACAAAATCATCTTTTAAAAAAATATAAAAATGTTAATATTATTATTATTTAATTTATTTTTATTTATTAAATTCAATTTTGGAGATTGGAAAAATTATCCATCTCCTCAAGAAAATGCTTATTGGAAATGTGGAGTTACAAAACCAACATTTGTCTGTGATCCTGATGGATTAATTAATGATGATAAAGGAAATTGTTGAATTAGTTGAAAATTTTAAAGAAAAAACAAAAATGGTAATAAAATTAAAATAAAATATAATTAATTTTTTAATGTTTAATTTGGTATAATTAATTAAAATTTTATTTTTAATAATTAATGGGAAATCTTTCTAATTGATAATTTTGTAAAAAATATTTAAATATAAATTTATAGACTAATTCAAAATATTTATGTGTTAGAGAAGGAATAAGACTTATTGTAGCATTATCTAATAATTATATAGGAACATATTATGAAGATGATATATTATATTATGACCAAGTATATGCAGATGGACAAACTGTAAGTTTTTAATTTATTTATTAAAATGGAAATATTATTAAAGGAATTCTGCTCAAATGATAGAAAATGGATTTCTCCAACAGGTTGTGTACAAGGAATTGAATTAAATGAAAATGGTATTTATTATTGCAAAGGAAAGTATAATGACATTCCAGGACTTTATAAACATGATTATGAATTACTTAAAAATTTAGAGGTTTTTATTTTTTTAAACAAAACATTTAATTTTCAAAATGAAAAGGATAAATTTATGAAAAGACAGATTCAAAAATATATTTAATTTTATATATCTTTTTTAAATAAAATATTTAAACAATTTTAAATAGATTAATAAAATTAAAAACAAAGAATATTTTGATGCACTTAAATCTTATATTGAAAATATGCTTGTCCTTTATATTCACCGACTTTCAGTTTTTGATAAAAATAATAATAAAAGGTATTTAATATTTTTAATAGAATTAAACAAATTATATTATTTGAAAATATAAATTAAAAATAAATAAATAATAATTTTACAGCAAATTAATTATTGAAAAACAAAATTTGACAAATATTCCAGAAGTTACAAAATCTGAACATTTTAATAATTTGTGAGTTTTATATTAAATTAAATAATCAAAAATTGATTATAATAAATTAATATAAAATTTAAAAAAATATATTTAATTCTTAATTTTAAATAATTTAATTATTTAAGATTAATTTCGAAAGATTAGACCGAAATTAAAAATTTAATTGATTATGAGATATTTAAATTTCTAATAATCTATTTTCTTTACCTTAATATAGTTTAATATTCCAATATATAAATTAATCCTCTAAAAAAATAATGGGTTTCTATTTAAATATTAAAATTTTTATAATAAAATTCTTTCTATTTTTTAGGAGTTTATTTGGAATTTTAGCTCTTAGTTGTGGATTTGCTTTTTTATTTTATAAATTTCGACAATATGAAAAATTTTTCAAAAAAATAAATACTTCTTCTATAGAATTAATTGAAAATGGGGAAAATGAAAAGAATAAAAAACAAAATAATGAAAAAGAAGAAAAAATTGTAAAAATAAATAATAATCAATTAACTAATATTTAAATATATTTTATATTTATTTATTTTCAAAAATCTTATCGTTAATTTATATAATTCATCAATTTAAAAATTATTTTAAAAACAACAAATTGTTTAAAAAATTTCAATTTTATTTATTTTTTGCAAAAAAGAACATAAAATAAATAAAAAAAGAGTTTAAAAAATAATTAAAATAAATTAATTTAATTATAAATATTAGAAAATCATGAAAAAATTTTAATAATTATTTATTAAATTAATAAATTTATTTATAACTTTATTTATTTTTTACAAGTTTTACAACAAAAACTTCCATAACGTAATGTATTACATAAACCTAAATTTAAAATATTTTTGCAAACTTGTTCATGTCTTTTTTCTTCAAAACATTTTTCTAATAAATTATTTGTTTTATCTTAAATAAATTAAAAATAATTAAATATTTAAATATTATATTTACCAAAATTAATAATATTAATATTTAATGATTCAGAAATTAAAGAATCTCCATAAGAACAAGAATATTGACCACTGTCTTGAATTAATAAATTATTTAATTTTAATTCACCAATTAAAGTATTATTATTATTTGAATAAATCTAAATTTAATTTTAATTAATTATATTTAATTTAATTAATTTACTTTTTCTTCTTTCCATTCTTCTTTTTTATTAAATAAAAATTCACGTCCATTTTTATACCAAGTAAAATTATTATTATTAAAATAATTATTATTTTCAATTATTAAACATTTTAAATTTAAATTAGCATTTCCTTCAATTAATGTTCCTATTGGAAAAACAAAAATCTTTGCTCTTTGAGGTTTTTTTAAAATTATATTTTCTTTTAATAAATTATTTTTAATAGTTATTTGTGTTGAATTAATAATAAAAGAAGAAGAAGAATTATTGCATTTTAATAAACAATCTTCTTCAGAAAGAAATCTATTAGCATTTCCACGACATCCACCAAAAGTAAATCTATTTAATTAATAAAATTAAAAATTAATTTAAAAGTAAAATATAATTTTATTAATAAAATTATAAATAATTACCTTCTACATTGTTTATGTAAAATATCAAAATACCAAAGAGAAACAAAATCTTCACAAGGACCTCCATCCATTGGTAATTGACATATATTTATTTTATTATTATAAATATCTATTTCACGATTACATAAATTCTCACATTCTGATTTACTTAAAAAATATAATTATTTATTTTTTAATTAAAAAAAAACCTTTGAAATCTATTTCCATTACCCCCACATCCATTCCACATAAAAAGTTTACATTTTCTTTCTTTTGGTATAAAATACCATTTTTGTATTTTAATTTCATTATTATTATTTTCTTTTTCTTTTTTATTATTATTTTCACATTCTTTACTTCCTTTATTAAATTCTAATTGACAAATATTTTTATTTTTCCAATCTCCACATGCACGTAAACAAGATTCATATGAAAGAAAATTATTAGAATTTTGTGCACATCCTGTATAAAAAAATCCAATACAATCATTTTTATCTATATCATAGCGAAAACGAAGTATTTCTCCAAAACATTTTCCTCTCTCTTCTGGTAAGAGACAAAGCTCTTTAATTAAAAATATTATTAAAATATATTAATTTAAATAAATGAGAATTTCATTATTTAATATATTTAACATAAATATTAATATAAATTAAATTAAAAATTTTACCCCTAAATTTTTATTTAAAATTATTTTTTTAAAAAACAAACCAGGTAATTGTCCATATAATAATCCTCCTTCATCTTCTTCTATTATTAATTCTTCTTCTTCTATATTATTATTTTTATTAATTAATTCATTATTATTAAAATGTTTATATAAATATTCATCTTTTTCCAAAGAACGTACTGTACGACGTATTAAACCTTAAAATATTTTTAAAATAAATTTTTCAGCCAAAAATATTAAAGTTTTAGTGAATAAATTTTTTTTTAATTTCCTTTTTCTCTATGTAGAAAGGAAAGGAGAGTAAGGGGAAAGGCACACACACATATAAAATCTAAAAAACCAAAAATATTTTTATACGGAAATGCAAGTGATAAATTTATAAAAAAAAAGTTAACAATTTTAGAAAATAAAAAAATTATGAAAAATAATGGCATTTAAAGAGAAAAAATATCAGATAGGAGGAATCAATAAGTAATTAATATTTTTAAATTAAAAAATCTCAAAAATTAATTTTGGCACTTTATTTCGCCTATCCCCTCACACTCCATCCTTTCATTATTCTTTTAATAAAAATCATTTATCAAGTACTTTGTTGGCATTTAGCCTGACATTCTTCTATTGTACGGAAATTGTTGCTATTTCTGTTTTTAATTTAAAAAAATAATTTTAAATAATTTAAAAAAAGAAATATAAATAAAATACCCTAGACATCCACCATATTGAAATGAAGAACATTTTTTGGCATGAAAATCAAAATAGAAACGTTCTGCTTTTCCAGCACATGGACCAGAAACACTTGGCAATAAACAAGCATCTTTTTTTTAAATAATAATTTTAATAAAAATATTATTATTAACCTATATAATCTCCACAAGTATTTCTACATTCTTGTTCAGTGTCAAAACGATTAGAATTTCCTTCACATCCTATAAAAATATTAATAAAATTTAATTATTTTAAAATAAAAAAACCTCCATAATGAAAACGATTACAAGTTCCATCTAATTTATTAAAATACCATTTTGTAACAAATTGTTTACAAGACCCAGTTTCTTTAGGAGAATCACATATTGGTGATGATAAATGTTGCTTTTGTTGTTGTTGTTTTTCTCTTCCAATTAATTGGATAATACTTCCAGCAGCAGCTGGAATTATTGGTTGATTAGGTTCTTGAGCATTTGGAACGAATGATGAAATACTTTTAAATTGGGATGATGGCCCAGAGGGAGGAGGGACATCATGACGGCGAAGACATATAGCCTTAAAAAAACATTTGAAAAAAAATATTTAAAGTAAATAATTATTAAATATTTAAAACTTTATTTACTTGACAATCTTCAATGCTATTAAATCTGTTTGTATTTCCTCCACATCCAGAATAAGTAAAACGTTCACATTGTCCAGTAGCCACTTCATAATACCTAAAATTATTAAATTAATTTAATAAAAATTAAAAATCAAACCAGCTTTCAAAATGGCCTTCACATTTACCAATATCTGGTCGAAGATTACACATTTCTCTTGTTTTTACTAAATTTAAAAAATATATAAAGAAAAGAAAGATTTATAAATTAAAATAATATAAAACAATTAAATTTTGTTATAAATTAAAAATTAATTCAAAGAGCAAAACATTTAAAAAAACAAATTAAAATCAGCCCAAAAACAAAATAAAATCAAAATTACTAAAAGCCTGTTTTCCAGGCAAAGGAGCATTTGTTCGATGTGCAGAAGGTAATGGTTGTAATTGCTGTTGTTTATTTCCTTAAAATATTTAAATTTACAAACTGAAATAATAATATAGATAAAAATTAAAATATTAACAAAATTAATTAAATACAAATATTTATTAATTAATTTAAGGATTAAACAAAATTATTTAAAAATTACCAAAATATTATAACAGCAAAAGTTTATTAAAAAAAATTTTTTACCTAAAAATCCAGGCTTAATTGGAGATGAAATTAAATGTCCACAACGTTGAGAACATTCTGTCTCTGTATTAAATCGATTTCTATTACCACCACACCCACTATATATAAAACGAAAACATCCTCCATTAAATGAATCAAAATACCATTTATCCTGTTAATTTTTTTAGATTTTTTTTGTTAAATTTAAAAATAACTAACAACATAACTTCTACAATTTCCACTATCTAACATCATTCGACAAGGATCATCTTCTTCAAAAGGTGAAATTTCAGGCTTCTTTTGAGGTAGTGGTAATTGAGGAGGTTGTTTTGTTGGATATATTATTTCTAATTAATTTTTTTAAGAAAAAAATAAAAGCAAAGAAAAAATAATAAAAGGAAAATAGTTAGTATTATAAGTTAACTCAATAAAAAATCAAAAATTCTAGCGGATAAATATATTTAAATAATACGGCAAACAAAAATTATTAAAATTTTAAAAATTTTAAAGTTAAAAAATAAAAAAAACTCACTTTCTTCAGGAATTTGTTGAACAGGAGCAATTATTGGTTGTTGTTGAAAAGGTGGAGGAGGCGGTGGTGGTGGTGGTGGAGGAGGATGAGATTGTTGATGTGGTAGTTGTTGTGGTGGCAAAGGTGGTTGAATATAAGGATTTTGTGATGATATTGGTATAGGACCTCGATATGGGACAATATTAGGATGGACTTGAGATGCATCCGCTTCAGCACAGAAACTCTAATTTTTTAAATAATTTTCAAATTTTAATAAATTAAAATCAAACAATTCTACAAGTAATATGTACCTGACATTCTTCCCAAGTATTAAAAGTATTAGAATTTCCTAAACATCCTCTATGCCAAAAAGCACTGCATTGTTTAGAAAGATAATCATAGAAATATTTAGGTGTTAATTTTTCACAACGTATTGGGCCTTCAACTTTTGGCAAAAAACAACGGCCTAAGAAAAGAAATTTATATAATTTTTAAATTAAAAAATAATAATACCAATTCCTGGTGGATCAAGACAAATTTGTTCACATTGTTCTCTACTTCCAAAACGATTCTAAAAAAATAAAATAAATTTAAATTAATTTTAAAATTTAATTTAAAACAGAATAATAACCCAAAATAAATAAATATATAACCTCATTTCCACCACATCCACCATACCAAAACTGTGCACATCTCCCCTCAGCCATATCATAAAACCTAAAATAAATAAATATATTATTAAAATATAAATATTTAATAACTAACCAAGCTAATTTATAACTAGATGAACAAACTTGACCCTGATCTTGAGGTAATCCACAAGTTGCAACTTTAAAAAAATAAAGACATTAAAGGATTACTTTCAATAGAAAAAATGTCTATTTAAAAGATAATTTAATTATACCAATGATCGATGGTGATACAGTTCCTCCTAATATATAAGGAGCTGGAGTTGTTGTAGGACAACCGGCAAAGTCAGGACCAAATGCTTTTGAAGCACCATCTTGACAACAACCATACCTTTAAATTTTATTTATTTTTTTAGAAGATATTCTTTTAAATTTTATTTGAATTTTTTTAATTATTTCAAAAACAATTTTAAAGAAAATACTTTGCATATCTACAATCATCACAACCCTCTCCAAGAGGCCCAACAGCAGTTGTTTCTCCATCATCACAACAACCCCAACGTGTATATTGGCAAGGACATCCTTCTTTATTTAGGCCTCTTGAAGGAGTCTGTCCATCAGGGCAACAGCCAAATTTACTTTGAGCACAACTTTCTGGGCAACCTTTTTAAAAATATTTAGTAATTTATATTAAAATATTTATTTACCATAAAATCCTGGTCCTTTTGCAGAATTTTTACCATCTGGACAACATCCATATTGAGAGAAAACACATCCACATCCTTCATTATCCGGACCTTTTGCATGAGTCTGTCCATCAGGGCAACAGCCATATCTTTTTTAAATTAAATTATTTTTAAAAATAAAAAGTTTATTTTACCTAGTCAATAAACAACTTGCTCCACATCCTTTCCCATTTTTTCCTGAAGCATGAGTAACACCATCGGGACAACATCCAAATTCTGAGACTTCACAAGGGAAACTACTACGCTCACATCCTTTAAAATATATTAAGATAATAAAATTGAAAATGTTAAATGTCTAAAAAAGTCTTAAAACTTTAAAAACCTTAATTACCTCCATAAAAAGGTCCAAAAGCAATTGTCCTTTTATCTTTACAACATCCATATAAAGATGCAGCACAAGTAGGTTCTCCACAGCCTTGAAAGGCTGGTCCACGAGATAAAGTTATTCCATCTGGACAACATCCGTATTTTGTTTCATTGCAAGTACCAAGAATAAATAGAGAACAACCAGCATGTTGTGGGCCTTCTGCTGCTGTGTACCAATCTGGGCAGCAACCAAATTCCTTTAAAGAATGAAACCAATATTTAATTTTAAAAATATATTTTACATTTTTTGAGCAATGTTTAGTAGTTTCATTTTCAGATAACGCAGAATCCAATAATTCTTCCATAACAGCAACAGATGGTGCAATTGTTGTACAAGGAATTTGTAATTTTTCACCAGTTTCAGTACTTTCAACTGTGCAAAGTTGCTCTTTAGCTACATCTTCTTCACTAAAAATTTAACATTTTTTAATATAAAATAATATTTTTATTACATAGGTCCCTCTCCACTTCCTTCATCAGCTGAAACTTCTCCCATAATTTTAGTATCAATTGATGTTTCTATCCAATCATCACATCCTTTATTATCTTTTCCTTGTTTTTCTGTTATCTAATTTATTAAAATAAAATTAATTTTTAAAAAATAATTTAATTAAGAATAACATTATCTGAGCAACAACCAAATTCAGAAATTGAACAATTTGAACAACCAGAAAAGTAAGGACCATCTGCAAATGTTGTATTATCTGGACAACAACCAAATTTACTTTCAGAACAGACTAAAGAGAAAAGTTTTAAAATTTTCCAAAATAAAAAATACCAGGACATGTTTGATTATTACAAATTTGTTGTTCAATAGGTTTTTCTTTTTCATCACACCATTCTGGTACAGGTTTTTTATCATAATTTAAACAAACAACTGCACGTGTTTGAATGCCTCCATCACAAGATACTGAACATTTAGACCAAGGCCCAGTAAAATAAATTCCTTCACATTTTTCTTCATTAAGACAATCTTCTCTTGAAATAGGCTTATCACCTCCACATAAAGATTCATCTACTCGCTTTAAAATTTAAATAAATTATTAATTTTTTGAAATTTATAAACAATCTTATCTACTATGAAAAATATAAAGAAGATATTATTAATTAAAAAATAAATAAGACTATTTCTGTCATTTTAACTAAAATTTCTCTTAAATTTCCTTTGATCTCTTTTTAAATACCTTAGTTTGTCCAAGTTCATTAATAGCACAAAAAACTGTTCTACTTTTATGCCCATGTCCACATTCAGTACTACACTTTGACCATTGAGAAAAATGCCATTCGTAAAAGCATGGAGCTGGACTTACACAAGGCCTTTTATCTTCTGGAATTTTTGCTTTTTCTGTCTTTTTTGTGCCACTTTTTACTACTTCAAGGCATTTTTCTAAAGGATATTCTCTTCCGTTACGATCTTGGCATGTTACATTTCTCCATTCTTCTGTGTCATTACAACGTTTACACTAATAATTAAATATAAAAATTAGAAAAAATTATTTTTAAATTAAAATAATATTCTTAATTTAATTCAAAAAATTTACCAATTCCCATTCGGTAGTTTTGAATTGAAGACCTTGACAAGGTCCCAAATTACAGTCTCTTTCGGTTTGAGGCTTTCCCTCTACATCTAAATTTTTTTTTGAAAATTTTCTTCTTTTAACATACCAGGGCAAGCATCAGCAGGCAACATTTTTCCTTCTTCTCCTTCTTTAGCACTTCTACATGTTACAGAACGAAATTGTTTAGCATTTCCACATTGTGAGGAACAAGAAGACCAAGGGCCTGCTTTCCATTCTGGGCCTATATTTTGGAAAATTAATTTATTATAAAATAAATAATTTTAACATGAAAATCTATTGCATTGTCTTCTAGCCTCTGGTCTTTCAACTCCTCGTTCAGTACAATTTCCATCTGAAACTGTTGTGCGACGTCCATCAGCGAAAACACTAAAAATTGAGTATATTGCATTTTTTAGTCGTAAACTCTAAACGACGATTATCTACCATAGATTTATATAATTTAAAAAATTAAAAAACTAACCGATGGCAATAAAGCACCCGAAATTGAAGTCCTTTATCTCCACAAGTACTTGAACATTGTTCCCAAGGTCCTTCATACCATCTTTTTTTTAAATTAATTTTTATTTTTAAATATTTTAAGTCTACTCTGGTTCGCAATCCACAGTTTTACAAGTCTTTTCAAATTCTGGTTTTGTTGCATTTTGTTCATCACATATAGAATCATCTACTCTTGTATGTGTTGCAACATCAGTACAATAAAGTGTTCGAGTTATTAAACCTATATATATTTTTTTAGATTTAGAAAAATATTATTAATTATTTAAAAAATTTAAACCTTTTCCACAAGTCACAGAACAGCTAGACCATTCTCCAGGTTTCCATAAATATTTTACATCTTTTTCCAAAGGTATAGAAAATTCATATTTTACAGCACTATTAGTTTTTGGTGTAGTTGTTCTTTGAAGTAATAATGATATTGTTAAAGGTTCAAGCAATGGACCATTAGATGTTAATTTTCTTTAAAATTAATTATAAAAAAATTTAAAATTTTCGCTTACTCAGTGCCTCCATCTCCTTCTGAAAATTTAAATTAATAAAGTTAATTAAATTTATAATTTTTTTCCTAATTTATAGGATTGTAAATTTAAAGAGTCATTGATTGTTTGATTTTAGATTATTGTTTTAAAATATTTTCCAAATTATCTTTTTGGTATTAAATTGAAAAAAGCAAACTTATTATGATTAATAAATTTTAAAAATTTTACTTTCATATTTAAAAGCAGTTCCTCCAACAATAATATTTTTGGCAATAACTTGTATTTGATAATTTCCATTTAATAACCAATCACCAGTAGCATTTTTAATTGCTAAAAAATATTAAAAAAATATACCTATTTAATTTAAAAAAATACCAAAAACATTGCTAGAAGGTCTAATTTCTTCAATATGTATTGCTGTAGCACCAACAGGTAATGAAATAATATCATGATATCCTAATGAAAGTCCTCTTTCATCAAATAATCCTTCAACTGTTTTACATGCAGAACCATCTCCATTACAAATTCCACATTTGTCTTTTTTTGCAACTTTATAAAAGAAAATATATACATACATTTGTTTCTTTTTAATTTTTTAATTAATTATATTAATTTTTATATTTAATTAAATTTATCTTTATACATTCAAATAAGATATTTTTAATCAATTTTACCTGATCCAAGTTTTCCATCACAACCAACAGGTAAACAATTAGCATCAACACAAACATCATCATTATAAGCATCACATTTAGTTCCATCAACAACTTTTTCAGCAAATTTATAATAAAAATTGGAATCTTCAGGTCGACAAGTTAATTCACATTTGTTTTTGCCAGCATAGGGAATCCACTAAAAAATAAATTTTTAATTTTTTAAATTAAAACAATTTTAAAAAATCCTGCCAGAAATATCTTTAAAAATAAAATTAAAAATACTTTATAATATTGTCCATTTAAAGGATCATCATTATGTTGAGAACATTGTTCATGGCGAAAATCTTTTGTACCAGCAGGACAGGGATCTATATTGCAAGAAATATATCGAATTGATGGTCCTTGACAAGTATTGTCTGAACACGTTCTTCTTTCAGTAGAAACACCACCACCACATGTACGAGCTAAAAAAGAATATTTTGGAAGAGTTGAAAATAAATTTCAGTATTTACGATAAAATTATCATATTATGTCTTTTTACGACAAATTATTTGCGAAACAAATTCTCGGGACCTGTACATTTCGTCGAACAAAATTTCACGACATTTCGCCTCTACGGCAAAAAACTACATTTCGTTTACTCGAGCCCACGATTTTTTGTCGTTGGCACGAAATGTCGTGCAATTTTTGCTGACGAAATGTCTGAACACGAAATTCTCTCATTCATGGAAAAAAATTATTTAAAAATAAATATTCACATTATGCCAAATATTTAATTGGCATTTAAATAAATAATTTAAAAAAATACATACAGCATTCCCTTTCTGGTTTCCACTCTCCCCATGGCCCAGAATCTTCAGAACCTTTATCAATCGAAACACTGGCTTCTCCACCCAAATAAATTTGATAAGCTTGGCGTTTTATCCTAATATTTTTTTGTTTTGGTGGTAAACGTTCAGGTGGAGATAAAGGATGTAAAGGAAGTTTTTCTTCATTTTCTTGAAGAGATGAATAAGATTGAAGTATTTTATTTAAATATTGTGAAGAAATTGAAGAGGTAAAAATTAAAATAAAAAAGAAAGAAAATAATAATTGAAGGAATATGTTAAATTTAATTAAATTATATTTTTTCCTTTTTATTATTATTGCCATTTTTGAAGGCAAAACTATTAAAAAAATATTAAATGTAATTTTAAAATAATTAAAAGAATATTAAATTGTTCCACAAAAAATAATACATAAAATTTAAAATTAATCTTTTTAAATATAAATAATTTTATTATTTATTTCTCTTAAATTTTTAAGATAATTTAATTTAATAAATTTTATATTTTAATAAATTTAATTTAGGTATTAGTTATATTATTCTAAATATTTAATTTTATTTAAATAAATATTTTTTCAAAATAATTTTTACATATTAAAGATTTATTTATAAATATGTCTGTATTTTATCTTTTTGACCTATAATATGTTTTTATCTAAACCTCTTTCTTATGTTTTTCTAGTATTTATAATAATAAATATTAACAAACAAATATTAATTAATAATAAAAAAAATAATTTTTAAAATTGAGAATAAACTGTAAAACTAAAATATAAAAATATTTATTAACTTTTATATTTATATTTGGGAATATATTTAAAATTAATAAAAAAATGATTTATATTTATAATAAAATATACAATTTTGTATTAAAATTGCCATAAATTTTAAAAATAAATATTTTTTATAAAAAAAAAAGTTCTAAGCAAGTTTAATAAAATGCAAAATATTTGACCAAAGATTAAAAATAAAAAATAATGCTAATTTAAAAGAAGAAATATTGCCTTAAATTTTATAAATTTATGAGATTTTTTTAATATTTTGCAGAATCATTTGCCTTTTTTAAATTAAAAACATATTTTTTTGGGGAAATAAAATGAAGATCTAGTACTTTTAAATAAGAGGAGAGAATGTTTAAAATTTATTTATATTTTTTACTTTTTATAAAAATGAACATTTGTTTGGCTATTTTTCGTTAAAATAAATACATTAATCAGTTCATTTTAATGACCTTTATTTATTTTTATTTGTGTATGGCCAATGTTAAAATAAAGGATTTGCTCTGAGAATTTTTATATTAAATTTTATTTTGTTAAATAATTATGAAAAAATAGACGACAAAAACTAGATTTAAAAAATGAATTTAAATTTACAAAAAAATTAAATAATTAATAAAATAAAAGTGTTTAATAAATATTTATTTTGAATTAAATAAATAAAATTATTGTTGTTTAAAAAATATATCAAATTACATTAAAATATTAAATTCCAAAATCACAACTGAGAAATGATTAATTATATTTTAATTGTTTATTTATTTATATATATAAATAATTTTGTGATATATTTTAGAATAAACTTTGGGAATCAAAACACAAATTGGAAATAAAATAAAAAAAATTTTAGTAAAAAAACTTCATTTTAGAATAGTAAATTTAGGAAAATAAACAATATGTACAGTAATTAATAGTTTAAAAATTTTTATTTTTTTTATTATTCACAAAATAGGAATATGAACATTTTAATATTAAAATTAAAAAAACATCTGATTAATGTAGCTGGAGAGAAGAATTTTATAATTATTCTTAGAGTGAATATTAAATTTTAATTATTAACAACTTGCAACTTTGAAAAAACTTAAATCAATTAATAATAAAAAATTTAGAAATTTGAAATTAATTTAAAAATGAAACAACGAATTTTTTAATGAAGGAAATAATTCTCTAAAATTCATTGTCAGAGCAATTTGATGCTTTGAAATAGGTCATGACCAGAAAATTAATGGATATTGGGGCAAAACTCAAAATATTTAAATAAATGAGAGAGAAATAAATAAATCAAATACTACCGTTTTGCAACAGACTTTTGGAAAGATATATTTATTTATTTCATTATAAAGATGACTCATTTTATAAGAACTAATGGCCTAGGATTTTCATTTATATTTTAAATAAAAAGTATTAGATTGCAGCAAAGTTTTTGATATAAATAAACTTTTTGGTAGTTGAGAAATAAATAATTTAAAAAAAAAGTGTGGTATAAAATTAATAAAATTATTTAAAAATATCGTCTTCTAGCTTGCAATATATGTAATAAATTTTTATTTTTTGCTTAATTATTTTCTTATTTTGTCAATATTCCCAATGGGCATTTCGGTCGATCTCATTGAAGGACATTTTGTCCGTTAGTCTTTTGAGCATTTGTCGATTTATAAACTAGACATTATTCACTGGACATTAAAGATGTGAGAATAAATAGAGAGAGTTAAGATTACAGGTAAAAAGGAAAAAAAGTGCAGCAATGTAATGAATAGAGAGACAACTAAGAAAATGAAAAGAACACACACTTTCTTACAAAAAATGCTTAATCTATAAACTGATACTTTTTATTATTAAATACTAAATATTCTTTGGTCATTTGTTAACTCATAAACTTACCTGGCTGGGGCGTCCCTGCGATCAACAAGGCAGGACGTCTGTGGTGAGACTTCCCCATTGCACTTGAGGGCGAGGTTGACCCGCAGAGCGGCCGCAAAATTGTGGTAGGCTCACAGCTAAATTTTTGAGTGTGGGGGACAGCGTTCGCGCTTCCCCCTTAAAATCGTCGGTTAGTTTTAAATTCTGTAAATGTTTACAACATTACATGTGACACATAAATCTATTAGAGTTGGTTGTGCCTGTTTATCATTGTAATGACTGTTTTGTATTTACAAGTCACCAAATTTGCCTCATTTTATCTTTATTTTTGTGATTAATATCTAATTCAGGTTCAAAAATTATTCTACAATATATTTAAAATGGTTGATTCCAATGCTAAGGAAACATTTGTCGATGCTGAAAAAGATGCTGAAGACGCTATTGCCAGTCCTGATTCCAAAGAGTTGGATAATATTACCAAAATGGTTTTAATTTTTGAATAGTTTTTTTTTAATAATTTTGATTTTAGATTGAAAAAGTGTTAAGGGAGACACAAGAACAATTCCAGGTTTTATAACAATATTTTAATTTTATTTATTTTTGTTTATTAAAGACAGCATCTGACCAAATTATTCAGCGTATTGATGCAATGTCCAGTCGAGTTGATGAACTTGAGAAAACAGTTCTTGAATTGATTGAAGATTCTGGGATTAAAAGAGAAAAGTCAGACGAATGATCTTTGTAAGAAAATTATTTTTTAATTTGCTATAATATTTAAAGTCGATTTATTTTAAATTATTCTATACCTATTTTTAATTTTTTCATAAATGGCTAATAAAATGATGATTTCCACTAATTTTAGTCAGATTAAACGTTAACAAAAACTTTTACATTCCAAAATTCCAATCTAATAAAATCTAACATTAATCTTATGCCAAAAAAACATTTAATCAATTTTCCTACAATGAAAAAACATAAAAATTCCTATTAAAAAAAATATTCATATTTTTCCTTATTTTACATTCTCTTCCTCTTTTTTCTTTTCCGCCGTATGAATTATATCAAAACCGGCATTAATTGAAGACTCTCGAAAAGCTGGAAATACCTCCCATGGAGTATTTAAGTCAAATTTTCGGAATTCTTGTGCCATTTCTGTTGGTTCATAAACTACCTGTTGAAGTTCGTGGTCCCAACGAAGCTAAAAAATTTTTTAAAGAAAATAAAAAATTACAAGAACCTCAACATATCCAGTTAGAGGAAAATCTTTTCTCTGAGGATGTCTAAAACAAAATTATTAAAAAAATAATTTAAGTGAATAAACCCTTCAAAACCATAATCAGTTAGAAGTCGACGCAAATCTGGATGGTTGTTGAACCAAACACCATATAAATCATAGACCTCACGCTCATACCATTCTGCCCCAGAGAAAATTGATGTTATAGAATCAATTGGAGCGATCTTTTTTAATAAAAAACAAAGAATTAGAAAAATTAATATTTAATTAAATCAAATATTTCTCGTTTCAATAAGATAATATTTTTAATATTAGATAAAATAAAAACCTCGTCTGTATAAGTTCTCACCCTAATACGTGCATTATATCGCAGTGAAAGAAATGCATAAACAACTTCAAAACGATTTTTACGCGTTGGAACATCAAGACCACAACAAAATATAAAACTGGTAAATTGAGCAGGATGATGGCCTTTTAAAAAAGCACAAACTGGCAATATTCCTGTTGGATGAATAAGAACTTCTAATTCATCACCTCCGGCGAACTAAAATTTTGCCTCAACCCTCTGAGCTCAAAAGTAGTGCTTTAAAATAAAACCTGAACTCGCTGAACATATTTAGGTAAGCATTTGCTCAAATAAAGACCAAATTCCTTCAGTTTGTCACGCTGTGCCAAGTCAAATTTCCATTTGTTATTAACTTAATATTTAAAAATTATGGATGAAATTTTCATAAAACGAATACAAAAAACTTAATTGATAAGCTAAAGGCTTAAAAAGAAAATTTTTCTTAAAAAAATTGTTAAACCATTAGTTTTCTCAGCAGTTTGAGTAGTTTGGGGACCAGTCGTTTCAAATCGAAAAGATGTCTGTGCGTTAGACAAAAGTCTCGAACAAATTCTTATTCCTGATTTTAACATTTCTATACATAATTTAATAATTAATTTTAAAAAGACAAAAAATTAAAGGTATTTTATTTTAAAAATAAATTCAAAAGCAAAATATTTTTAAATTTATATTAGAAATATCATTGTAAATTAAAAAAAAATATATAAATATAGTAATTATTTGTTCATATTGCATCTTTTACTGCCGTTTCTGCGTCATCTAATTGAAAAATTAACATTTCTAAACTTGCTTTATTGTGTTGTCCAAATTCTTCCTTTTGCTTTTCTTCAATAATTTCCAACATATTGCCATTCTTTAGAGAATCAAAACCTTTAGAATTATTTTCCTTTAATTCTCGTTGACGTTGTAAATCCATCCAATCACGAAGTTGG
This sequence comes from Meloidogyne chitwoodi, assembly GCA_015183035.1. Taxonomy (NCBI): domain Eukaryota; kingdom Metazoa; phylum Nematoda; class Chromadorea; order Rhabditida; family Meloidogynidae; genus Meloidogyne; species Meloidogyne chitwoodi. The sequence goes on from JACZZP010000011.1 coordinate 1,496,152, forward strand.
ACACGAAATTTTTGAATAAATTGAAGAGCATCGGATGATAGTAAAGAAATCTGTACACGATGAATTGCTTGAGCATTAATCAACAATAAAATAGAAGTATAAAAATTTACAGCAATAAAAGGATCTAAAATTAAAAATAAAAACTTTTTCTGAATCAAATTAGAAACTATAAATAAAATCTTAAATACAAAATAATTCTGAAGAATTAGCACTTTAATTACCTTCATAACCAACATGCTCAAATTTATTATAGAAACATTCCAACTGGGACTGGAATAAATATTTGTCATCTTCAATCCCACGTGAAAAGCATTTTTGGCGATACGTGTCAATGAGAAAAGCCAAAACTTGTGGTTCATAAACTTCTTCAGATAATTGGATTTCATTCTTTGCTAGGACCAACTGAAAAAAAAATAATCTTAACTTTTATGAAAGTAAATTTAATTACATCAAAAAGATGAAATAAAAGCAACATCTGTGCAATTGTTTCAAAAATATTAAGTAAACGTGCAAAAGCTTGTTGCGCTAATCGACGTACTTCCTCGTTTATAGGCCGTTCTGAACATCGAAGCAATTGCTTAAAGGCTTCCTAGTAATTTAATTAAAAAAGTGAAGAATTATAAAAATAATAACCTCAAATTCAACCATACGATCTTTAGTACAATACCCATCGGAAGTACGTTTTAGAAGTTCATTAATAGACAAAAGTATAATTTGAAGTCTCCACTCTCTAGTAGCTTGAGAATCCAGCTCCGATCCAATTTCGTTAATTAAAGGCAAAGCAAAATAGTCAAACCAAAATTCATGTGAAAATACAAACGGAACAGTCAAAGCAGCTGCTGATGAAGTTGAGGGAGTCTCATCTAAGGGAATTACTGGTTGTTGTAACCATTCAGCAACAGCTGAAAATAATTGATGTTTTGTAGAAAAATTCTGTAAAAATTGTGGCATAATCTAAATATAAAAGTATTTTTATGGCTTAAAAGTTTAAAAACGCTTAAAGGCCGTGAGATCATATTTAAAACAACAAAAAATTTATAATACTAATTTACCATTTTAAATATTAAAATCGAATAACAAAAGACGAGAATGTAGAAAACACCGAAATAAGATTTATAAAAATAGTATAGAACTTAATGAATTTTTTAAGCCTATACAAAATAAAAGAAAATTATTTATGGGAAAACAAATTAAATGGAAAATATATATTAAGAAAAATTCCTAAAATATCTTCACTTCCCAGCAGTTGCCTCAGCAGCTCGTCTTGCCGCAGCACGTTTTCCAACCATTGCAGTAAATCCAGATTTAATACTTGAAACAGAACAACGACTTCCACATGCTTTGCATTGGATAAAGAAAAGTCGGGAAATATCTTTAGTCAATAAAGTGTCGGAAGAACGGCATGTATGGCAAGTAACATAATCTCCTTAAATAAAAATAAATTTTTTAAAGAAAAGTTTTATTCAAACTTATATAAACTCTAAGAACATTTTCAAAGTGCTTTTGTTGGAAACGTCCCTTAACTATCAAACACTGATTTCCATCAATAGAACCACTAAAAATAAAAATTAAATTTTTTAATAAAAATAAAATAAAACGTTGTTCCCAATTCTGCCATTAAAAATTGCAAAACATGTTTTGGTTCACGTTTAAGCAAACGACAAATTTCTGAAAAATTGGTGAATGCTGTTTTCTTACTTCCTGCTCGTTGCACTTGTGGAGGTTTCATCACAAAAGTCTGAAATAATAATCATAAGAAATTTTAGTGTGAAATAAATTAAATGACATATATTTAAAGTACAAAATAAGCCAACCTTCTTTTTCCCAGAAATTAACTCTGGATTCTTTTCTCTCATAATATTAAAAACCATATCAATTAATTGATCATAAGTGTAGTCTGTCCATTCTTCTGGTTGTTTAGCATCAACTAAATTTATTCTACCAACGCCCTCAGCAACGCTAACAAAAATTTTCTAAATTAATTTTGAAAATATCATGATTCATTTTATAATTAACCTCTCCCTCTGCATTATCTGTATCATCCAACAAATCTAATTCTTCTTTTTTCCGTTTTGACTTCTTTTTAGGACCAAGCGTCAATTCTTCTTCAATAGGTTGTTCATCTTGTTGAGCATCTGGTGGAGGAGTCAATGGATGATCAGCTACTAGTTTTTCCGGACTTTCTTCATCATCATCTAGAACGATCTTCTTTTTGGACTTTTTCTTCTTTTTCAAATCAAGAGCCTCAAAAAATGTTTAAAATTTTAAAATAGAGTAAACTTTTTATAACTTACAAGATCTTCATCGTCAGCCATCGTTCAATGAAATATGTATGTATATGAGAAATGGTAAAATAAATTTTGTAAAAATAAAAAATTAAGTATTTTAAAATAGTAAAAACTGAATTTGATAAAATATTTATAATGAAAAAAATTTATTCAGTAAGATATGTATGCATTTTCTTTAGATAATTTAAAATAAATACATAGTTTAAATAAATACGTAAAATTAACCATCAATAAATAAAGCAATTTAATTTTAGATCATTCTTCTTCGTTTTCCTTTTCATTCTCACTTGAAAAAAGATTCTTGCGGTGTAATTGTTTTAAATGTGGAAGTTGCTCTTCACGTTTATTAACAAGTTCCTTGAGTTTTCCGATAACTTTGCGAGTCTCTGGAGTTAGCATAGAATCTTCTTGTTGTAATAACTAAAATAGAAAAAATAAGGAAGACTTTAAAATTAATAACAACGGTAAACTTACACTTTGAACGACAGCCTCTCGCCTCTTTGCATCAATCATATTTACAGATGTTCCCGTAGTCATCACTGGTGTTCCTCTTACCGAAAATAAAAGTTCACCAAATTTTGAAGGACGAGGATGCCCAAGCCTTTAAAAAATGTAAATTTAAAAATAATTTTTCAAATTAAACCCTTGAACTCGTGGAGTAATGCAAGAAGGAATTTTCATATGAATTCCTTTGGCTACATTTAAGGACTTAAATTTCCCAGGATGTTTAAATTTTGATGCACTGGATGATTGAACTCCTCCTTCGATTACATAAGTTCCATCAGCGTCATATTGCTCTTCCATTTGCTTGACATAGTCAGTAAGTTTCATGTCCAAAATGCCCTTTAAATTGTAATTAAACTTAATATTTACAAATAAAATATCAATAAATTCTAAAACCTTGGGTATGATTTTTGAGAATTCAGCATCCATAGCTTTCACAAATTCAGTAGAATATTCACGTTTTGCCATTTCAAGATCTTTCAAATCCTTTTCAACTAAAACGACTGGTTTTCAAAATTAAATAATAAAAAAATTACATTTTTCTTTAATGGACTGAATTTTATCTCGAATCTCTGCCTCTTTTGTTGGTGAAATGTCTTGCTTTTGACGTACCATTTAAATGTTAAAAAAATTAATAAAAAATTAATGATAATTATGAAATTTGTAATCTAAATATTTAGTTTTAACGAATAATCTTCTACACATAAATATTTTCGATATTAAAAATCCTTTTTGGAAATTTTTAGATAAAACAGTGACATAAAAACAAAAGTGTATCAGAATATTGAGTTCTGAAAAATAAAGTGTATACTCAAACGGAGCACGTCTGGTAATCGCAAGCCACGTAGCCGCAGGTCATCTACTAGTCACGTAAATATTTACAAGGTTCATATCATGGCCAGGCATTGTTAAAGCCGTAATTCAAATATTATAATTATATATTTACTATGCAAAAAAAAATGAAATCAACATATTAATTCCCATAATAAATTAATTTTTCAGTAAAATCAAACTAGGCTTATTAACAAGAAAGGTCTTTTTAACATTTTATTTTCTTTCCCATCAATTCTATTTTTAAACTTTTTGTTAACGTTTTGCTTCAATCGGTACTCCTCATATTCGACATAATCAACGCATAGTCCCTTCTCTTCAGCCATCAATGAAGTTAAATCAATTGGAAATCCATATGTGTCGTAAAGACGCCAGGCAATTTGTCCTGATTTTATTATAAATTAATTTAAAAAAATATTGAGAAAAAATACCAGAAATTATTTTAGAATCAGATGGTAACGTTTTTACAGCTTTTTCAAATAAAATTTGACCACGACGAAGTGTTTTAAGAAATTGAGTTTCTTCTTCATTTATAACTTCAAGAATTGATTGTGGATCTTTTTTTAATTCTGGAAATGTTTCACCCTTAAATAAGCAGAATATTTCAATTAAATTTTAAATAGATTTTACCAAAATTTCAATAACGACAGGAACGAGAGAAGCAAAAAATCCAGGCTTTGCATTTAGTTTTTCAGTTGCATAACGAACTCCGCGGCGTAAAATCCGACGAAGAACATAACTATAAAAATAAAATTACATATAATAAATTAAGATTTAGTAAGTATTATAAAAATAGTCTTGCTTCAGAAATATGAAAGTTTACAGCATATTTCTCAGAAATTAAAAAAATCCAACCCTCTTCCAGTAGAATCAGGAACACCTCCATCAGCTAGTGCAATAGTTAATGTTCTAATGTGGTCTGCAACAACACGATAGGCTATATCAATACCTTCAACATCTTCTATTCCAACTTTGCCTTCATATTTACGAATACCCGTTGCCTTAAAAATGTAGATTAAAAATAATAATAAAAATATAAATACCTCATGAATTGCTTGAAATATAGGAGTAAACAAATCTGTATCATAATTAGATATTTTATTTTGAACAACAGCCACTAATCGTTCGAGTCCTAGTCCACAGTCAATATGTTTTTTAGGAAGAGGTTTTAAAATACCTCCTTCTTCTCTTAAAATATATTTTTTTTAAATAATTATCCTCTAAAATATAATAACCTGTTAAATTGTATAAAAACTAAATTCCAAATTTCTACAACCATTGGATCATCAGAATTTACAAGAGAAGAAGCATTTCTATTTCCAATACGATCATAATGAATTTCAGAGCAAGGACCACAAGGACCAGTATCACCCATTTCCCAGAAATTGTCCTTCATTCCGAATGGAAGTAGATGAGTAGGATCAATACCAAGAGAAAGCCAAATTTCTCTATAATATTCCAAAACAAATTATAATTTAAATTTATATCAATTTTAGTAGTACTTGCATTCCTCATCAGGATCCAGTCCAGCAGAGATATCGCCACCAAAATAAGAAACATACAAACGCTCTGGTGGAATTTGTAACCTAACTGTGAGAAACTCCCAGGCCCATGTACAAATTTCTTTCTAAATATTCTCACAAAAATTTAATAGTGTTTATAGAAAATTAACCTTAAAATAATCACCGAATGACCAATTTCCAAGCATCTCAAAAAAAGTATGATGATAAACATCTTTTCCTACATCATCCAAATCATTGTGTTTACCTCCGGCACGAATGCATTTTTGTGTATTAACTGCTCTTCTCAATTTTGCCAAATCACTATTAGGATCAACAGTTTCTTGAAAGATAGGCTTAAATTGATTCATTCCAGCATTTGTAAAAAGAAGTGTCAGATCATCATAAGGAATCTGTAAAAAAAATTGTAAAAAACAACTAATATTAAAAAATACTTACCACAGAGGATGAATGATGATAAGTATGTTCTTTATTAGCAAAAAAGTCAATAAATGCTTGCCTAACATCATTAGCCGAATTTATTATACTAGCAGACATTTTGAATAAAATATTCTAACACTCCAAAAAAATTACTAGAATATGGAAGAAAGTTTAGCCAAGGACCCACACTTGTGGACCGGTATTTACAAACCAAATCATATTAAGATTTATGTAAATAAATTTAATATAAAATTATTGTATTATTGTTAATTTAAAACTTTTATTAATTTAAAAAATGTTCCCTGTAATCAAATCTATTGCATGAAAGTCGAAATTGTATGGCATTCAATTTTTTATTTTGCTCGGGTCCAGAAGTCGATCCACAAGTGCGGGTCGGCAAGTGTCATTTAACCGAAATAAATTAAAAATTAAAGTAAAAATCGGCACTTTTAAGGAGTTGCCTAAAACAAAATAATGTGGAAATTCCTTTTACATAATTTAAGATTTTATACATTCCATTTTATACCAATTTATGTATAACAACAAAATAATAAACAAAAAATTGAAGGCTCAAAACAATTAATTAATTAAAACCTAATAATGTATTAAACTAAACTCACTTTTAAAAAAGGCTCTTTAATTTTATTTTTTATTTTAATCTTATCTGATGAAACTTTTTTATCTTCTTTTTTATTATTATTTTCAATAAAAGATTCATTTGTATTGTCAATCTGTTTTTTGGCATCTTTTTTTAATTTTTTCATATTCATTCGAATCTTTTTAATATTTTCACGAAGGGTGTCTCTTCTAGTATAGGGCAATTGTTGATTATTTATTTGCTAAAATAAAAATAAATAGGAAATAATTTAATTTATACTACCTCTTCGAAGTCAGAAATACATTTTCCAAGTCTTTTAAGTCGTTCTTCATCCCATTTTTTACTAATTTCCGCATATTCTTTTTCAGCTATTTCCATTAATTCATTCAAACTTTTTGACAATCTTTCAGCATTTTGTAAAGATTTTTCTCCTTCTGGCCCAGTAATTGCAACAATTCGTCGAATTCCTTTAGCTATTGCTTCTTCTGTAGTAATCACTAGTGAACCAATATGTGAAACATTACGCAAATGACTAAAATTATTTTTTAATAAATATAAAATATATATTTAAAAAAATTCTTACGTTCCACCACAAAACTCTACAGAAGTTTTGTTCCCCAATTCACTGTTAGGAATTTCCAAAAGTTGTTCAACTGGAACATCTATAGAGACCACACGAACAGGATCTGGATAGGTCTAATGAAAATATAAAATTTCATTAAAAAATAATTACTTCATCAAAAACAGCGCGTAACCCATTAATATTACGAGCATCTGACAATGAACATTCCTTGGTGTAAACTTGTCCTTTTGTGTCAATTAATGTTTGAGCACATTCTTGAACATTTCTGATCTAAAAAATATAATTATCTTTAAAGAAAAATTATAATCTTTACTTGTTCAACTCCAAGTGCTTTTTTCGAAGAAAAATCGAAACGCATTCTATCAGAAGCTACTAAAGACCCCTTTTGATCTACTGCTTGTAAGACCTGCTGCAGTGCAAAGTTGAGTACATGAGTGCCTGTATGATTCTTCATAATAAGCCATCGACGAGACTTAAAAAGATTAATTTTCAAAGTAAAATTTTGACAGAATACCTCGTCAAATTGCTGTTTCAATTCGTCTCCAACACAAAGAGTGCCATCAGCCACACCAAAAAAGAAAATATAACCGGCGCGAATTTGTGTATTGGTCACTGAGAAGCCAATATCCTTTAATTTTTTAGAGAATTAAAAATATATTTTAAATAGTAATTTCTAACGAAAAATATTACTTCATCACCAAGCTTAGTGAATAATCCAGTATCATAAATTTGGCCACCTTGTTCCGCATAAAAACAAGTCTTGTCAAGTAATAAAGCACCTTCCTGACCAGAATCTATTTTATCGACAAATTCAGTTCCAACGCGAATTCTCAATATTTTACCATTACACAATTTGTAATCTAATATAAAAATAATTATTATATTTTTTGAAAATTCAGCTTTTAACTATAAACAGCTTTCCAATTTAATTGGCCATCAAAATTATAAATATATTTTGGTGAATCATCTGTAGATGGCACTCCTTCACGTTTAAGAGCTTCCAATGTATGTATATCAATATTTAATGCATCTTGAAGTTTAAAAATAGCACCAGAAGAGGAAATTTCCTAAAAACAAACAACTATTGAAATATAATAAAATTTAAAATATTTGAAAAATAAAAAACTAACGATAGCCTTTTTACGATACTCCTCATATTCGACATAATCAACGCATAGTCCCTTCTCTTCAGCCATCAATGAAGTTAAATCAATTGGAAATCCATATGTGTCGTAAAGACGCCAGGCAATTTGTCCTGATTTTATTATAAATTAATTTAAAAAAATATTGAGAAAAAATACCAGAAATTATTTTAGAATCAGATGGTAACGTTTTTACAGCTTTTTCAAATAAAATTTGACCACGACGAAGTGTTTTAAGAAATTGAGTTTCTTCTTCATTTATAACTTCAAGAATTGATTGTGGATCTTTTTTTAATTCTGGAAATGTTTCACCCTTAAATAAGCAGAATATTTCAATTAAATTTTAAATAGATTTTACCAAAATTTCAATAACGACAGGAACGAGAGAAGCAAAAAATCCAGGCTTTGCATTTAGTTTTTCAGTTGCATAACGAACTCCGCGGCGTAAAATCCGACGAAGAACATAACTATAAAAATAAAATTACATATAATAAATTAAGATTTAGTAAGTATTATAAAAATAGTCTTGCTTCAGAAATATGAAAGTTTACAGCATATTTCTCAGAAATTAAAAAAATCCAACCCTCTTCCAGTAGAATCAGGAACACCTCCATCAGCTAGTGCAATAGTTAATGTTCTAATGTGGTCTGCAACAACACGATAGGCTATATCAATACCTTCAACATCTTCTATTCCAACTTTGCCTTCATATTTACGAATACCCGTTGCCTTAAAAATGTAGATTAAAAATAATAATAAAAATATAAATACCTCATGAATTGCTTGAAATATAGGAGTAAACAAATCTGTATCATAATTAGATATTTTATTTTGAACAACAGCCACTAATCGTTCGAGTCCTAGTCCACAGTCAATATGTTTTTTAGGAAGAGGTTTTAAAATACCTCCTTCTTCTCTTAAAATATATTTTTTTTAAATAATTATCCTCTAAAATATAATAACCTGTTAAATTGTATAAAAACTAAATTCCAAATTTCTACAACCATTGGATCATCAGAATTTACAAGAGAAGAAGCATTTCTATTTCCAATACGATCATAATGAATTTCAGAGCAAGGACCACAAGGACCAGTATCACCCATTTCCCAGAAATTGTCCTTCATTCCGAATGGAAGTAGATGAGTAGGATCAATACCAAGAGAAAGCCAAATTTCTCTATAATATTCCAAAATAAATTATAATTTAAATTTATATCAATTTTAGTAGTACTTGCATTCCTCATCAGGATCCAGTCCAGCAGAGATATCGCCACCAAAATAAGAAACATACAAACGCTCTGGTGGAATTTGTAACCTAACTGTGAGAAACTCCCAGGCCCATGTACAAATTTCTTTCTAAATATTCTCACAAAAATTTAATAGTGTTTATAAAAAATTAACCTTAAAATAATCACCAAATGACCAATTTCCAAGCATCTCAAAAAAAGTATGATGATAAACATCTTTTCCTACATCATCCAAATCATTGTGTTTACCTCCGGCACGAATGCATTTTTGTGTATTAACTGCTCTTCTCAATTTTGCCAAATCACTATTAGGATCAACAGTTTCTTGAAAGATAGGCTTAAATTGATTCATTCCAGCATTTGTAAAAAGAAGTGTCAGATCATCATAAGGAATCTGTAAAAAAAATTGTAAAAAACAACTAATATTAAAAAATACTTACCACAGAGGATGAATGATGATAAGTATGTTCTTTATTAGCAAAAAAGTCAATAAATGCTTGCCTAACATCATTAGCCGAATTTATTATACTAGCAGACATTTTGAATAAAATATTCTAACACTCCAAAAAAATTACTAGAATATGGAATTAAGAAATAAATTAAAAATTAAAGTAAAAATCTTGTTATTTTTAGGATTTGTTGGACTATCTTTCCTTAACATTTTTTAAACGCTAATGTTACATGTAAATCCTTTTTTCAAAACTTGTAATTTGAAAAAATTCTGAATAGCATGCAATATCAAAATCAGACACTAAAAATTCAAACCTAACTAAATACAAATTTATGCTTGGACTCAACTAGCGAGACTAAAAAATTTACCAAATCTAGTTATGCCCACTTTGTCGCTGAAAAATAAGTTTCGCCTGAGTGCTCACAGACCATTTCGTCCAATATTTGCCTTATGTCTTTTTTGTCCATCACGTTTTGTCTAAAATTTGTGGGTTTGCCTAAAAACGAAGGAATGTGGAAATTAGGAGAGCAGGAAAAAGAAGAAGTGTAAAAATGTGAGAGAATGATGAATGCATTTTTCTCCTTGCGAGACTGTTAGATTTCCTCTAATTATACTCTATTTGTCGAATTCATGGGAGCAGTTAAACTGAGTCCCGGCTCAACTGAGTAACCGTTTTAAATTTTAACTCAAGTTTTTTCCTATATACGAATTATAAAAAAATACAAATGATAGCTCATTTGAAAGAGCTCTTCGAGCTGAGTCGAATGAGATAAAAATAAACGAATTTGATTGACTGTGAACAAAGCGTACTCAGTTGTGCCAGGACTCAGTTGAGCCGGGACTCAGTTGTGCGGACTCAGTTGAGGTGTACCCGAATTCATATAGACAAAATTGTTATAGGCAAGAATTGAATGTATACTGTAGTTTTACCACCAATATGTCAATCACATTCCTCGATCTAGCCTTATTTCTAACTTAAAGTCCGTCCCGTGCTTCTTCTCCAGACTAAATCGTTCCTTACTCTGAATAATTATTTTATTTATTTTAATTAAAAAAAATTAAGTATGCGTCATCTGCTTTTTTAATTTTTATTAATTTTAAGACTGCTCTTATTGTTTTATTTATTCCTTATATTGTTAATTTTTTTAAGATTAATATTTTCATATTGTTTTGATGGCATCTTTAACTAGAGAAAAGGCTGAAGAAATATGTCAACACATTAGAAGTATAATTATTTTATTTTTAAACTATAAATTAAATATTTTAGCAAACCCAGATTCTGTTTTTGGACAAAAATATTGGCAGTGTAGACATGCTTGTGTTGTCCAATCACAACAGAAAGCTGACAAATGGGAGACGCGTTTTTTGGTTTTTTAATTTTCTTTTTGATTATTTTTCATTTATGCTTTGTTTTTTAAAGGCAATTGCAAAATTTCGGGTTTTTCTTCTCCATGGCAAAAGTATTTCTACAATAAAATTGGAAAAATCGTTCAATATATTAGCTCTTCGAAATTTGGAATTGCTACAACAAGAGCAGATTGTTGGTAATTTTAAAATTAAAAACTCACATTAAAATTTTTTAATTTCACATTATATTTTTAAATATTTTTTTAAAGCTTCAAATAGGCTGGGAAGACCGTCCAGGAGGCACAAAAACATTTTCTTCTACCCCAATTGTTGTACTTCATTTATTTCTTCGCAAACCAGATGGTAGTAAAACAAAAGATTTGGCATTAGAATTACTTTCAGCTTTAAAACATTATTTTCCTGAAATACAAAAAAGTTTAACAAAAATGTTTATTTCTTTATCTCCGCCTTCTTTAATTGCTGATTTTGCTTTTTTACCTTTTTCTACCCCTGAATTGCCTTGCCACAATTTTCGTCGTTCTTATGTGGCTTATTGCGATTGGATGGAACAGCCGTTTAGAGATGAAATAATTTGGGTATTTTAATTTTTAAGTACATTAATTTTTAATAATTTTCCAGGACATTGAACGTATTTATTTTTTTCACGGACAACATGAATTGGATTTAAATGATTTCAGCCATCTTTCGTTAAAGTAGTTTAATCAGTTAATTTTTTCATTTAAGAAAATATCCTAAAATTTTAGAGATCAACAAGCTCTAATTGGCTCTATTCAATTTACAAGCTTTTTTACTGGAATTTTTGCAGATTCTCTCAGATTACAAAACGAACAAATTGATTCTATATTTTTATTAATTCGTCGTTCACATTCTCTACGTTCCCTTTATCTTAATCGTTGTACTCTTCCAATAAAAGATTTTTTGTCACAATTTTCTGTTGCTCTTTCAACGAATATTAATTTGCCTTTGGAACGACTTCGTTTTGTTGGGATTGCTTTGGAAGATAAAAAAGGTTTTAATTTTTAGATTACTTCGTCCAAATGTCCCAAAATATAAAATTATTTTTTTAATTAGGTCTTACTCAATTAGGCACTCTTCTTCCTCAACTTTCTTCTTTACGTGCATTATCATTCGCTGATTGCCTTTTAAATGAAAAATGTGCTTTAGCTCTTTTAAATGGTTTACATCATGGAATTAGATTATCAATTGATTCGGCAAAATGTGAAGATGCTACAGTGACTGGAAATACTTTAATTAATTCTGATAATGGAAGATTTCAATTGGAGGCATTAAATCTAAGTGGAAATCCATTGGGAAGTGGAGTAGAACTTGCTGAACAATTAGCTAATTTTTTGGCTTTAAATACTGGAGCAATTCGTTTTCTGGATTTGAATGGAACTGGTAACTTATTTTATTTTTTATATTCTACCTTTTTTAAGCAATTCAATTGGATCGTCTTTGGGCCGCCCTCAAATTAGGAGGTCTTGGTATAGAAGTTCTCCGGCTTGGTGGTTGTCATCTCGCTCAAACAAAAAGAAGTGTTCGCAATAGTGGCAAAGATAATGCCCAAATTGCAAAAGAATTGTTTTGCTCTTTCCTTTCACTTAAAGAATTAGACATGACAGGAACACATTTAACAGCAGAATTATTATCTGGAATACTTGAAGGTTATATATATTTTTAAAAAATCAAATGAAAAACTTTTAAAGGTATTTCATCAAATCCGAACCTTTCTCTATCCTCTCTTTCTTTTTGCCTTGATAATTGTATTGTTGGATCCACAGCACAGTGTGTTAATGTATTTGAGCAATATTTACTTGAATGTCCTTGTATTTGCTCTTTGTCTTTACGTGATAATTCTTTAGAACATGAGGTTAATTAATTTTTTTGATTCAGTTAGTTTCCCAAGTCGTCGAAATTTTCTCTTTGTTTTCAACAATTATTGTTGATAAATTAGTTTAAGATTCCTATTTATTTTACATTTAATTTCTTAAGACATATCGTCTTCTTCCAATAATTTGTAAAATGCGCGAACTACGACAGTTGGATATTGGCGGAGCAAACTTTTTTGGCCTCAAAGCAAACAAGAAACATTCACAAATGTTATCTGCTATTGTTACCGAATTTGTTAGACTTGTTAATGGAGAAGATGATGAATCTGTGAGAAAATATTTATTATTTAATTAAAAATTAATTTGAACTTTAAAAAATAAATTATTTTTAATTTCAAGACATTGGATGATTTGTCATTGTCTGATTCTCGTCTTGGTTCTCATTTGAGTATTCTTTTGAATGCATTAGGATTGTCAAGATCACTTCGAAAATTAAATCTGTCCAATTGTGATGTAAGTTCTTTATATAATTCATCTTTTAAATTACTAGGCTTTTCTCTTTTTTTATTTTGTTTATTTATTTCAAAAATCTTTCCTTCAAAATATCTTTTTTTAGCTTGGCCCAGGTGGCGCTCGTCTCCTTGGCAAATCACTTCAATTAAATAAATCATTACGTCAACTTTCACTTGATCGAAATCAAATTGGTATTGAAGGTTTTTATGAATTGGCACGTGCTTTAAGACTTAATAGTACTTTATTGACTTTGAATTTGCCTACTTCTGATCTAACTGATTCTATGACAATTTTGGCTAGAATTCCAATTGAGAAGGCTCGTTTAATGGCTATAATTGCTGAAATTGAGGAAGCCTTAAAACGAAATATTGACTTTTCTACACGATTAACAAATGGGCAATTAGCTATGAGAACAATGCATTCATTAAATATTGTAAATTTTTTAAAATATTATTTTATAAAATGCTTTGAGAATTTTATTTCTTGATGATAAGGTTTTTTTATGAACAGAAAAAGTTCAGTAGTGATGGATATCTCCTCTCCCCCTCTTTTAATATTTTTGAATTCTTAATTTTTTTTAATATTTAGGGATGTGATCGTTACAATATAAATGGTTCTGAAACTAGCGAAATTAAAAAAGTTGCTTTTCACAAAATTGGAAAATTAATTGCACAAATTGGTGAACAAAAGTCTGATGATATTACTAATATTTTTGTAAATAATTCATTCAAAAATGATAGTGAAAAACGAAGAATAAAAATTGTTGATAAATTTGTTGAAGAACTTGGACATTTTGTTGAAGAAAACAATAAGGTTAATTTTATTAATATATAATTAAATTGTTTTTATTTATTTTAGAATTTTCTTTGTTCTTTCTCTGATCGTCTTGCTACACAGGAGAGTATAGAAATACAATTTCCATCTGACACTAATATTCTCCCTTCAAACAATAATATTTTTGAAAAACAGATAAAAGAAGATTTGCTAAAAGAGAAATTAATACAATTCTTCAACACATATTCAAAGTATTTTTTTGTAAAATTAAATATAAAGATTTAGTAAAGAATAAGTAAATATTGTTTTTCTAAACCTTAAATTCCCTGGTTATTTTTTTCGGAAACATTTCCCAAAATATTTTGTTTTCTTTAAAAGTTTTGATTTAAATAACATTTTTTCAGTGAATGTGCATGGGAACATTTATTCTTCAATTTAGACAATGCATTACGTTTAGATGAACAAAATAATTGTTTTAAAATTTTGGAACAAAAAATTGGAACAATTAAAACAACAACAATATCTAATAAAAAGGGAATATTATTACGTTCTCCAGCAGATTCAAAATCATCAAATTATCGTCCAATTTCTTCAATTATGTCAAATAATAATCATCATCAAAATGGATCAATTCCTTCAATAATGTCACAAAGCGTTTTAGGAAATTTTTCATTTTTTGAGAATGAAAAAGAAGAAAATAAATTAAATGAAACTTCTTCTTCTTCATCATCAAATCTTGTTCATTTGTCAAAACTTCGACCTAAACCTGCACGTTTACAACAACAAAAGAAAAAATTAGTTAAAGAAACAGAAGAAGAGGAAGCAGTTAATGCTCTAGATGAAGTTTTAGCAGAGGAAGAAGAAGAGGAGGAGGAAATTACTAATATTCCTTTAGTAGAAAAGGTATGCGACTAACATAAGATAGAATAAAAAAGAAAAATTTAAATTAATTTTTAAGGTTCACAATTCACCAGAACCATCTCTAATTTCTTCTTCCCATGGTCAAACATTAGAACTTTCACCTTTATTACGTCAACAACGTTTAAAACACATTAAAGAAAACAACGAAGAAAAAAATGAATTTTTATCTACTCAACCACCACCAATTCCTTTAAAACGAGGAACATCTTATGAAAATTCCGCTCTTCCAAAATTACCACCAAAACCTTCTTCACCATTGGCAGATGTTGAAAATCGAAGTAATAATAAATCTTTAATAGATGAAAAAGAAATTGTTAAATAAAAAAAGAATTTATTATAATTAGGAGATAATAATAATAAAATAGAATTGTATTCTACGCAAATGAACCACAAAAATTAATTGCAGAAAGGATTATCAATAAAAATTTGGGGATTTAAAAAATAGATTAACTAAAAATAAATTTTGGAATAATTTTGATTCCATCTATACAAGGATTTTTTTTTAAATTAAAATATTATGTTAATATAAAAATGATTGTATATCCTTCTGCAGAATTTTTAAATATTTTTTTCTTTAAAAAATTCTTCTCATTTTTAAAGTTTCTCATATTATTACGCAAGATTCCCAATATTTTTATTAAGCTTTTAAAAATATTTTATTTCACTTGTGCATCATTAATTCGAATAATGCCTTAAATTATGTTTTATATAATGCTTATATATTAAAAATTATTTTTAATATTATTATCAGGGTTGCCCAAAACATGCACGAACAAATTGTTATCTAACCATAACTAACCACTGTCTCTCCGAAGGTTAACTTAATCTCTCGTTTGTAAGAGTGGAAGAAAAGTAGTGGTCAGCAGAGAAAATTGTATAAAATGAAAAGGAATTGTACAAAAAGAATTTTAAATATTTTCTCTGCTGACCACTACTTTTCTTCCACTCTTACAAACGAGAGATTAAATTAACCTTCGGAGAGACAGTGGTTAGTTATGGTTAGATAACAATTTGTTCGTGCATGTTTTGGGCAACCCTGATTATTATATATTTGCTATGCAATTTAATAATTAATTTTTTTAACATTATTAAAATAAAATATTTAAAAAAAAATCAAAAAATTTGCTTTATTATTTTATGCATATTTTATACTAAATAAAATAAAAAAAGCTTAGGGGGAGAGTATCTGGCAAATAATTTTATGTGAAAATATGATATAACAACACAAAATGTATTGCGAGGAACGACACAAATTATATAAGGTAAAACACAAAAACAACAAAAAAAGTTACTTTTTAAATTATCCCATTTTCAAATAATTGTTTCGTGTAAAAATTTGTTTTGTTTTCTGTAAAGTTTGTAACAAAAAGCATTTTAAACGAAACAATTATTTTTCTCAATTCTTACCTTCACAAAGATTTTCTTTTACAATTCACCTTAATTTTTTGTTCATCGCCTGCGTCGTTCACGACTGTCCGAACGACGTCTGCCACCGCGCCTGGAACTTCGACTTCGTGTACGATTTCGACGAGTTCGATCGCGTGAGATGCTTCTACGTCGATAGCTACGTGAAGAATAATCTCTTGAACGTGAACGTCGTCGAGAGCGAGAACGACGTCGCCTCCTAAAAATATAAATTAGGAAATTAAATCTATCAATTATTTTTTTATTATTTAAATTACCTATTTGAAGAACTTGAACTTCGACGTCCTACACGGCGTCGACGTGATGATGAGTGACGCGAACGACGTGTTGTAGACGAACGCCGTCGACTACGATTCCTACGGCTCCGACTTGAGCTTGCCGAAGAACTTGTAGATGAAGAACGAGAGTTACTTGAAGAATTGGAAGCGTCTTCACTGCTTGAAGAAGTTGTTGAATCGGCTAAAAATTTAAAAAATAAAGACATTTTTTATTAATAAAGTAAAAATTACCGGATGACGCAGACTTTGTTGACGTAGATTTTTTCGATTTTTTTGAAGCATTACTTTCCATAGATTTGGCACGTTCAGTTGTTAATTGTTTTGGTACATTTTCTTCTTTTTGTGGGCTTTCAATCTTTTTTTGTTCATTCTTTATTATATTTAAATGTTCATCAGAATCATATTCATCTTCATCAATTTTTATTGAACGTTCAGGTTTAAACAAAGCAAAAGGTGGTGGTGAAGGATTTTGGGGAGGTTTTTGCTGACTTTCCTATTAAAATTATTATATTATTAACAAAAAATATAATAAAACCGCCAACTAATTGTAAGGTTTTTTCTTATAAAATAAAATATTTTAAAATTCTTTATCACTTTTTACCTCTTTAGTTTTTATTATTTCCTTTTCATTTTGTTCATTTAATGCATTTTTCTTTATTGGTGAACTAATCTTTTGTGGCGTTGTTAAATTATTCGTTGGTGACTTTTGTTGTTGTGTTGGTGTTAAATATTCCTCATCTTTCACTTTTGAAGGCAAAACTAAACGTTTGAAAATAAATTCTTCTTCTTTATGTTCTTCAACTTCCATTTCCTTATTAGTGTTTTCATTGTTCTAAATTTAAAAATAAATTAAATTAAAAATATATATTTAAAATTAATTTGTTATTATACCTTTTCGTTTTCTTCTTTAACATTTTCTTCACATAATACATTCTTTGTTGTAGGAGAAACATGCTTTATAGGAGAAACATTCTTTATAGGAGAAACATTCTTTGAAGGTGTTATTGAAGCTGACGGCATTGTTGAATTTTTTGGTGGTGTTGTTGATTTATTTGACGGTGTTTTTTGCAGTTCCAATTGTTGCTGCTGTTGGTGAATAGGAGTTGTTGGCATCGAATCCTCTTCATTAGATTCGACATCCGCTCCAAAAATAATATTGTCGCTCAGCTATTTTAAATAAAAAATATAATTAAATTTGATAACCCTAAAAAACCTCTAGAGAAGGATATTTTCGTTCTTTTTCTTGCTTTGGCTGTTGTGGTGAAATCACAGAATTCTTATAATCAACCGTTTCTGTCTCTTTAATAGTATTTTCTGGTTGTTTTTGTTTTACGCCTTTATCTTCGCGAATATTTCTTTTTCTTAAAAATTAGTAAAATTTCTTTTAGAATAATTTATATTTTTACCTTTCTTCATCTTTTCTGTGACGATGCGTAAGTGAACGATCAGGAGAATGTGGATAACGTCCAATACCGTTTCGCGTTCCTAAACGAGGTGATCGACTTTTTGGTCTTTCATTTTTAGTTCGTTCATCACGATTAGACCGAGATATATGACGATCATCCCGCTTTTGTTCCCTTCCACGATTCGTTCTGTAGTGATCTCGATTACTCCCATCACGATCAACATGTTCTGAACGAGCTGCATGTGATGACTGTAAAGGACAAATTTTTAAAATTTAAATTCATAGTTGACTATTTCCTACTTAATCCTAAGAACATGACTTATATAAACTGTTATCAGGTAAAAGTTTAAAATAAGATGTAAAGAATATTAAAAAAATAAATTCAAATTAGTTGAGAAACTAATTATAAACAAAAATACATTAAAATGTTCAATTAAAAATATATAAATTTTAACCTCTAATGTAGCATGTTTTCCACCAATTTCTTCCTTTGGTTGTTGTGGTGGTGAAAACGCAGAATGCTTATAACCAAACACTTCTTTCTCTTTTTTATCATTTTCTGACTGTTTTTCTTTTATTTCCTTTTCTTCACGTTTTATTTCTTTCCCTTCATGTTTTTTATTTTCTTCCCCTCTCGCCTTTCTTAAAGAAATGGAAAATTATTATTAGAATAATTTTTTTAAATTACCTCTCTTCATCTTTTCTATGACGATGCGTAAGTGAACGATCAGGAGAGTGTAGATAACGTCCAATACCATTTCGCATTCCTAAACGTGGTGATCGACTTCTTGGTTTTTCATTTTGAGATCGTTCATCACGACCTCGTCGACCTTTAAGACGATCATTTCGATCTTGCTCTCTTCCACGATTCATCCTATAGCGATCACGATGATACATATCACTGGGCCAACGACGCCCACCACGATCTTTATGTTCAGAACGAGAAGACTGAAAAGAAAAATTTTAATGTAAAAATTAAATTAAAAAACCTCATGTTGGGAACGTTGCCGTTCTCCTTCATCCCTAGCTTTTTGTTGAGGTGGTGGGAACACAGGAAGTCTATAACCAAATGTTTCTGTTTCATTTGTAGCATTTTCTGCTTGTTTTTGTTGTTTTTCTTGCATTTCCTTTTCCTCACGTTCTAATTTTATTTTTATTCTATCTTGAAGTTCTTTCATTGAAATCAATCGGCGTTCTTCACGTTTCCAATGTGGGGGAGTTGCACTTCGAGAACGAGAATGAATAGCATGGCTTCGGTTCTAATATAAATAAATTATTAAAATTTATTAAAAGAAAACTTTCTAATTTTTAAATCCCCAAAATTAAAAAATCTTAAAACAAATGCCTGTTTCTGCTGCAATGAAACTAAAAAACAGAAAGTTTAAAAGATTAACCTAAATTTAAATATTAGATGAAACAAATAAAGTAAATAAGAAATTACCCTCTCGTCATCTGATGGAGTTCGAAAACGAAGCGATCCTCGACCTTTGACTCTATGGCCAGAGCGAGTCTTAATAGCATGAGTCTGATGCACTGAAGGGCGAGAAACATGACTGGTAACATTTTCGGGAGTTTTAGACCTGAAAAATTTTTTAATTAGAAAAAGTAGTTTTATTGTAAACTTGACATGGTTCCTCTACTCAAGTAATAATTTAGAACAGATTAATAAAGTTTAAAATATAAACAAAAAATCAGAAATAATAATTCTAAAGTTTTTACAACAAAGCATTTTATACCTTCTCATCAAAAATTTATTTGTTGTCGGAACTTCAGGTAAGTCATCGGCTTTAACCGAAGAAATAATTTCAGGTTCATTTTTAATTATATTTTGTTCATTTTGGGGAATAACAGTCTGACTTTCTTCATAATCACTGTCACCCTCTTGTTCCTTTTCATGTTTCCTTTTCTTATGTTTCTTCCTTAAATTGTTTTTAAATTAATAATTGAACAAAATTAAAATAAACTTCTTTGTAGTTTCCGGTTCAGATTCATCAACAGGTCGTTTTCGAATCAGTTGACCTTAAAAAGATTTTACAAAGTTCAAAATTAAAAAAAAATGTTTAGAATTTTAGTAAAAGTTAAGACTAGGATATTGATAAAGGCAAAAAAAAAATAAGATTTGATAAAAACAGATTTAAAAAAATACCACAATTAGCTATAGTCACATCTGCCACTGGTCTGCACTTTGTATTTACTTTGAGATTCTCAATTTGAACAATTACATCCTGCCCAGAGATAACCTAAAATTTAATAAATAAAAAATATTATTAAATGAAAAAACCTTCCCAAAAACAACATGAACACCATCCAGATGAGGGGCAGGTTTTGTCGTAATAAAGAACTGAGAGCCATTTGTGTCCTTACCACGATTCGCCATGCTCAACATAAATGGTTGATCATGTTTAGTTACAAAAGATTCATCATCAAAAACACCTCCATAAATCGATTCTCCTCCTGTTCCATTTCCGGCAGAAAAATCACCACCCTATAAATACATGAGAATAAATTCTAGAAATTTATAGAAATAACAAAACCTGAACCATGAAATTCTTGATTACTCGATGAAACAGAGATCCTTTAAAAAATTAGAGAAAATTACTATAAAAAAAATAAACCTTTGTAATGGAGTGGCTTTTCCGTCACTTTCCCTATGCCAGCCTGTCCAGTACAGAGCATAAGAAAATTCCTTAAATTTTGCTTTCAAATAATTTTCCAGCTTTATTTTAAATAAACAAACTTTGCAGTCCTGGGAACAGAATCATCAAACAGCTCCATAACCACACGACCAACAGGTTCTCCATCAACTTGAATATCAAAAAAACAACGACTCCTTTCAGATTTGGATACTTTTTCAACAGTCATTTTTAAACTTGAATTAAAAAAATTATCAAAACAAAAAATATGTAAAAAATTAACCGTTTAGTAATTTTAATTATTATTTATTATGTTATAGAAATTTTGTTAAAAATATTTAAACGAGAAAATAAAATAAATAGCCGAGTCAACAAAATGCAAAAAATTAATAAAAAAATTGAAAGATTTATTCAGACCCGCTTAAAAATTTAAAAAATTAATTATACATGAAAATAAATTTTTATGTCAAATAATCGCCAATTAAATGATCAAATAATGACCTTATCCTCTGAGATCTCAAAACCTTTCACGTAACAATCTCCTTTTCCTCATTTACCTCAATTTTTATTTTTTCTTCATCGAATTTCTCTATTTCTTCTGTTTTCAAAATAGCATATTTTTCTTCAATTTGTTTCTCACTATTTTCATCATATTTTTCTTGAATTTTTTGTTCCAAATTTTCGAATTCAACAATTTCTTCATCCATTTTATTTAATTCTCTAAACTCATAACTAGACGAAGGTCTTAATTTTTCTTCAATCTCGGTTTTAAATTTGTCACCTTTTTTCTCATCTTTACGTTTTTTATCATTTGCAAAGCTAACAGATCGTCCACTCATACCACTTCTCTTAGAAATTGATATTTCTTTCCTTAAATACTTCATTGGAGAATGGAAATCATCATCATTTTGAATGCCTGTTAAAAAATATTTTTATAAAACTTAAGATTATGAAAATAAATCTCATTTTACACTATAATAGCCACAATTACTCAACAGAATTAAACAAAGTTTTAACGGAAGAGGAAGTAGACGCATCAGAATCATCTGGATGTTCAACTCTTCTTTCTAAATCAGTCTGCTCTTGATCAACATTTTGTACTGTAATAAATATTTCTTCGCTTTGTGAGCCTGCTTCATTATTTATATTTATAAATCCCGACAATTTTGCTATAATTCTATAAGCATCACGAGCAGTTTCATAAATTGAACGATCAATACATTTTGTCTTTTCAATGTCAACAACTTCCAACAAAAATTCTTTTCCACTGCTAGATCGTTTTCTTTTAATTCCATAGTATTTCTTTATCTACTTTTTCCCAACTAAGAACTGCTTTTGTTTGTTGACCATCAATTATAATTGCTGGTTTTAAACTTGAAAAAGTTAAAGATTAAGTTTAAAATTTAAATACAAACTTAAAAATGGTAAAATATGAAATTAAAAATAAGTTAATTAAATTTTTACCGTTTTGCTTGTATTAAGGAATCATGCGAATCCTTCATTTTTGCAGACATTTCAACTCGTATTTGCCATTCGACTGCTTCAGTATAATCAGCTGAGGTCAATTCTTTGTTCTCTTCAATTTTCTCTTCCATATCGTTAATGCTAAAGGCATTTTTAAAATCCTGCCATTTATTGTCATGTAGAATTCTCACCTAAAATTAATATTTATTAAATTATCAAAAGGTATTAAAAATGATAACCTCTTTCATATTATTATACGACGTTTTTGATTTTAATTCGTACTACGAGGTACGAGCTAAATCAAAATTTCCAAGCACTGGTAATGAATAAAATGAAATTCGTTTTATATATAAAATATTACTCTCTTAAGTTCTTCCATTGCTCCAAAAGATTATGTCCAAAGCTTTCATATCGGCTAAAAAAATCCATAGACTTGATTTTTAATGAATGGCTATTTGCTTCATTCCATTCAAATATAACCAGTTTCTGAGTTGGTTTCCCGCTAACCATTTTAGGCGCTCAATCTATAACGACAAAAAGCAAAATATTCATTTATAAATATCGCTAAAGTAAAGCCCGAAAAATGATATATAAAATATACTACTCAAGTTTTTTCGAAGTTCAGAAACTATAATATGGTGTCTTCTCCCAAAATAAATTCTTAAATAATGTATCCAAGAATGTAAGGAATACAAATGTTTCTAACTCAGATCATTACAAAGAACATCATTAATGAAGTAAAAAACCTGTCTGTCAGAATTTGGCTTATCAGATACAAAAGAATGAAAACCATTAAAACAATTACGTACTACCATTTGAGGAAGATACATTGATTTCTAAAAATCAAGCAAAATTATAATTTCTCAATTAAATTCTCACAAATCGATTTGCCGAAATTATAAAACTAACCATAAACTTGATCAGTTCAGCGTTGGGCCAGTTAATACCAGTACAGAAGTTCCGACATCTACGAACCGGAATTTTAGTAAAAAAAGGTAAGAAAAAAATAAGATAAAATAATGTTAGTTTCTGATAAAATCAAAGTTCCGGGCCTGATTTCCTATGAGATTTTTAGCCTTAAAGGTGACACTGAACTGGCAACACTGAACAGGCCCTTTCCGTGTTCTTCTCTTTTTTCATATTTTATTCATTGACGAAAAGTCCGTTGACGAATGGTCCGTTGATGGAAAGTCTATTGGCGAAAAGTTGTGCTACCTAAAAATTGAGTGGAAAAGAAAAAATTAAGACATTAATTTAAAAATTAAAATGCTATTCGATTTTAACTAGAGATCGGAACGGGAACGGGTCCCGATCCCGTTTCCCGGTTTCCCGGTCCTTTTTCCCGGCTTTTTTTGAGTCACCGGGATGAAAACGGGAACGGGAATACCCGGTTTTCCCGGTCCGGGTTCCCTCCCGGTCGTTCCATTCTAAAATTTCCCGTTTCCCGGTCCCGGGTTTTTCAAAATTCCGATCTCTAATTTTAACAGTAAAATACTAAAATTCCAAAAATCATACTTAAAAACGAGTGTTGGCAATGTCCGGGATTAAGTGTTGGTAGGAATTATATACGTCTTAATATCCAGTTATAAGAACAAAAAACGAAAATAGTTCGATGACTATCGAAATCGGCGGCTGATACGTGTAGTATTAAAAATTATCTAAATTATAAAAAATTTAAAAATAATTTAAAGAATAATTATCAATTTATTTATCATTAATATCTCAAATATACAGTTTTTTAATTAAAATTAAACAGTTGAGCAAAAATTAATATATTTGAAACAAAACAAGAATATGTTTTTAAAACAATTATTAGATTATTATTAAAACTCTCAAGAACGAACAAAAGGCAAAAATGAATTTTAAAATAAAATTTTTTAATTAATATTCGAGACTAAAAAAATATCAAAAAATTTTTTTTTACAAATTTAGACTATTTTTTAAGAAATTTTGAACAATTTTCAGAAGAATGGACACAAAGTATATGGAAAAAATGAAACTAAAATAATAATATACTAACTGACAAGAAAATCATATAAATGAATAATACACAAAGATTGCCCTCAAAAAAAATATTAAAAAAATTTTTTTTAATTTAATGCTTAAATGTGAATTTAACAAACTAAACCACAACATTAAAATTCTGAAAAATTATTTTTTTTAAATGTTCAATTTTCCTGTTTGGTTCTAATAATTTGTAAAGAGAAATTGTACAAAAAATATTTTTTAATATATTTTTAAATTTAAATAAATTTATTGGATAAAAGCTTACTTATTGTCTTACAAAACAAAAATCATCAAATAATTTTGGAATTTTTATAAAAAAAATTAATTTTGCTTTTTCCAATGTCTCAATTAAAAAATTAAAATTATTTAATTTTAATAATTATTATATTAAAAATTAATTTTTAATTAAAGCATAACAAAAAATAATAATAATATAATATATAACCAAATACACAAACACACAACAATAATATAATAATAATAATGATAATAATAAAAAAGGGACGACTAGTTTGATGATGATGGAGATCGTCTCTCTTTGATATTTCCTCTTTTATTAATTGTAAAACCATTTTCTTGTTGCCTTCTTATTCTTCGTTTTTGATGATATTCCCCATTATTATTATTATTGTTGTTGAAGATATCCTTTTCATTATTATTAAAGTTATTATTACCACAAATTTTTGTTTCAATTTGTTTTCCATTAATTAAATGAGGATTATTCTCTAAACATAATTTGGCAGAAGAACTTTCTTCAAAAACAATGAAACCAAATCCTCTTGGATGTCCAAGTATTTCTACTTGTTCCAATTCACCAAAACGTTCAAAGTAGAGACGAAAAGCATCAACGGTGTGAAAATCCCAAAGAATACCTTTAAAAACATTTTAATTCAAAAAAAATTTTTTCCTTATTTAGGTAGTTTTTTTTGTTAAAGAAAAGAATTGCTAGAAAATTTTTTAAGTATCTAACTAATTTTCTATATTCAACACAAAAAAGCTTCTTTATTAACAAAAATTTTTTATTAAAAAAAAAACCTGAGAGTATTAATTTACACTCCAAAGCAGGCTCAGAATCCAAAAACGTTGGAGGGCAAGTGGCCGCTTGAAGCATCTGTTCACGCGGAATTGCTCTTTTTGGATCGACAATCTAAAATTTCAAATAAAATTGATCTGTAAAATTTCAAATTAAAATAAACCTTTCCTCCAACTGTGTGTGGTCGTTCCGCCATCGCTGCATCAGCCATTTCTTTAAAAAATTTTAAAATTATTTTTCAAAAAAGAACACTTAAAAAAATCAAAGAAAAATTAACCTGCCAAGGCAAAAGTGACAAAACCAAAGCCTCTGGAATGTCTGGATACTGGGTCCCTTAAATGCGCCAATTAAAATTTTATTTTACAAATTCTAGCCTTATTACGATGCAATCCACAACTTGACCCCATTTTGAGTAGTAGTCGCATAACTAAAAAAAGTTAAAAATAAATATCACAAAATTAAAAAGCAAACAAACTTCCTCATCTGTTGTTTCATGGTTTAGACCGCCAATGAATAGTTTTCGATATTGTGAAGGCTGTGCTGTTGGCTGAGGAGAAAATAAAGGAATAACGCGCAATGGTGTAAGAATGGGACAAATAGAAAGGACTGGAGGCATCGATCTAAGAAACCTTTAAAAAAAATTTTGAATTTAAAGTTTATTTTAATTATTAATTAAAGAAACTAAGAAATAAATTGGTTAGAGTGAATAAATCAAAGGTTTAAATAGAAAAATAAATTCAAGTTAGAAATAAGGTATTAAATAAATAAAAATAGAAAATCACGTATAATTTTTTTATCAACACATTTATAGGTACAAAAATTGGGGAAAATAATAAAATAATCTTTTTATATCCAAAAACATGTGTTTAGAAATTTTATTTTAAAATAAAAATATTTTTATGTTAAATATAAAAAATGATGGTTTTTGATGTACTTTTCTAATATTTTCGGAGGTTTAAGGCCAAAAAATAAATAATAAAGAAGAATGAGAAACGTGGAAAATAAGGAAAGATCAAAGTGCAAACTAAATAAAATTGCAAATTCTTTTTTAGAAAAAATAAAAATAAAATTTAAGTGTGGACAAATAAGTCATACTAATTTGTAATGTAATCTCTAATTTAATAAATGCAAAAATGACGAGAAAATGCAAAAGAATGAGAACAGAAAAAATGTAAAGAGTGAATGGAATGATGTCCTTAATCTATATAAATAAATAAATATAAAAGTATTGGCCCATTTATTATAAAAATATATTATTTTCATATTTTATCAGTTAATTTATGCTAAATTATTTTTAATAAAAAATTGTGTAAATTTAAATATGTAAAACAATAGAAAAAATGTTGCAAAAATGAACCAATAAAAATAAATTTTCTTTTGCAGATTATTTAAAAATATAAAAACAAATACATAGAAAGAAAAAGAAAAATTAAAAATAAAAAACAACAGCTGAGCAAAAATTGTAAACAAAAATTATTTTTGTAAACAACCAAAAAAAGTACATTTTTATGATTTATGAAGTTTAGATTTTCTTTCTAAGTTTGATAGAATGCCAATAAATAAATAAATAATAATATTTTAAATAAATATATTTAAATATTTTTATTAAAATTCTCATTAAAAAATAAAAATTAATAAAGGTTTGAAAAATTAAAAAAAATATTTTAGAACAAAAATAAGAAAATAAACTTTTACACTACAAATTTTGTTTAATTAGTTTACTTAATTTTAGTTTATTTTCAATTTTTACCTCACAAAAATGCAATATTATTTTTTAGAGAAAATTCTTGTCAATGTTTCTACATATTACTATTTAGTAAAAAATGCACAGAGTGTTGAGAGATTATCTTTTAGAAAAAAAGAAGGAAAAAAGACCAAACATTTACTGATTGTTTAACTAAAAATTAATAAGTAATAGTAAAATAACAGTTTTTTTAAAGAAGAACACAAGTTATATAAGTTTTGAATTTATCTTAAAACTTTAAAGAAAAAAATTATTTTTCAGTTATTTTATTAAATAAACAATGCTTCTTTAGTACAACAACTTATAACCAACTAAATATAATTGATCACACTCTACTTAAAAACAAACAAATTATACTAGGACCATACTGACAATGAAACAAAAACTTGTGGAAAACTTAGATCTTCCGCCTATTTTTTCTTTAGGATTCTTTTTTAACTTAAAGGATATACTATTTGTCAGTATTTACTTCAATTATGTATGTGGGAAAAAGTTAAAATACTGCCATTTTCTTATGAGTAAAACAGATCAACCCATTCTCTCCTATATTATTTTTCTATCCGCCCACAAACTAATTTACTTTTTTTTAAGCAAATGCTTCAAATGCAAAAAATGTTGATTGTGTAAAAATATGATGCAAAGAGCTATTCTACTTCTCAACGAATCGACCCATTTTACTACTAGTAAAAATAAAGCAAAAATTTGTTTACTTTATTTATTTTAAGGGGATTTAAAAAATTAATTAATTTAAATTAATAATATGTAACTGTAAATTTAAATAAATAAATTGAAAATATAAAATTTTTCTAAAATGACTAATTGAATTTAATCACTTGATAATTCTATGAAAGGCATTTAAACCAGAAAATGATACAAAAGATTGGCTTATTGAAATTCCTGATAAAGCAGGTTTATTTATTTAGTTTATATCAAATTTGAGTAAAATTTATATTATTATTTTTGGTAAAGTTTTTCTCATTTTAAATTTTTTCCTTTGTAACTGCTTATTAAGCTTGCATTAATTACTAAGATTTTTATAAAAAAATTAAATTTCAATATCTTATTGCTTTTAGGTAATTTTTTCTAGAATATATCTTGGTTTTGAGACTTCATTTGAATCCTCTTTATTTTATACACTGATAAAAATAATTAAAAGTGAAAATAAATTTCTGATAATTTTTTGCATTTTAAAAATTAAATAATTTTTGTATTTCTTTTTCTTTTAGATCCATATAAAGATTATTTTGCTGAAAAATCAAATATTAAAAGAGAAGAGAAAAATAAAGAAGAATTTCAAAGACTTAAAAATATCGCCAGAAATGAAAAGAATTCTTCTCAACTTTCTTTTACTCCTTTACCTAATTCTCAGAAAATGAAGAAAATTAATGGGAATAATGAACAACAAAAACATATTGGAATTGGTCCATTAGAGGAAAAGTCAAAAGAACAGGTTTTTTTAATTTTTTTTAAATAAAATTTAAATTAAAATATTTTAATTAAATCGAGCAAAGAAATCTACTTCTTCGGCAGGAAAATTCCAATCGAATTTGAAAGGAGAAAAAGCACCAAAAATGGGCATTAAAAGAAAGGTTTTTATATTTTTTTAAAGAAAAAACATTTTTTATTTTAAGTTTGAGCCAAATGATGATTTATCTTCAGAACGTACTCGGCAATTAAAAATTCTCAATAAAATAAAAGAAAATCCAAAAGAAAAGGAAAATCGTTTAGGAGAAATTAATGGACAAATTAAAAAATCTGAAAATTATGAAAAAGATAATAAAATTAAAAAGAAAAATTTGGAAAACGTTCAAAATCTTCAATTGATCGTCAACAACATTTTGATAAAAAAAAGAAAAATTTTAAGGGAAGTTTTAAAAGTAAATATTCAAAAGCTGGAAAAGCAGCACAGAGAAAGAATGGACAAAAAAGGAATTAAATTAAAAAAAATTTTTTTAATTATTGTTTAAGTATTTTGTTAAAAAATTGAAGAAATAAAAATTTGATTAAATTAAATGTTGAATATTTTTTTATATAAAAAAATTTTTTTTTAATTTTTTTGTAAAATTATATTTTTTAATTAAAAAAATTTATAATTAACTGACAAAAAGTTAAACTTTCTTTATAATTTATATCAAAATTAGAAAACAATAATATTTATTTTTATAAAGCCATAAAAATTAATTAGAGGAACGTAGTAATCAATATATGAGACTTTTTGAATATTTTAGTGTTTTTTTAGATTTTTTATACCCGACATAAATTTAGTTATGGACTATAAAAAGGAATATAAATATGAGCGTTATAAAAAGATAAAATATATAAAATAATCGAGAAATGGTTAGAGGAAAGATTATAGAATTCACTAACAGAAATATTCTAAAAAAGTTAAAAATGATTATATTATTTATTTAAATTAATTAGATTATTTTGATTAATTTATAATATTTCGAAAAGAAAATAAAAATTTAGGAAAATGAAGGAGTGTTTGTCTAATTATAAATTGCACATGAAAATATTTTTTTACATAAGAGAATAGTAAATAAAAAGGAATATCAACAGAGTTATAAATAGCTCGTTAAAAATGAATTTTGACCGGATTTTGAAAAAATAAAATTATAAATCTATTTTTAATTATTTCAAAAAAATATCCAAAATCCGGATAGAATTAATTAATTAATAAAAAAATTAATATAAAAATAAGGTTAATATCCATTTATATATAATGTTTAGATTTTCATAAAAAATGTCTTTACTAAAAGAATACACGAAGCTTTTGAGTAGAGAACCGGGGATAGTGATGAAATGAATAAAAATAGCCTTTCAATCTCACATAACCTTAAAAATAATAATACATAAATTTTTAAAGTTTAAAAAACAAAAAATTACTCAAAGTGGAAGAAGTGGTTGTGCTGGTTCACTATTTGGTGCATTTAAAGTTGATGAAGATTGAAAGAAAACTTCTTCGTCACTGCTTGTTCCAATTGCTGGACCACCACCTGAAGAACTTGCACCACCTCCAACAGCATCACCGGTAACTCCATCATTATTCATTGCTTTAAAAGCTATATGACGTAATTTTTTGTTGTTTTCTAATTTTTCCTTAAAAAAAGAGAAAGTCAACGTTCTAATCTAATAATTTAAAAAGAAAAACCTGTTTTGTAAATTTCCGTACAAAGAATGGCCTCATAAAATTATCATTTAATGCCATAAAAAAGTTCTTTCTTTCAGGCATTATTGATGACTTTGGTCGTTTATTTTCATTATCAACACCATTTTCTACTTCGTCAGTAAATTGTTCAGAGTCAAAAATAACCTTTAAAAAAATAATAATTTTTAATTTTTAAAATTATTAAATTTTTTACCATTTCTTGTGTTTTACTTAAAATAACAGGAGAATTATGATTACGAGGTTTTGGACCAAAAGAAGGAGCTGGAGTAACTGTACCATTTACACCACCATTAGCTTTACTACCTCTTGCTCTTCTACGTCGACGGTGTTGTTGTTTTATTGTAGAATTTGGTTCGTCGGGAAATATATCAGAAAGAATCTGGAATTTTTTTTAGAAATTTTATTTATTTTCAAAAATATGACAAAAAATAATCGAAAAATAGGCTTTAAAATCTTATAAACATCTTACGCTTACAATTATTAGAAAGAATTTTTAAATTTAATTATAACCTTTATTAAAGGAAGTGCTGAACCACCCATGAAAACAATAGTAAAAAGTCTAAAAAGAAATTATTAAAAACATATATTTTTCAATAAAAATATACATCATAAATAAAGTTGATGTCAAAATAACTTTTTTAGTTTCTGGAGTGTCCACTTCCATGTGTAAAGCCAAAGCTAATGCAACAGCTCCTCTCATACCTTTTAAGAATTTTAATATAAATTTTCTTTTAAAAAAACTTACCGCTAAACCACATAATTATTTGATTTTTCATTGAAATCTTTGTTTTGCTAAATCGATTGACTAAACTACTTAAAGGAAAAACGCTTGCTGCTCGGCTTACAAAAAGCAATATCTAAATATTATTTTAAAAAATTAAAATTATTTTTAATCTTACAATGCTTAATATTAAAAACATCGGATGAAAAACAAGCTCAATTGTAAATAATGCCAAGCCGAGATAAGCAAATGTACATGTCTCTGAAGAGAAATACATAAATATCCAAAAATTTTTATTATTTAAAAAATTAACCTGCAACAAAGGAAATAGTTCTGAATGTTTGTTGAAAGGCTATTTGTGTAATTGGAGATATGTTTAAATGTGTATACTGACTCATTATTATAGCACAGAATAGAATAGCCATTATTCCTTAATTATAAAAAATTTTTTAAAATTTAATAAGATGTAATTTTAAAAAATACCAGAAAGTGAAATTGATTCAGCAAAACCATAGGGAAGATAAGCAAACATTAAAAGTAATGCCAATTCTAAAGACGGGGTTCTTCGCAAATCGATATGTTTGAATAACTAAAAAGGAAAAAAATAATGATATAATTTAATCTAGATAAAAGTTAAATTTTTAAAAAATTAGAAAAAATCTCAAATTAGAAAATATTTTCATATATAGAATATACACTAAAGACATATTAAAAAATATATACCAAAGCAGAAACAAGCCCTATAGCTGCTCCTAATGCTGCTGAAGCAAAGAACATAACAAAAAAGCGATCAAAAGCAAATTTTAATGTTGCCAAGGAACTCATTTCTGCAATAGACGGAGATGAGAGTTCTTGGGCTGTTGTAGCTAATACAATAGCGACGGCATCTTAATTTTATTTATACCATAAAATTTAGAAAAATTAAAAATGATACCGTTAAGCATAGATTCACCAAAAGCGAGCATATAAAGTTGTACTTCCACCTAGATTAAAAAAATAATTATTAGAATTCTTTAAAAATTTTACAAAAATTATAAATGATTATTTAAAAATGTATTTAAAAGAAACTTTAAGAGCCTGAAATATTGCAAGTGTAATAACCGGATCAACAGCAGAAATCATTGAACCAAAGGCAAAGCTTTCAACAGCACTTAAACTATAAGCGATTCCAAGCTAAAAAAATTAAAAAATATTTTTATGATTAAAAAAAACCTGTCCAAAGATGTAGAGAAAAAAACCCATAATAAAAGAAGAAATAGCTGTCCCGACTACTGCAAATAGAAGAATTGGAACGATATTTGCAAAAAAGTTGCCCTTATGAAGATTATAGCCGCTCTCAAAAATAATTGGAGGAAGAAGAACCAAAAAGAAAATTGAAGGATTGAATTGTTCTACTTCACTCCAATCCCAACGGGTTTGAGATAAAATGAAACCAATAAGACCTCCTGAATTTTTATTCTAGTTAAAAAATTAAAAAAAGTTTTTAGAATTAAATTTAAATTCAGAATTTCAATATCAAAAATAATCATAAAACAAAACTTACCAAGCAGAACAATCGCCAAACTCTCAGGCATAAAACGAACTTGGAATTTAATTAAAAGATGAACCAAAAGTATAGCAAGCACAATAATAAAAAGAATAAAGAAAATTGCCAAAGAATCAGCCTTTTCTTCTCCTTGTTTTCCAGCTTTATCGTCAAGCAAGGGAACTTTGGATGAATTTGTGCTTTAATTAAAAGTAATAAAAATAAAAAAGAAAAGAGAAAAACCTGTCATTTGTAATTGTAAGATTAATTGCATTTCCAATTATACTCTTTGCTGCTTCATCGAGATCTACTACAGGAACTTTTCCAATATTGCTAACAACAGGATTTGTATATTGAATAAGAACAATTAATAAAAATAAAATGGTAGTAATGATAGATTTATTCATAATAATTATAGTAAT
Source organism: Meloidogyne chitwoodi (assembly GCA_015183035.1). Classification (NCBI taxonomy): domain Eukaryota; kingdom Metazoa; phylum Nematoda; class Chromadorea; order Rhabditida; family Meloidogynidae; genus Meloidogyne; species Meloidogyne chitwoodi. The sequence continues at coordinate 1,528,966 of JACZZP010000011.1, forward strand.
AATATTGTTATTTTCCCTTAAAAATAAAAAATAAAATTATTATAAAAATAATCATTCTCTTTTAGCATTATGAATAACTAAAAATGAAAGTAACGCTAACAATATAAGCTATAAATCAAACATTAAAATACTTATTTAAATCACAACATGTAAAGAAAAAGAGAGAATAAAAAACGTAACCCTAAAAATTCTTTTGGTGCCAAATAAAGAAGAAATTTAACAATTAAAGTGGACGTTTAAGTGCCAATACTTCCAATAAATAAATAAATGTAATTTTTTTTCCTTTAATTTTCCAAAAAATCCGTCTTTCGATTGTTGGTCAATAAAATTTATATAATTTTTTAAATATAATTTATTCCGTTTTAATATAAGACTGTCAATAGCTTTTTACAAGTTTTTGCCATGACTATGCAAATACAAAAATTTAAGGCCCTCTGTTTTATCAAATTCTCGCAAAAAACGTTTCAGTTTAAAAATCTATATTTGGCCAGGGAGCAGATCAACTGAGTCCGCACGACTGAGTACGACACAACTGAGTCCGGCACAACTAGTCCCGCACAACTGAGTCCTACCTCAACAACTGATGAGTCCCGAGCAGACATGGACGAAACGTTTCGTTTCGTTGTTTCGTTACTTTTTGACCGTTTCGTTTCGTGACGAAACATAATTTTAAAATGTTTCGTTTCGTTTCGTGACGAAACAATTTTCTAATTTTTTTTGTTTCGTTTCGTTTCGTTGGAAAAATTTTTGGTGTTTCGTCCGTGTCTGGTCCCGAGGTCTGCTTCAAACTTCTCAAAACTTTAAAAGATTTTGATTGTCTCGTCTATAATTCAGTTCGACCAATTTGAAGTGAAACAAACATCAGAAAATATAAGAATAGCAATTGTATCAACACGAGCCTTTAATTAAAAAAAATTAAGCAAGGAAAAAATATCTAATAAAATTAAACAATTGAGCAAAAACTAATATTTGAAACAGGCCTAAAACACAAGAAAATAAAATGAGAAAATCTCAACCCAACTTTTATGAATGTCAATAAACAAAAAATGTGGATGCGGCAATGAATGCCCGTTAAATTAAAAAATCGCTTAAAACCACAAATTTAATATTAAATCTTGATTTCTTTCGTCTAGTTATACAAATCATCATCATCATTTCCTCCAGTTCCAGCCTGAGGACCTCCAGGAGTGCCACCGGCAGCTGATCTCTCACCAGGAAACTTAAAGTTAGTTCCAAATCCTCTCTGTTGCTGCAATGTTTGAGCAAACATCTCATATTTCCGAATGTCATTGTCAGAGACAGAACGACGAGCAAATTTCATAGCCTAAACTTATATTTTGAATTAAAATTCTTTTTTCAATTAACCTCTTCAAAGTGCTTTTTCGTAAGTTCAGGAACTGGATCTTCATCAACCTCATCCATCAACTCTTCACCGCGTTGTGCACGTACCTGACGCTCCTTTTCCTTTGTAACCGCTTTCTCAATAGACTCTCGAATTCCAAGTTTACATGCACGCTGACAAATTTCATTAAGATCAGCACCTGAGAATCCAATAGTTTTCTTTGCTAGAAAGTCAAGATCAACGTCCTTTGCAATTGGTGTTTTACGCAAATTTGCTTTAAATATTTGAAGACGACTTGGCTCATCTGGGAGTGGAATATAGATTAGTTGATCAAGACGACCAGGACGAAGAATTGCAGAGTCAATGATATCAGGACTAATAAAAAATAAAACAAAAGACATAAAAAATTAACCGATTAGTAGCTCCAATAATAAACACATTCTTCTTCGAAGTCATTCCATCCATTTCAGTCAGAACCTGATTAATAACACGATCTGCAGCTCCACCAGCATCTCCAACATTGCCTCCACGCGACTTTGCAATTGAATCAAGTTCATCAAAGAAGAGAACGCAAGGAGCAGCCGCACGTGCTTTGTCGAATACATCACGAACATTAGCCTCAGATTCACCAAACCACATAGTCAAAAGCTCTGGTCCCTACGGAATTTATTTTATTAAAGTTGATCGCCATTTTTAAAATTACCTTAATACTGATAAAGTTAGCTTGACATTCATGAGCAATTGCCTTAGCCAAAAGTGTTTTACCACATCCTGGAGGTCCATAAAAGAGAACACCACGGGATGGTTGCATTCCAAACTTAAGAAACATTTCTGGGTGCTCCACTGGGTACTTAAAATAAACAAATTTATCAACAAACTTGCAAAAATATAGATCAACCTGAACTAACTCTTGTAATTCGCGCTTAACCCCTTCCAAACCACCAATGTCATTCCAAGATACGTTTGGTGTTTCCACAACAGTCTCACGTAGAGCAGATGGACTATTCTTCCCGAGAGCAAATTGGAAATCATCCATCGTAACAGCTAACATATTTAACACTTCTGCATCGATTTGTTCTGCTTCAAGATCAATTAACTCCATTTTCTGACGAATCTGCTGCATTGCTGCTTCAGAACAAAGAGCAGCAAGATCGGCACCAACATAACCGTGGCATTCATTTGCAATTCTTTCCAAGTCAACATCTTCAGCTAATTTCATATTCTTTGTGTGGATACGAAGGATTTCAAGTCGTCCGATTGCATCAGGAATTCTGTTAATGGAAATAAATCATGAATAAAAACAGCAGCTAAAATTAATACCCAATATCAATTTCGCGATCGAAACGTCCAAATCGACGCAATGCAGGATCAATGGAATTGGGACGGTTAGTTGCTCCAATAACAATCACATGAGAACGCTGCTTTAATCCATCCATAAGAGTGAGCAATTGAGAAACGATACGACGTTCAACTTCGCCGTGAGTCTGAAAAATTACAAGCGATTAATAAATTAGCTAATAATAAAAATCACCTTTTCACGCTTTGGAGCAATAGCATCAATCTCGTCAATGAAGAGAATAGCTGGCGCATTCTTTTCGCACTCAGCAAAGGCCTTTCGAAGATTTGACTCCGACTCACCAGCAAGTTTCGACATTATTTCAGGTCCTGTGATAATGAGTTTAGTTTATAGTTCTATATAAATTTACCGTTGAGCAGAAAGAAAAATGCTCCAGTTTCATTAGCTACAGCACGGGCAACCAACGTTTTTCCCGTTCCGGGTGGTCCGAAAAGCAACATTCCACGAGGCGGTTTAATTCCAATTGATTTAAAGAGCTGTGGATGACGCAGCGGAAGCTCAACCATTTCTTTGATCTGAGCCAACTGTTTACGCATTCCACCAATGTCATCATATCCAACATCATTAAGATTTCCCTCCTCATCTTCTCGTTTAATTGGATCACCTTCACAGTGGATAATTGTAGAGGGAGAAACTATACAAGCCGGACTCGGATCAACTTCAATTACCTTAAAATTTATTATTTATGAAAACATTTAAAAGCATACTTTGAATTCAACTGTTCGCATTGCCGCACTGACCGTAAAAGTATCTCCTTTGTAAACGGGTCTATACATCTCAACAAAATATGGTTTGAGGTAGACCTCGAAAAGATTACTGAAATTTTATGTGTTAATTATGAGGTGAAAAACAAATAGCTGTTTTTACCCAGTAAGTCCCTCAACAGTATCGTCAATTGGCAACACATGGATGCGAATCCCATTTGGAATGTTTGAAGATGGTACAACACTTAAGAGATTCAAAATTTATAGACATATACATTATAAGATACCAAACAATATCTCCAAGTTTAACACGTAAGTTTGTACGAACAACACGATTCATAAGAATTTTCTCATTTTGACAGGTTTCAGATGCAAGAACGACACAAGCCGTCTCACGACGTTTCTTTCCTTTAAGAAGAACAGTATCCCCTCGAAATATGTTAAGTTCGTCCATTTTTGCCTGTGATAAACAGACAGTGCTATTGTCATCAGTTGGATTTGTGTCAACAATTAAACGATTTGGCTTTGGTTTGTTTTTGAGAATAGCTGTTGCCAATTCCTCGTTTCTTTTTGTTTTGTCATCCTGCTTCCTAAAATGCGTTTCAAGTAAAGCCTAATGTAAAGTATAAAAATTACGTCGGCACAGATGCCATTTTTAAACAATAATTGAATAGGAGTCAAAAGTTAAACAAATTTTAAATTCTCTAAAAATAAGAAAATAAATAAAGATTTAAAAAATTTAAATAAAAGACAACAAATTTTGTGGCTAAAATTTTTTACAACTTTTGATTTTTCGCAGATATATACAATTGACTAATTTGGGTTTTAAAAAGTTAATCGACTCCTTAAAAACCACGTAAAGAAATAAATTTTAACAAAATCATCATTTTAGGAACACGAATATTATAATCATTTCACCACAATTTTTTCAAGCCGTTTCATAGCTACCAATTCATCACCGCCATTTCATTTCTAGCAGTTGATTTTATTTAATTGTAAATATTTATTGACAAAATATCTATGAAATGGTTAATTTAACGGGAAGCTTCAAAATTTTTGCTATAACCATAGTTAAAAATTAGGACCGAATTTAGACATTGTCGAATTTTTTGCCAAATTTGTCTCTTAAAATAGCTTTTTTGATCTTATTATTTTATAAAAAATATGTTAACTAAGAATAATGTGATTTTTTACGTTTATACTTTTCAAAGCTATAAAATGGAAACTGAAAGTGGAATGATGGAAGAAAATCAATTGATCGTATTTGGAGATCCAACGAATCAAAAGAAAATCCTGGCAGTTGCAGCAGACTGTTTTCAACAAGTTTGTATTTAAATATAAATATAATTTTTTATTTCAATTATTTACCATAGGATTATAACAATTATGCTGATACTTCAGGACGGTCTAAAATTCAATTAACAGTTCCTGGTGCGTTAATTAGTTCTGCAAAAGGGTAAGGTTTTTTCCTGAAATGATTATTTATTGTTTTTTTTAAGTTTAATGCGTGGTCATGGCACTTATTTGGAAGGAGAATCACTACTTTCTTCATTGGCTGGCGTTGTTATGCAAACAAATAAATTAATTCGTGTAAAACCAGTCAAATCCAGGTTTCATAAATTTTTTGATAAATTAAAAAAATTAAACCCTCGAAATTTTCTTAAGGTATCAAGGAGAAATTGGGGATGTGATCGTTGGCCGAATTGTAGATGTTCAACAGAAACGTTGGCGAGTTGCTATAAATGCCAGATTACATAGCATTCTTCAACTAACTAGTGTACATTTGAAAGGTGGTGAATTGAGAAGAAAATCAATAGAAGATGAACTTACGATGAGAGAATATTTAATAGAAGGAGATTTGGTCAGTGCTGAGGTAATTGTATTTTTTTTTTAATTTTTAAATATTTTTTAGGTGCAGCAGAATTTTCAAGATGGTGCTTTGTCTCTTCATACACGTAGTCTCAAATATGGAAAATTGGGACAAGGAATTCTTGTACGAGTTTTTCCTCATTTGGTTCGAAAACGAAAAACACATTTTCATAATCTACCTTTTGGTGCATCTGTTATTTTGGGATGCAACGGGTATTTCTTTTTTAATTAAAAAAAATTAGAAAATTATTAAAAAAAAATAAAATGAAGAAAATAAAAACTAAAAATCAGAATGTAAAAAAAGTTTTAGAAATATTTGGATATCTCGTATGCAAAATGTTGATGAACAAGGAACTGGTGGTTACGCTGACGATACAGAATTAGTGCCATTGGACACAAGAGAAGCTATAGCAAGAACAGCGGGTTGTATCAAATTGTAAGTTTTTATTTATGTTTTTTTAAATCTTTTTTTTCTTCAGATTGGCGCGTAATTCAATTCCTCTTTATGATACAACAATAATTTTTGCTTATAATGCTTCGACTTCTTACAAAATTAAAGAATTGCTACAAACATCAATAGCAGATGAAGTGGCAAATCAAGTAATACAGCAATGTGAAATGAGTATAGATGAAGATGAGTTGACTCCATTACAAATTTAGTTTATTTATTTTTGTTTTTTATGAATTTTATTTATAAAATAAAATGTTTTTTTATATAATTAAATAATAGGAAACTAAATTCTGTTTTAAACAGTTTAAACTGGAATTTAAAATTTCCAAACATTCAAACATAAGTTCATATATTAATATTCCAAACAAAGAATTACATCACTGTTCATTTGTCTTTTTTTAAATTCTTTTCAATGTTTGGAAGGAAATTGCAATAATATTATTTTTTATTATATGTATATAATAGAAAAACAAACCACCAACACGCTAAAAAAATTATAATTCTTTGTAAGTTGATGGGAGAGGGCTGAAAGTTTTTTACATTAAAAAGAAAAAGGCTTTTTTTCAATAAGTTTTAGTTTACAATCAGACACATATAATACACAAAAGACACTAATATGTATGTATGTATACACATGTTTGTTTGGTTCATCGCGTCGCTGTTTTGTTTGCGACTTTTATATAAAAAAGTCCTTAATGTCCTTGTTGTTTCTGTTATTGTCTCTCTCTATTTTTATATGTCTCTCATTCCATTACAATCTCTCATTTCGTTTATGTTAGCGTTGTTTGTTGGGCGCGTCAATGTTTGTGAGAGCTAAATGTTGGGAGAGCGCCTTCTCTACTACACATTATACACAACCATTTTGTGCCCAATTCTTCTCTCTTTTTTCAATAATTTTCACATTTTGGATTCTAAAACAGCATTTGTTGAGGTTTGTTTAACAAATGAATACTCTTTAAAATAAAGTTTATTTTTTAATCTTTTCTTCAAAACTAGAACAAATTTACACAAATTTAGGCCACTTGATTTTTTTAATATTATCTCGAGACTTGTTTCTTAAGTTAATCATAAATATTCCACAGTCCTATTATATTTGAAGGTTATTATGAAGATAAATATTTGTATATTTATTGCATTTTTAGGATTGAAATGAATATAAATTTAAAAAATTTTAATTTTCAAAATATCCGAACTTTTTTATTATTTTCTAAACAAAATAACTAATATCGTTTACTCAAATGTAGTTCAAACAATTTTACTGACTCTTTACTTTTCACAAAAATCTAACCTGCCACTGTCGTTGCTCTCCCCCATATTTACAAAGCATCCTCAAACTACTCCCCAAATCCACGCAAACATCTCCACAAACGCCTCTTCTCAACACAAGCTTTCATATATCCACTATACATCCTAAAACACGCACGCATTCACACAAACTCGCGCAAGAAAATTTTGAGGAATGATTGGGTGAAGGGAGAGTTTAGTGCCACCCGCAAAATTCCTCTTTTGCCAATAGACGTTTGCCCCCTTCTTTCATTCTCTCAACTATTTGATTCATTTTATTTAAATTATTTGTCTTTGTTAATGTTAATTAAAAAAAATATTTTTTATTGCCTCTTGAGGATTTAAATTTTCTTTTAACTTGGGAATTTTTTAAATTCAGTGTTATACGTTGTTTTAGACAAAAGTTCTTGTCTGGCAGTTTTATCTATTTGCCCACTAATCTCGAATAACTGCTAACAAAACAAACGAAAACAACAACCCTTTTTTTACTCACATTGACCTTTACATAAAGACACAAAGTGTAGAGCTGTTATATATTTATTGGCTGTTTAAGTATTAGAAAAATAAGTAAAATGACAGTTTGTGCACATAAATACACACAAAATGTACATACACAAGCATTAAAAACATTGAAAACATCAACAATTCTTTCTTGCCTAATATTTACAAACAACAGAGGGACAAATGTGTCCATTTTAAAGGCAGTCCTTTCCTCCTTTCAATTTAATTTTGCCACCTCTTAAAAGACTGCCTTGTTGTTTGGATGTTTTTATTCTGTGTTTTTCTTTTTTTTATTAAATTTAAGAAAATATGTGGCTATACCTTTAATTGTATTTATTTACCTCTATGAGAAGTACATATATTTCATTAAATTTTATTTTAATTTTTTAACAATTTTTTTGGCATAGTAGAATACTTGCCAATAATAATGTTAAAAATAAAAAAGAGGGAGTTGTTTTCATTTTCTTAAATTATTTTGTAGTTAGAAACATAATCTCTACATACATATTTCTCCAAAAACAGAAAACAACTTCTACTATTTGTCTCTTTTTTCTTGCTTTTTTAAGTAAAAAGTTAGGGTAAACATGTAAACACATGATTGTAGTATTATTATATGTAAGAGTATGTTTTTATTTTTTACCAATTTTGTGTTCTCCCAATTTTTTGTTTTTCTTTTTTTATTTTTTTATTGAGTTTGTTATTTTGTTTAATTTTTATTTGAAAAATAAAAAACATTTACCTAACTAACTGATTTATGAATTATTAAAAATTATTATTAAGAAGTTAACTTTTATAATTCTGATTATTTTAGTTTGTATTTTTTATTTTTACAATTTCTTCATAATTTCCTTTCTTTTATAACACTTTTTTTTTACTGTTTTTCAGTAATTTGTTAATTTTTTAATATTTGAATTTTTAAATTTATCAATAAATTGGCATTTTGTAATATTTTTATTTACAGATTTTTTACAAAATATTCTTGATTTTAAAAACGCTCAAATATTTTACAAATGGTGGTAAGTTGTTCTATTAAAATTAAAAAACTGTATTTTTACAAATCTTTTATTTTTTCAGGATAATTTTTCGGATATTTTATCAAATTCTCATAACAAAACAAAAATGAATCGTTCCGGTGTTTCTCTGAATTCTGAACAAAAAATGCGTTTGATTGGTTTGTTTTAGATTTTCCATTTTTCTATATTTAAATAATAGAAGCAATACATGAAAGGCCACAAATATGGGACAGTTCATACGAGGGTTTTCGTAAGTTATTTTATAATTTTAAGAAATTGTTTGTTTAAACTGAATACAATTTGATTATCGACTTTTAGTTTAACTCGTTTTAAAATATATATCAGAAAATTAAAAAAAAATGTGTCACAAAAGCAAGAAAAACTTTCGAGATTAAATTTAATTTTTTAAATTACTTTATTTTGTAAAGGTAGCAATCCAACACGTCAAGGAACATTCAATGAGGTTGCCGAAGTGCTTTCAAATGGAAGTCCTGATGTTTTTACAAGTGAGAATATTTAAATATATTCAAAATATTTTTATGTTGTTCTAAAGGTCTTTAAATAAAATTTTATTATTATTTCACATATTTTTGAAATTTTTATAGGAATTCAAGTACAAGAAGAATGGGGGAAACTTCGTTACTGTTTTACTCGAATTGTCAAAAAACTTTATGATGATGGATGTATTAGTCCAGATGGAACAATTTTACAACAAAATCAAGAACATCAATTAATTACTTGGCCATACTGGCAACCTATGAGTTTTTTGTTGGAAGGAGTTGCTTTGCAATTATTTAGTACAAGAGGAGGAGGAGTTACTGGAGATGATGGATGTATTGTTGGGGATAATTTTGCTCATAATAATAAAGTTTCTTCACGTCAAAATAGGTTTTTGTTTATATTCTAATTCCTTAAATTTTATTGAAATCCCCTTTCAAAAATCTAAAAGGGGTTTAATTTTTTTATTTAAGTATTACGGGGATCAATTTTGACTTTCTTAACGAATAAAAAATTTATAAAAATTTTTAAATCAGTGTTGAACCGGATAACCATAAAGTTCGTCGTAATCGAAAGTCTTTACGTGGAGGGTTGTCATCAGCAATTCATTCTCACAAAAATGGTAGACGAGGAAATAGTTATTTAGCTATTGAAGAAGAGTAAGAAGTTTTTTTTAAAAATGTTAATTCTTTTATTTTTAATATTTTAAGTACTAAAAATCAATCAACAAATGATTTATTAATGTCAAATTTACTCAATAGTTTTGCTCCTCAGGATTTACTTCTTTCTAATTTATCTGCTTTAAATGAACAATTTCAACCACAAAAAGTTGAAGACGAAACCGAGGAAATTGTTATTGAAAATAATTTAAATGATAATAAAAAGTTTGAAGAAAATGAAGATAAAAATAATAATAATGAAATTGAATATAAACAACCACAAAATGCTAATAAATTTTCTGGAAATATTGTCGAAGTTATTAATGAAAATTTACGAAACAAAAGGAAGAGGAAAAAAGATGAAGTTTTTGGTAATGATTTTACTATTAATTATTTAACAAATAATATTTTAAATAAATGTTAGATTCGTTGAACGGTTTGGATATTTTGCTTAAACAACGTATTGGAGCATCTAATCATCATGACAATAAAAATAATAATAATCAGCAACAACGTTCTTTTTCTCCAGCTCCATTAGAACCTTCATTTACAACAAAAACAAATAATAAATTAAATTTTACTAATTCTTTGAATGGAAGTGAAGGAGGAACAATTTGTGGAACTTCTATTTTGAATGGAAGTGTTGGAGGAGGAGGAGGAACAATTGATGATGTTAATGAATCTTTTGGTTAGTAATCTAAATATTAGAGAGTTTTATTTTTTACCATTCTTTTATTTATCCTTTATATTTTTCCTAAGATAAAATTCTTTTCATTAATAAAATATTTTTTTTAGGTCGTTGTATTGTTAACCAACTTCAAATGGTTGCAAAAAAAGATGCTCTTCTCTGTGTACAAATGCGAAAAGTAAATTTTTTTTTTTAATTATTTAAAGAAATTAATTTTTTTAGAAATTATTAGATGTTTGTTTTGAATTTGAAATGGAAGCCTGTAAAATTTTAAAGAATGATGAGTGAAAAAATTAAAAAAATTAAGTCTTCTCTATTATATCTTCCTAATTTTTGTGTTATTTTATCTTTAAGTTTTAACTTTATTTAATTTTGTTTAACTTTGCATTTATTTTGATGTATTATTTATCATTTTTTCTCTTCAATAAATTATATATACCTCACAAAATCGGATAAAAATTTTACCTTAATATATTTAAATAAGGAGATCAAAAAATATTATAATTATTAAAGGATATATATTACATGGAAATATTTATTTTAATTCTGAATTTTTAAATTAAACACTCGCTAATATTTAAAATAATAAATTTAAATATATTATCCATAAAATAAAGCATAAAAATGGCAACAAATATAAAACAATTTTTATACACATAACACTTTTTCTTTTACTTTAGTAGCATTTTCTTCTTCTATATTATTACTATTATTTTTAAATAAATCAGAATGTTGTATAGCCCACTCGGGGAGTGATGATTCAAATGACCAGCCATCACCAATATAACGCCAACAATGTAAAGGCATATACCAATGACTGAAAAATTTTGATTTATATATTTTAATTTTAATTAATTTAAGAAAATAAAATTATACTCTTTCGAAAATAGAAACTTCTGATATGTTGCACAATTCCAACAGAGAGGATCATAATTAGGCAAAGCATCGAGTTTAATTTTCGACAAATCAAGTTCATCATGTTCACACTATTAAAAATTTAGTTTTTAAATTTAACGTTCTTCGATTTAAATTCAAACAAAAATCAGTAATAGAATTCCTAACAATTTTTTTCAAAACTAGATTTAATTAACATAATTTTTTTTACTTTACCATTTCATTTTCTCCAATTTCTTTAAGTCTTTGCGCATAATCAGGATCAGAAACACAAATCCAAGATTTCTTATCGTGTTGTTTTGTAACGTCTTTATTCAACTTAAAACGGACAGAATTTTTTAGAAAATAATTTTTATAATTTTTTACCTGTTCAATTGACTTTCCTCCATAATCACATCCTTTGCCTTTTAATGGTCCCCAAGCTAGATCGTTATAAATTGTGTCATTACAAATAGGAAATCCCAAATATTGAAGATGCTAAAAAATAATAAAAAATTATTTAAAGGTAGGAGAAATATTTTTTAAAATTAAATATACGAGTCTCCCCCGTATATTCACAATAGTTTTAGTATCCTGTTTCACCGAAGGTTTTGATCCAAATTTAAACTAACCACTCTTATTTGATGTGTTCTTCCGGTCTCAATTTGACAGCGAACTATTGAAGTATTTTCTTCTTTATTTGCATAAACCAGCCTTAAAATTTAATTTTTTTTAATTTTTAAATAAAATTAATTACCAAAATTTACTTAATGAATCTTGACCATCAGAGTCAGCACGTCGTATACCTGTTGCTCTTGATAAAACAGAAATTGGTTGATTACAAATAATTTGTTCACTTAAAATAAATTTTAAAAAAATATTATAAATTAAAAAAAAATACTCAGGAAAAATGCCATCAACTTTAGCTAAATAAGTCTTCGATAAGGTTCTTCTACGCATTTCTTTTTTGAACTAAATAAAAAAAATTTAAAAATAAATATATAAATACTTTTATGTCAGCTTCAAGATTTTTTGCAAACATTAAAACGCCTGTTGTTTGGCGATCAAGTCTGTATAAGGCTAAAAATAGAACAAATATATTTAAATTAAGAAAAATTTAAATAGGAAAAATTTAAAAAAATCCAAAAAAGGTTCCAAAGATTAATCTCTAATTTGGATAAGAGTTAAGCATTAGAATTAAAGTAATAAAAAATGAGGATAGACTATCGTGCATTTATTAAATTAATAAAAATATTGAAAGAAGTTTTTTACGTCTCAAATCGTGGTCTTTTCTTCCATATTCATTTTCCAATAAACTTTTAACTGAATTCAATTTATAGTTACCACCTGTTAAAATATTAAAAATTAAATAATAAAAATTAAATAACAAACATGGATGCACTGGCAATCCAGGAGGTTTATCAATAACAAGAAAATCATCAGTTTCAGCTAATAAATTTAAAAAATTAAAGTGTTAAAAAAAGTAGAATTACCAATAAATTTAATTGGAATAGAAGGAATTTCATTTTCGTGCTGAAAATAAAAATATAAAAAATGAAAAGAAAAATTAAGATTGTTAAATAAATTTATTTGAAATTGTAATAAAAATTAAATGTACCCGATGTACTAAATGAACAAATTTGTCATTTGACCTAATCTTATAATTTGGATTTGTCATTTGAATTCCATTCACAAAAAGACGTCCTTTTCTAATTGCAGCAATCGAATATAAATGATGATATCCAATAAACTCATTTTGGAACACTTCGGAAATTTTCCGTCCAAGCCAGCGTTGTTTCGCAAAACCATTAAAGCAATCCCAATAAGGTTGTAGATAGCGAATACCTAAAATGATGTTAAAGTAATATATATAAATTTTAAAATATTTTGTAAAACATTTATTACCATTTTTAACTGTTAATTTAATCTCGGTATGAGACAATGGTCGCATGTCACTACTCTTAGATTTCTTTTTAGCCGGTTCACCCAATCTAAAATTATTATAAAATTATTAAGTAAAAAAATAAATTTATTGTGGGTAATTTAAACTAAGGCAAAAAGAACATGTCAATAGCCGAAAAGGCCTTTCACGAAAAAATCTTCTCTAGCACATTTGTTAAATTAAAGCAATTATTAAAAAATTATAAAAATTAAAACGAACCCTTCAGTTTTTTCGCAATTCTCCAACTTGATTTTAGAGGCAATTTTGAATTTGACAAATCGAAATAAATGAAAATTAATTATATAAACAATATAGGTATATCAATTAAAGTAAAAAACATTTTTAAATTTTAATTAAAGAATTTAATAAAATTTATTATATATCAACAAACAAAAAGATTGAAATAAAATAGAATTTTGGGAGTTCCTTTAAAAATATTATTTTCAAGAAAATTCAAATATACACATAAAAAAGCCCTAAAATTAAGAAAAAAGGAAAAAAATGACCGGAATAATTATTTAATTTTATCACTTTTTCTTACTCTTTTTCATTTCTGCTTTCTTATTGTTAGATCCTACAACCGTTGGAGGATTAACACTTTTTATTATTGCATGTCCACTTTCCTTTAAATGAAGATGAAGTTTGCTTTTTGAATCAAATTCTTCTCCACAGTTTAAACATTCACATGCAACTGGACCAGACGGAGCTGTTTTTCTTTGCTAAAAAATAAAATTTTATTTATAAACACCTTTGACTTTTAAACTTTTAAAAATTAGAAAAAGAAAATTTAAACAAAATTAAGAAAAAAGTTTCAACAAACTTCCATTTTCAACGCCTGTTTAGCAGCCTTACGTTTTGCTGTTTTTGTCATCTTGTTAGAAGCGTTTTTTTGTTCTACTGATTCTTCATTTTCTTTTTGTTTTTCTTCGTCATTAACATCCTCAGATTCTTTAAAAATTTCCTGTTCCACATCTATTTTAGATACATTTTTTTCTTTTTTATTTTTTGTCTTTTTATTTTCTCTTCCTTTTACTTCATTTAATATATTTTCATCATCAGATTGTTGTTGTTGTTGCGAGCCACCAAAAAGTTTTTGGTCTTCTTCACACATGTGTGTTTTTAATAATTCAGCCAGTTGTCGATGCTTTTTAGAACGTTGATGGCTTTCCAAAACATTTCTATATAAATTAAAGAAAATTTTGGAAAAATTTAATCAGAAAATTAACCTTGATTTGAAAGACTTTTCACAAATAATACAATGGAATTGTTCTTCATCTTCTTCGTCAGAAAGATTTTCTTCATCACTAGCACCTTCATTTTCTTGTTTTTTATTTTCAACAATGCCAAAAGCAGCGTCCAATTCAGCCTCTATTTGTTCAAGATCCATAAGGTGTTCACGTTGCAGTTCAGAATCAATTTCAAAATTTTTTAGTCCTCTGAAAGAAATAACTTTTAAAACTTAAGCTTTGTAAAACATCATACTCCAAATTTTTTCTAATCGCCTGCCGCTGCTGTTCCTCAACTTTTTTCATAATATAAGCATTTCGTTCAGCTTGTCGCTGTCTAGCAATTTCAACACGTTTGTCATGCTTACGTACAAATTCCACTAATCTCTGAAAATGAACAAAAATTAAAAAAAAATAAATTTTTATTAAAAGAATAACTTGAACTTCCTCATTTCTTTGCTTTTTTCCCTGTGTTCTTTCTCTTTTATTTTCCCTTTCCATATATCGCGCTGAATGTCTATCATCTGCATCTCTTAAATTCCATTTATCCAGCCAAGCAAAGGAACGACGAGTAGAAAAATTTAACCAAAATGCATAGAATGGAGCAACAACCTGGGAAATTTTTAAAAGGAATTTTCGGAAAACGAAAATTCTTACGTAAAAATTATTTAAAATAAATTATTTAGTTAAAGTAACCGTTTCATAATCGCTAGTTAAAGTGCCAAAAACAGGATAATTCCGATCCTCAGGATCATCAATATAAGCGTATTCTTCTGCAGCAAGTTGGTGGAAGAGATCACGATATAAAGAATAAAACTTCTAGAAAATAGAGAAGTTATTTAAAAAATTAAACCTAATCAAAATAAAAAATAATCCAAAGGAAAAGTTTAAACAAAAGAAACCTCGACACGTTCCTCTTCGCTTGAAAGCATCCCAATCCAACAAGAAGTGCGCAAAAAAGGTTCAAGTTTGACACCTGTATCAGCCTTTTCTTGTTGCGAGTCTATTAATATATGTAAAAATTAAATTTAAAAATAAAAGAGAACAGACCACCGCTTGTATAAATTATATTTTCCCGATGCCTATCGTAGAACGCCCTTTCTTGTGGGTCAACAAGTACTTCATATGCTTGCTAAATAATTAATAATATTTATAAAAATAGACAAAAACCTGAATTAAAATAAAATATGCAGAACATTCATCTTCCCTTCCAGGATTTTTATCAGGATGCCAGCGAAGAGCAAGCTTTTTAAATGATTTTTTAATTTCATCTTCCGTTGCATCACGTTCAACTTCTAATAATTCATAATAGCAACGAGGCTAAAAAGGAATGGAAAAATAGAAAATTTTTATATCAAGTTTAAGACAATAAATATAATACTGAGCTTCACAAAGATAATCAAAACATAAAAAATACCTTTGGTGGCTCTGTGCTAGCACTAGGTTCATCACTTGTAGTAAAAAAAGATTTTGCTTTCTCATAGAATTGATCCCAGACTCCCATATTTTTAAATAAATTTATTAAACTTTTTATTTTGAGTGGCAAATTAAAACTGAATGAAACATGTCAATTTCGTTTTATGACCATTTTTTCCAAAAATAAAAATGCCATTTTATCCATATAATTTAAATGAAAAAATAGTGAAAAATCATTTGAGCCTCATTCATTTTGATATTCCCACCGTGGATGGTGATTTGGGCAGTGGTGATTTGGGCAGTGAGTTATTTGGGCAGTGGTGATTTGGGCAGAGGTGATTTTGGCAGTGAGTTATTTGGGCAGTGGTGATTTGGGCAGTAAACATTTCTTTTTGTTAAAAAATATTTTTATCACTCAGAGGGAAAACTTTACTTTCACTTCAAGGCTTTGACTATAGTTTTGAAGCTGAATCAAAAATTAGTGAAGGGATTGAATATTGGTGTTGTGTTAAAAAAGCTCCTTATTATAGAGACCGGAATTTTGAAAAAATCGGGTCCGGGTTCCGGGTTTTTGGAAATAAATGACCGGCCGGGACCCGAACCGGGTAAACCCGGAATTTCGGGTCCCGATTTCAACCCGGTGACTCCAAAAAACGGGTAAAGGGGCCCGGTTCCGGTCTCTACCTTATTATCAGGTAAGACTAGGTTTTTGGTAATTATAATATGAGCCCTACCAATCTAATACAAATCATTTTTAAAAAGAAATATTTACTGCCCAAATCACCACTGCCCAAATAACTCACTGCCCAAATCACCACTGCCCAAATCACATAGCACCATTCCCACTAGTGTTGGGAATTTTGAAAAAACCGGATCCGGGTTCCGGGTTTTTGAAATATGAAATGACCTGCCGGGACCCGAACCGTGTAAACCCGGAATTCCTGGTTTTTTTCGGTAAAAAATAACCGGGTCCCAACCGGAAACCCGGGATCAGAATCGGGTTTGGAATATAAATGACCGGCCGGGACCTGGACCGGGTAAACCTGGAATTCCGGGCCCCGATTTCCCGGTGACTCCGAAAAAACCGGGTAAATGGGCCCAGAAACCGGGTAACGGGGCCCGGACCCGTTCCCATCTCTAATTCCCACAATATAATAGAGTTCTTACCATCAGAGTATTTTGTTATATAAGTTCGTTTATGTTTATTCACGTTCTTGTTTTGTTATTTGGAAATGTTTATTTTGTAGTATGTATGACTTTATTGGTCAGTTTATTTCAGTTTTTTGTGTTTATTTTTTGCTAGAGTGAATGACCCCCGAAGGACGACCAACTTTGCTAATATTTATACAAAATTAAATACAGGTAATTAAAATTTTGTACAATTATAAAGTAAAAATCAGTGTATTTAAATGCTGATCAGATGTTTCTTCACTATTTCTTTCATTTTTCTGTCTTGGTCTTTGTTTATTATTTCTAATACTATTTTTAGAAGAATTTGTCAAAATTCTGATTTGTTGAATTTCTTTATTTATTTCTTTATTCTTTTTTTCAAGTTTTACTTCAATAGAATTTTCCTCTAGATTTTCTTTTGTTTCTGGTATAATATTTTTTTGTAATAGATTGGTTTTATTGCATTTTTCTACCTAAGAAAAATAACTGAATTTATTCTGATTATTAAAGTTTAAAATAATATTTTGTTCTGATATTCTAAAAAATTTCTGAATTTTCTTACTAAAGTTTGTGAAGAACAATTATTAATATTTTCATTTCTTTCTATTATTTGTTCTGATGATTTTCTTCTCCATTTTTGTTGTTTTGAGGAAGGAACAGTTAAAATATCATTAAAATTAGCTGAAACAACAGCACTTGGCCTTCTTTGATTTTTTTGTAAAATATTATTATTATTAGTTTGATTATTACAATTAAACATATTAATATCTAAACTTCCTCTTGCTAATCTATTTGGCTTTAATGTTGTTGATGAAGTACAGGAATGGCCTTTAGATAAAGGTAAGTGACCATTACCTTAATAAAAAGAAAATTTAGTTTTTTTTAATGATTCTTTCCTTTTAAATATTTTAAATTATTTTATAATAGTTTAGAGACATAAATTTTTAGAATATAATAAATTTATTTAAAAATTTTTACTTTTTGTAGAATTTTGTAAAAGTAAATTAGTAGCAGATGATGGACGTTCAGTACAAGCTGCAGAACTATTTAATCTTAATGTATTTCTTGTAGCACGTTGGATTTTACGATATCTTTTTCGACAAGGCAGTAAAAGTAATTGATGAAATGCTCGACGATATTTTTGTGAAAAACAAATATAAATGAGTGGATTAAGAGAAGAAGAAAGTAATGAAAGCCACTAAAATTGATTAAAAAATTCAGCTATAACGCCCTCTCCAATAGAAAGGTATTTCTCTATTGAAGTGAATACCATGGAATTCTATTAATTATAACAACTTCATACCTGATGGAATAATATTTTTATATTTTTAAATTACCTGAAATATAGGCCTTAAAACAGATGAAGCAAATTGGAAAAATGAAGAATCTTTATCATCTGCCAAAAAAAAATAACAGTAAAGACCATATAAAGGTGTCCAACACAAAACAAAAATAACAATAACCTTTAAAAATTAAATTAAATTAATTGGATCAATAATTTCAAAATTACCGTAAACATCATTTGTGCAATACGTAATTTTACTCTTTCATCACGAACACGTGCTCCATTATCAACTGCAAGTCTCTTTTCTGTGTGTTTTGAAATAACATGAAAAATAGATGAATAAAGGACTGAGATTATTATTATTGGAACAAGAAAGGCGATTAACTAAAATTTAAAAAATATTATTATTATTTTAAAAGATTATTCCTTATAAACTGAGGAAAGGATAAAATTGAGATATTTATTTGATTTGAAATTATGATTAGTGACCGGAAGGAATGATTCTGTCTACCGGGTAAAATGGTCTCTATCTTCACACACACTCTCTCATTCTTTTTTATGAATCTTTGACCATTCTACAACTCAACCCTGTCATTCCCTGTTTTGATAGCACGGCTATATTTACAGACACAGAGAAGAAAGTGAGGTAAATTTCGCGAATAGTGTCTGTCCGTGCTTTTAAAACCCCTTGTATGACCAGGTTGAGTCGGAAAACGGGCAGAGTTGCATAAAAAAGGAGGAAAGAGTGTGTAAAGATAAGAGAACATTTATCCGGTAGACAGAATCATTCCGGTCACTAATTATGATAATGTGGGATACCTGGGAGAGTTAGTCGGGATAATTAAGAAATTAAAATACTTGAGATAACTAAAAGATTTTGATAATTTTAGAGAAAAGAGAGAGATATAAATGAGAGAAGAGTTTTAATTAAATTAAATTAACCAAGTTAATAATAATAAAAAGCAAAATATTTTCAGAAGTATCAACACATAATTTAGCAATAAGAACACTTTCATTATTGTTTTCTAAATTTTTAATATTTTCACTTGCAGATAATAAATCATAAAGAATTTCTCTATAAATCCATAAATTAGGTGATGCTAATGCTCCACTTAATAACCAAATTCCAATTATATAAAATTGTAAATGAGAACTTTTCATTTTTAATTGTTTTAAAGGATGACAAATTGCCTTTAAATAAATAAAAATATATATTTTTTTTAAAGGAGTATATTCTCTTTTATTTTATTTTAAAATATAGGTACTTGTATTTTAATTATTTTATAAAAAATAAATTAATATTTTCTTAAATATATTTAAATTTAATTATTTACCAAATATCTTTCTCCAGTAACTCCAACAAGTGTAAATATAGAAGCACAAGAAGTTGTAGAATTTAACCAAACAGATAATTTACAACCAAAAGATCCTAGTTGCCATTCTATTTATTTTAAAAATTAAAAAAATAATAAAATAAAAATTAACCAGTTAATACATTATTTAATAAAGTACTAGGAAGACAAATAAGAATAATTAGAAGATCAGCAAACTAAAAAATAAATTAAAGAATATTTTTTTAATAAATTAAATAATTATTTAATTTTAATAAAATTAAATTATTTTTAATTTAAGTACAGCTAAAGAAGCAACAAAAATCCAGTCAGTTCCAGTTCTTAAAGATTTATGTGTTGTAATAGCTATAACAACAAACATATTTCCAATTAAACCTCCAAAAAATATAATTGCATAAAATAAAACAAAAACAATAAAAAGTAAAGGAGGAACACGCCAAGTATCTAATAATAATAATTGTTGATTTTGTTGTTGTTGTTCTGATAAAAATAAAAATGAAGAAGAAGTTGTTGTTGTTGTTAATGTTGTTGGTGTTATTATTGTTGTTTTAATTAAATAATTATTTATATTATTATTATTATTATTTTCCATTTTTATTTTAATTTTAATTTTAAATTAATTAATTAAAATATAATTAAAGCATGTCTAGGCTAGAAAAAAAATATTTTTTTTTTATTAATTTTTAAAGGGGGAGAAATAGACAAAGAAATTTAATTTTAATTTTAAATAAAATAATTTTATTATTTAATAAATATATTTATTTTTTATTTGTCTGCCCTAACTAAAATATAATTATTTGGAGAAAATTATTAAAAAAAGAATCCCTTTAAAGTTAAAAAAAATTTTAAAAGAAAATTAAATATTTAATTTTTTTTGGAAGTTTAATAAATTTATTAAAATTTAATTTAATTTTAAAATTTAATTTTTATTTATTCAAATGTTATAAATATTATACTAAATTTAGCTTTTATTAAAAAAAAATTAAAATATTAGATTTTTTTGTTTAAACAGTTTTCTTTTAAATATTTTTTTACAAAAATATTCTGTGTGGCAGAAAAAATTGGAAAAAAAATATTTAAATATTTTAATATAATATTAAAAAATAATTAATAATTTTAGATAAAATGAGAGAAATTTTTGAAGAAAAAATAAACGTTTTTTTTAATTTTTCTTTT
The DNA here is from genome assembly GCA_015183035.1 of Meloidogyne chitwoodi. Lineage (NCBI taxonomy): Eukaryota > Metazoa > Nematoda > Chromadorea > Rhabditida > Meloidogynidae > Meloidogyne > Meloidogyne chitwoodi. The sequence continues at coordinate 1,549,772 of JACZZP010000011.1, forward strand.
TTGATGTCATCATTTATTAGGATATTTTTAGATAATTTCGGTAATTATTTTTACAATATAAATAAAATTGTTAATTTAAAATAAAATTAAAATTTAGTTGGGGAAAATAATATAAATTATTGAAAATAACCAATAGGGGATTTTGTGTATTTTTTTTAATCAAAATCCAGGTAGATGAATATTTAAAAATATAATTAATATTATTAAATAATCAAATATAATAAATAAAATATAATAATAATTTTAAAAAAAAAAGAAACAAAAAATTATTATTAAAAAATATTTAAAAAACGATTATTTATTATAAAACAATTTTTGTTTTATTCTGCCAATTTAAAAAAAAAAAGAATTTCTTTAAATAAAAAAAAGATAAATAATCTGTGCACTCATTCGTTTGTTCTCCTTATACTTTTTCTCTTTGCTTGAAATGGGGATTTTTTGGCGCAGTGAATTTTGGCGTAGCAATAATTAAAAAGGGATTATTAAATAAACTTTTTATTAAATTTTATTAAATATTAGAGAGCGAACCCGGACCGGGCCCGGACCGGTTTTTTCCGGGCCCGGTGGCCCGGAACCGGGTATTTTTGGAAAATTCCGGTTTTTCCGGGCTAACCGGTTTTCCCGGTTTTATCCGGAAAAACCGGCCCGGGTGTGGTTCTGAGAAAAAAAAACCGGGTACCGGGCCCGGCAAATTTTCTCCGGGCCCGGCGTTCAGATTTTTAATATTGATGACAAACTAACATTTTCATAAAATGTAATTTTATTGCATTTTTGGCGTTTTGTTCATTTCCTTTCTTTCTCTAGCTTCTTTCATATTAATATCTATAACTCTAATAGGACAATAAGGACAACAATATCCATCTTTTTTTGAAGCTAAATAATATATAAGTTTAACTTGGAAAGTCTTTTTAAAAAATATCAAATTCGAAAGCAGAATGTATTGAATTTAAGGCTAAAGGAAATAAACATGAATTTGAATTGTCTAGGAGCGGTCATCTCTTTTTCTAACTCAGATTATGCTTAAAAATACTAACATAATCATTAGAAGAAAGAAAGGAAATCTAAGGAAAAACAGCAAATTAATTGATTATTTGCCTTTATCTAACGATTAACGAAAGAGCTCCATCTGGTTCCGATCCTTTGGATATTTGGTGAAAATATGAAAAAAGTTGGTGTCAATAAATATTTCCAAGGAGTAGCCTCTTAAAATTTTCTTTGGGCAATAAAAGGGTGAAGTTTTGACAACTAGAGGGGAAAAAATTAAAAATTTTTGCCTGAGGCGCTAAAAAGTGTGAATTTTTGGCAACTAGTTTTCAATTTATTTCGAAAATTTGCGCCTGCGGCGCTGAAATTTACTAGCAAAAAGTTTTAAAAAACCGGGTCCGGGCCCGGGTCAGAAAAAACCCGGTTTTTCCGGGCTAACCGGTTTTCCCGGTTTTATCCGGAAAAACCGGCCCGGGTGCTAATCAAGGGAAAAAAGTCCGGGTACCGGGCCCGGCTTTTTGAAAAGTTCGCTCTCTATAAAATATATTTATTATTATTAAATTATTTAATTCTTTTAAAAAAATATTTAAATATTTTTTTAGTTAATCGTTAAATAATTTTTGGCCAAAAATATTAATTATTCAGAAAAATGTTGATTTACTTACTTTTTTTAATTATAAATTGATAATTTATAATTAAAAAATGAAAAATTTTAGAGAAATTAGAGAAAACAATTTAAATTAAAATTTATAAAAAATTAAAAGTAAATATTTAAATATTTATAATTGTTAGCGCCGTAAGTGTTTGCGTACAAATATACCCTAATCCCCCTCTTTTATTTCTTTTATTTTTAAAAAGCTAAAATAAATTGATGGCTAAGGATTAGTGAATGAGGTGAGATATGTACGTTAATATCAGTTTTCTTTTTTATTTTATTTTTATAAAAATAAATTCCACTGTTCTATTTACCCTTTTCTCTCAATTCGATGGCACAAAATAAAAAAACAAAAAACAAAAATAATAATAATATTCATCGATAAAATGCAAAAATGGTTTTTTTGTAAAAAAGGTATTAATAAATATTACTAAAATAAATTTAAAAAAAAAAGAAAATAATTTATTATTCAAAAATTAAAAAAATTATTAAATAATTTATTTATTTAGAAAAAATAAAATACTTTTTTTTTAATAAAATATTTTTTATAAATTATTATAAAAATAAATAAATTATTTTTATTTAAAAATATTTATAAAAGTGCAGAAGAATGCCAATCTTTTTTATTTTTTTTATTTTAAATATTCCCATTGTTTGACTTTTATTTTTCTATTCATTTTTTTGACTTTTTTTGACCTTTTTTATTTTGGTTTTTACCCTTCAAATAAAAATATTTTTTTTAAAAAAGTCAAATAAATCCTTTATTTTTATTTTTTTAAATAATAAATAAATAAATATTATTTATTTGAAAAAAAACTTTTTTTATTTTTCTTATAAATATTTACACTTCAATAAAAAATAAATAAATTTATTTATTTAAAAATATTTAATAAAAATTAATATTATTCAATATTAAAATAAAAAAATAAATTTTATTTTATTTTTTAATTCTGAGCACTTAATAAATTATTTTTTTTTATTTTAAAAATATTTTAGAAAATTAACAAAAATACGTCAATAAAATATATTTAAATCATTTTTTTAATTCTTAAGGATTAATATTTTTTAATAAATTTATTATTCCCTTTTAAGTCATTTTAATATTTAAAAAAAAAAAATTATTTAAAAATTAAATATTATTTTTAATTTTTTTTGAATTATAATGATGATTTTAATTTTTAAATAAAATTTAAAAAATTATTTAATAAAAAGAAAATAAAAAATAAATTAAATTTATTTTTTCAAAAATAAAATATATTAAATTATAAGATAAAAGTAACATTTAAATATAACAATTGTTTTTTTTATTAAATTAAATTTAATTTTTTTATTTAAAAAAAATTAAAATAAAATTTAAAATAATAATAAATAAAAAGAAAATTAAATTTAATTTATTATTTATTTTTATTTAAAATAAAATTAATAGTTTTATTAAAAAATAAATAAATATATTTATTTATTTTTCATAAAAATGTAGTAAATAAATAAATAAAATAAAAATAAATTTAATATTAAATTTAAAGGATGAAGAAAATAAAAAAAATATTTTTATGTACTTTTAAGTGGGAAATAATAAATATTATATTTAAAAAAATATTTATTTATTTTTTGAAAAAGAAAATAAAATTTAATTTTTATTTATGCAACAAAATAACTGAAAAAATCTTTAGAAAAATAAATTAAATATTAATTTAATTTATTTTTTAATTAATTATTTATAAAAAATAATATAATTATTTTTTAATAAAATTATAATTAATTTAAATAATTAATTAAAAATATAATATTAATTTATTTAATTTATTAATTTATTTATTAAATTAAATAAAATTAAATTAAAATAAATTAAAGGAGTATTTTTTAAAATAAAAAAATAATATTATTTAAATAATTATTTATTTATTTTATCCCTTAATTTGTATATAAATTTAATTTATAAAATTAATTATTTTAATTTAAAAAAATAAAATAAAAGGTCATTTTAATTAAAATAAGAGCTTTTTTTAAAAAATAAAATAAAAAATAATTTATTATTAATTTAAATATTTTAAAAATAAATAAATATATTTTTATAATTACCCTTAGGAATTATTTTTTTTTTGAGTAAAAAAATATTAGATTTATTAAAAAATATTAAATTAATTATTTATTTATTTTTATTTGTATTATATTTATTTATTTAGTACTAAAAATAATTAAATAATATATTTTAATTTTTATAAAAATAAATTAAATATTTAAAAAAATGTTTAATTTTTATAAATTAATTTTTTTAAATATTTGGAAAATAAATTTGTTTTATTTCTTCTACAAATGTATATTTTAAAATTTAAATAAAAAGTAACCAACAACATTAAAAATTAAATTTATAAAATATTTAAACAAATTAATTATTATATTTTAATATATTTTAATTAATTAATTAATTATATATAAATAGGTATTATTTATAAAAAATATTAATTTTAAAAATAAATAAATATTTTCCCCATCATTAATTAATTTATAAAATATTTATTTATAAAAAAAAGGCAAAGAAAAATATAAAAAAGGAAATAAAAAAAAACTTTTTTATCTAAAAAAAAATCTAAGACAATTAAAAAATATTTTTCTATAAATAAAAAAAATTTAAAATGCTAAAATATTTTTTTTTAATAAATAAAATAAAAAATAATATAATTGTTCTCTCATTAAAAATAAATAAAAAAATTTCTTTCTTTTTTTTATTTAAAAAAGCATCAGAATTAAAAAAAAATTAAATAATTAATTGGATTGGAAAAAAAAGATTTTTAATTTTTTTTAAGAAAATAAAAAATAATGTGATAATTAAATATTTTATTTATTAAAAGAAGAAGACGAGCAGCTAACAATTGTTTTATAACAATTGTTTAAAAGAATAGTTTAATTTTAAAATAATTTTTAATTGATTAGAATAAATAAATATAAATTTAAAAAATAAATTTTTAATAAAATAAATTTATTTAATTTATTTTATTCTCGCGCAAATTTAATTTAATTTAATTTAATTTAATTTTTCATTAAATATAAGCATTTTCTTTATTTTTAAAAAAAGTTAATTTTGTTTTTAGAATATTCTATTTGAATATATTTTTAATAAAAAAAAGAGAAATAAAATAAAATAAATAAATATAATTAATTATTTTTTAAATAATGAATGACAGGATATATTTATTTAAATAAATAAATTAATATTATTAAATATTTATTTATTAAATAAAATAAAAAGGTTTGCCAAAATTAATTTTTAAAAATTAAATTGAATTAAAAAAAAATACAAAAAAATGTTTTTTTTTATTTTTAATTAATTTAAATATTTATTTTAATAATAAAAATTAAGGGAACGATTTAAAATAATTAAACAAATAAAAATATTTTTAAATAAAAATACTTGTTTATTTTAATTTAAAAAAATAAAATAAATATAGTATTTTTTTAAATATTTATTTCTTTATAAAATATATCAAATCACTCCTTTGGGAATTGTTTAAAGTTTCTTTTCTTTTTTTTTGAATTTTTAAAAAAAATATTTTTTTTTTAAATTCATGTGCTAAAAAAATATAAAAAATAAATAAAATTAATATTTTTACTAAAATAAAAGAAAAAAGATCAAAAAATATTGTTTTGTTTAAAAATAAAAAAAAAGAATTATTATAAGAATAAATAAATAAATAAATTAATTAAAATAATTGTTTTAATAATATCAAGTACTCTATATAAACAATTATTTTATAAAATTATTCTTTTAAATATTTGGACTTGTTATATATTTAATAATATCCCTTTACCTATTATTCATCAAAAGTTCCAAAAGTCTTCTTTTCTTTCACTAAAAGTTTTTATTTTTAAATTTAAAAAGTAAAATATTTATTCTAAAATAAATAATTATATTTTATTTATTTATTATTTAATTATATTAAAAATATTTTTATAATAAAAAAATTCCTTTGGTCATTAATTAATTAATTATAATTTTTAAAGAGAGGAGGTCAAGGTTATTTTATATAAAAATATATTTATTATTATATATCTTTAATTAATATCTTTATTTATTAAATATATATTTTTATACAAAATATATATTTAATAATAATTTATTTATTTATTTTTTATTTTTAAATTTCTTAAAAATAATTCCTTTTTTCAATCAATTTTTAGCTTTATTTTAAATTTATTTTAAATTTTTATAAAATAAAAAATAAAAAATATTTATTTTTTATTTTTTTAAATATTAATTATATCCTTTTCTTCTTATTTTTCTCTCTTCTTCTCTCTAAATCTTAAAACCAAATAAAATAAAAATATCCGTATATTTATTTTAATAAAAAAACTGTAAAAAAGAAACACGGTTCAGTGAAGAAAAGTCTTTTTAAAGATGATTGAATTTTTTAATTATTTATTTATTTATTTATTTATTTATTATTTTTAGATTTATTCTTTTTATTTTCTCATTTTTTAATTTAAAAAAAAAATATTTTTTTCTTTTTATTTAATTATTTTTTTACAAATTAATTAATTAACCTCTACATACCCTTCCATCAATTATTGTTTTTCTTTTATTTAATAAATTTATATTTTATTAAAATTAATTTTAGAAAAATTAAAAAAATAATAATAAATATTATTTAAATTAAATATATTTTAAATATAATATTATTTAATAGAAAATTAAATTAAATTAAATTTAAAAAATAAAAATAATTAAAATATAGGTAAAATAACTTCTTTCCCCTTCACTCCCAGGAAATTAAAAATTCATCCAATCCATCTTTATTTTTTTTAAATTTTATTTCTTATATAAAACCATCGCAATAAACATTACTTACTTACTTATTCCCCCAAAAGTCAAATAGCGGCATCTGACCCAAATATTTATTTATTTATTTTTGTGTTCAGCGTTAAAATCCATTTTTATTTTTTAAATAAAATAAAATATAAATGAATTTCTTAATAATTTTTAAAAAGAGATTATTTAATTAATTAATTAATTATTTATATTTAATTTTTTAAATATTTTAATTTTTTAAAAATAAACATCAAAATTAGCTTTAAGAAAAAGATTAAATAATTTTTTAATAAATTATTTATTTATTTAATTTATTTAATAAAACCTCAAAAATAGAGCCCTTTTTAGAAGAAAAAAAAATAAAAATAAATAAAAGACCCAGGGCTTTATTTTAGAAAAATATATTTTTATATTTTTGTTTAAAGTTTTAGTGTTTTAATAATTAATTATTTTAATATAAATAATAAAATCCCCTTCTTTTAATTAAATAAAACTCTTTTTCTTACTCCCAATTTAAGTCTTTTTTAAAATTAATTAAAATAAATTAGATAATTTAAAAGATTAAATAATTAATTAATTAATTATTATTTTTATTAATTTTATTTTTTTAGAATAAATAAATTAATTTGGCCAATTAATTAATTTAAAAAGAAAATGTTAAAAAATAATATTAATTTATTATTATTATTATTTTATTTAATAATAATAATAATTAATTATGTAAATTCAACATTTGAATGTGCTTCACATGAAACAGCAACATTTATCAGAATTTCTCGTGCTCGTTTAGATGGGACTCCTTTAGTTGTTTCTACTGCTGGACATGACTTGACATGTTCTCAATATTGCCGAAATAATATTGAACCAACCACTGGTGCACAAAGATTTTGTGCTTCTTTTAATTTTGATGGAAGGGAAACTTGTTATTTCTTTGATGATGCTGCAGCGTAAAATTTAAAAATAAAATAAAAATTAAAAATAATTTAATTTTATTTTTAAAGTCCATCAGCAGGCTCAGCAGATTTAAATCCAAATCCATCAGCTAATAATTTTTATTATGAAAAGACTTGTTTACCAGCAGTAAATGCTCATGAAGCCTGTAATTATAGATCTTTTAGTTTTGAAAGAATTCGTAAAACTTCGCTTGAAGGTTTTGTTAAAAAGAGTATTCAGGTATAATTTTAAATATTTAAATATTAATTTATATAATATTATTATTTTAAGCACTAAATATTAAAAAAGTGCAATTCCAAAATTAATCCATCTTTTAAAAGAGGATTTATTAATTAACCTTTTTATTGGGTAATTAAACCAAATTAATTATTTAATTAAAAAATAAATATTAATTTTAATATTAAATATTTTAAATGAGAAGTATTTTTAAGAGAGAAAGGAGCGAAAGAATGTAATTTCTTCTAAAATATTTACTAACCTTTTCTCTCATAAATTTATTTAAAATTAATTTTTTTTTATTAGGTAATTGAAATATTAAATTATTTAAAAATAAAAATAAATCCTAATAATTAATATTTAATTTAATTTTCTAATTAATTTTTTTATTAAAAATTTTAATTTTAATAAAATAATGTATTAGATGTTCTCTTCTCTCTTCTTTTTTTTAATAAAATTAAAATAGTACTTCTCATTTAAAATATTTAATATTAAAATTAATATTTATTTATTATTTAAATAATTAATTTGGTTTAATTACCCAATAAAAAGGTTAATTAATAAATCCTCTTTTAAAAGATGGATTAATTTTGGAATTGCACTTTTTTAATATTTAGTGCTTAAAATAATAATATTTTGACAAATTTATATTATTTATTTAAAAAAAGGCAGCAACAAGAGAACAATGCCTTAGTGCTTGTTTAAAAGAAAAAGAATTTGTTTGTCGTTCAGTAAATTATAATTATGATACTTATGCTTGTGAAATAAATATTGAAGATAGAAGATCTAAACCAACACATTTAAGAATGAATATAGACCAACCAGTTGATTATTTTGATAATAATTGCTTAAATCGTAATTAATTAAGAATTAATTTAATTTATTTTTAAAAAAAAGGTCAAAATCGTTGTAGTCAACAAGGAGGAAATTTAGTATTTGTTAAAACAACACAATTTGAAATTAAATATTATGATCATACACAATCAGTAATTAAATATAAATTAAAAATAATATTTAATTTAATTATTTAAAGGTAGAACCTCAAGAATCTAATTGTTTACAAAAATGTTTAGATTCATTAAATACATTTTGTCGTTCTGTCGAATTTTCTCCAAACGAGAAAAATTGTATAGTAAGTGATGAAGATACATTTTCAAGAGCTGATCAACAAGGAGCTGTTCAAAATAAAGATTATTATGAACCTATTTGTGTTTCTGGTATTTTTTAAAATATTTTTAAAAATATATTTTTAATTTTAAGCTGATCTAAGTTCTTCAACTTGTCGTCAACAAGCAGCATTTAATCGTTTTATTGGTGTTTCAATAGAAGGTCAACCTGTAGCAACAGCCCAAGGGGTAACTATCGCAGATTGTGTTTCCCTTTGTTTTCAAAATTTAAATTGTAAATCTCTCAACTTTGATCGAACACAAAGTACTTGTCATATCTTTGCTGTTGGTCAGGCAAATGCTAATGTTAAAAAGAATCCTTCAGTTGATTTTTATGAATTTAATTGTGGTAAATTTATTTAAATTTTAAATTTATTTATTTTAAAATTTAAATTTAAAAAGAATCACAGTTTGGAGGTATGGCATTATGCACAAATGAAGGAATTCGTTTTATTGTGAATACAAAAGAACCTTATACTGGAGCTATTTATGCAGCAGAAAAGTTTAGTACTTGTTCACAAGTAGTTGAAAATGCTAAACAAATATCTATTACTTTCCCTCCTCCTAATATTTCACCTAATTGTGGAACTATTATTAAGGTATTTTTAATTAAATAATAAATATTGTTATAAAGGTATAATTAGATTTATTTTTTATAATTAATAAACATCTTTTAAATCATTAAAAAAATCTTTAAAAATAATTAACTAATTATTTAAATTAAAAAGGATGGAAAATTAGAAGCTTTAGTAGTTGTTTCATTAGATGGAGTACTTCCACATCAAGTAACTACAGAATGGGATCGTTTTTATAGAGTATCTTGTGATGTTAATATGAATATAGATAAAATGGTTGGAAAAAGAGAACAAGGAATTGAAGGAACAGTTTTGGTTACTACAATCTTTGAAACAAAGTAAAATACCTAATTTAAATAATTAAATTAAAATTATATTATATTTATTTAAAGAGAAGTAGAACCTCAAATTCTTGATGCTGGTACTCCCCCTCCAATTACAGCAACACTCGCATTTTTGGATTCTAATGGTCATCCATTAGAAAAGGCTTCAATTGGAGATCCTCTCTTTATGGTTGTAAATAGTGAACAAGCTGGTCCACATAATATGGTAATTAAATAAATAAATAAATATATATTTATTTATTTATTTTAAAAAAGATGTTATCTGAATGTACAGCAACAAGAGTTGGTGGAGAAGGAGAAGCTGTTCCTTTTACTATTATTGATAATGGGTAAATAAAAATAAATTTATTTTTAATATTTTTTATCTCTTATTAGATGTCCACGTTATCCAGCTTTATGTGGTCCAGTAGAACAAGACTTTGAAAAAAATAGACTTAAGGCAGATTTGAAGGCTTTTCGCTTAGATGGTTCTTATGACGTACAAATTCAATGTACTGTAATGTTTTGTGCTGGACCTAGTGGCTGTCCCCCTGTTCGTAATTTTAATTTTTTAAATAATTTATGACATAAAGTTCAAGCAGTACACTTCTCTAAAATGTTCATCTACATTTTGTACTGCTTGAACTTGAGGAATTTTATTACAAAATTATTTAAGAATTTATAAGTTAAACTCTTTAGAGTAATTGTCTCGATTCTGGTACTAACGATTTATTTATTTCTCATGGACGTAAAAAGAGAAATAGTAATAATAATTCAATTAATTCTTCTAATAATGAAGCAAACAGTGAAGAAACTCTTTCAGCAATAATTCGAGTTTTAGCAGATGGAGAAATAGAAGAAGAAGTTGAAAGATTTTATAATAAAACAATTGAAGGAAAAATAATTAATAATAAGTAAATTAATTAATTAATTTAAATTAATTTTAATTAATTTTAAATTTAAATTTAGTCAAAATAATAATTTAATAAATAATTATTTATTACCTGAAAAAGAAGAAATTGATAATAATCTTGTTTGTATGGCAGATTCTCTTTTTCTTTCAATTGTTGCTTCAATGTCTTTGGTTTATTTTAATTAATTTATTTTATTTATTTTATTAAAAAAAGGTTTGTTTATTATTATCTGCATTAATTGTTATTTGGGGTTGTTATTGGTTACAAAAAGAAAATAAAGAAGAAAATGATGAAAATAAAAAATCTTGATTTTTAAATGTTTTTTTAATTAAATTAAAATTTGAGAAATTAAATAATAATATTTTTTAAATTATTTTTAAATTATTTTGCTAAATATATTAATATTTTTAGATAATATTTTATTTAAAAATAAATAATTTATTTAGCAAAAAATACCAATTAATTAATTATAATTAATATTTTAAATTCCTCCAATCTCAAAAATATATTTTTTTAAATTTAAGGTAAATTCACACATTTTTGTTTAGAATATTATTTTTTAATAATATAATATACTCATAAAATATAACCAAAATATTTTTTAAATATTTTTTAAAAAAATAAAAATTTGTGAATTTAAAATTAATTAATTTTCCCTTTATTCTAATAATTAATTAATAATATATTTATTTATTTATTTATTATTGTTTTTATTGGAAAAATAAAAAATAAAATGATTTTTTCTTAAAATAATTATTTTATAAATTTATTACTAAATATAAATATTTAAAAATTAAAATTTAAATCAAAAAAATTTTAAATTTACGTGGCTTTAAACAATCTAACAGTTAATTAAATATTAAAATATTTCTTAAATATTTTATCTATTCTTCGATATAATTTTTAATAAATTTCACGAGATTTTAATTAATTTATTTATTAAAACATCTAACTTTTTTAAAAAATTAATTTTCTCTAATCTTTTTATAAAATAATTTATTTTAATGTTTTAAAAAATCAACGTGTCACATTGGTTAAATAAATAAATTTAAAATTAAAAAGGGATATTTAATAAATTAGTTTTCAGTAATAAAAATTAAATTATATTTTCCAAAAAATAAATAAAATAAATTAATTAATATTCTTCTTTTTAAAAAATGTTTAAATTAATTAAAAATAATTATAATATTATTATTATATTTTTTATTATTTTAATTTTAATTGAATCAATTGTTTGTCCAAAAGGAGACCCTGTTCGTAAAAGTGGACCTGCACCGGATATTCCATGTCATGTTAATCCAAGTGGAGCAGAATGCAGAAATATATGTACTAAAAATATAAATGGTCCACATTGTGATGAATTTTGTGATGCAAATAAACACGACCCTTTATGTAAAAAACATTAATGAATTGAATTGATAATATACTATTTAAATTAATATTTTAATATTCTATTCTCTATATTCTTCTTATTCTCTTTTATAAACACTTTAATTAAAATTTATTTTTCTATTTACTTAAATTTAAATTTTTAAATATTAATTAATGTGAAAATAAAATTGTCAGGGAATATTTTTTATTTTTTTTAAAATTAAATTTTAAAACATAAAAATTAAATAATTTTAGAAATATTTAAAATAAAAAGATGATAAAATGAAAATAAATAAGTAAAAAAAATAAGATAAATATTAATATTTTATAATACTTTCAGTCTACCGATATAATTTTTAAAGAAAATTTAAATTATTTATTAAATAATTCTAACCTCTTTCTGTTCCTCTATTGGATAAAGTAACAGGTACAAATTTTTGTAATTGATTCGTACTTATATCTTTTACTTTTTTAGTCTTTTTGTTGTACGATTAAAAGAATAACACTACTACCTTACTAAAACTGATCTTAATTTATCTAATTTTGGTCAGATTGGAATTAACCAAATTTTGTTAAGAAAAGTAAAAAATTAACTATTTTTTAAGAGAAGAAAAAGTGAAAAATGTTATATTTCAATATTTAATGTTAAATTTCTCCTTGCTAGGACTCTTTCAAAATCGAATACTTCCAACGCCCATAAAAATTTTTTAAGCTCTCCTCCGGTTTACTCTTGCCAAATTAAGATATTATATTAAACATCTTTTTAGCACATCCACTGATTTTTTTGGTATAATAAATAAATAAAAACTTATTTATTGCAAAAAAATAAACAAAATTATATAAATATTTATTAAAATATAAATATATTTTTTTAAAACTAATTTTGCAAATTAATTTTTTTAATATAGAAAATATTTAAAATAAAGTCAATGTGCTATATTGGTTAAATAAATAAATATAAAATTAAAATAGGTATATATTTAAAAACAATGTTTTTAAAAATAAAAATTAAATAAAATAAATTAATTAATATTCTTCTTTTAAAAAATGTTTAAATTAATTAAAAAATATAATAATATTATTATTATATTTTTTATTTTAATTTAATCAATTGTTTGTCCAAAAGGACATGTTCCTCCAAGTGCACCTTCAATGCCAATAAGAGAAATTTGTCATGAAATCCAAATGACCCTTTATGTAAGAAGAATTAAATTAATTGAATGATGATATTAAATATTTAAATTAATTTTAACACTTTTTTTTTTAATAAAAACTATCCTTTTCTCTTTTATTTATTTTTTAATATATCTTCCTTTTCTTATAAAATTTTTAAATAATTAATATATTTAAATAAAAATATCAGAGAATGTTTTTTAATTTTATAAGTTAAATTTTTAAGCTATCGTCTTTTTCTAATATCAATTTTAAATCTTTTTTATTTACTTCACTAATATTTATTTATGTTTTGTTATTCCAATAAAATAATAAAATTTATGTAACACTTTCCTCGTTTTCTAAAAATTATTTATTTATTTAAAAAATAAATAGAAGAATATAAACATTTTAAATCAACGTGGAACAATTAAAATAACAATTTGAGAATAATAATATTTAAAAATTTATTACTATTTTACAAAAAATAAATGTAATAATAAATGCCCATTTATTCGCAAGTCTTTTTTTTTATTCAATTTAAATTTTAAATATTTATATCAAAATAGAGAGATAAAGAAATGCTGGATTTAACGGTTTTAGGGCAAATTGGTAATATTAATAAATATAAATAAATATAAAATATAAAATATAAAATTAAGAGAGTTGATTGTATTGTTTATATTAATATAATAATTTTTATAAATTTTTTAATGATTTATATGTAAATAAATGTGGAAACAAAAAATATGTTAAATTTTACTAAGATATTTTTTTAATAAAAAATTATCAAATGATTATAAAGAAATAAACAAATTTTTATGAAAATATAAGTTTATAAAAGAGAATAAATTTAATTAAAATTTATTATTTAAAAATTATTTTATTTAAAAAAATAATTCCAAAAATGAAGGTATTTAATAAATACCATAACTTTTTATATTTTAAAAATAAATTTAGTTGATAACACTAATTTTGTTAATTTTATGGTTGAGTACAATCAAAAGCCAAAATTGTACCTCTCCAATTGATATATTAAATAAGGTTATAGAGAATTAATAAATCTCCTATAATTAATTAAAATAATTAAGGCAGTACCGCAAATAATTGATTTGGAGAAGATTGGATTTGGAAAGGGATTTACACATTATAAAAAAATAATAATAATTAGTGGAACACCTACTAATCAAACAGACCAATTTGTCATTAATTTGGCAGATGATGGAGAATTATTCAAAACTGCAGATGTTCCTTTTCATTTCAATGCACGTTTTGATTATGATGATGATGAAAATGTTGTGAGGAATTTAATAATAATTTTAATATATTAAAAAATATTAATATTAAATAAATGTTAATTACTCAAATATTTTAAATAAAATATTATTTAAAAGGTTGTTCGAAATAGTTGGACAAAATCAAATGGATGGGCAATTGAAAAACGTTCTGGTGATTTTCCATTTGAAATTGGTCAGCCATTTGTTTTGGAATTCAGACCTTATTCAGTTAAGGGAAACATGAGAATAAATGTAAAATTTTTAATTAAAGATTTCCGAAAGGTTTATTTTTAAAATTTTAAAGTCTTTTGAAAAGAATGAATTTTTATTAAATAATTATTTTAATAAATTCACCTATTTAAATCTTATAAATTTAATTTTATTTTTTATAGATCTACATCAACAATAAATTTTTTGTAGATTATAGTATTTCAAATCATCGTTTTTCTTTGTATGGAATAAGTCAATTACAAATTACTGGTGCAATTAAATTGAATTATATAAAATTATGCGGAACTCCTCCCAAACCAGCTCTCCCAACATGTGAACAGCCAATTATTTTTCCAAATGTGGTAAGATAAAATTTTAAAAATATATTAATATAATTTTTATTTTTAAATAAATTTTTATAAAAATATAATTTTAGTCAAGTTATCAATAACAAATTCTTTTTTTAAATAATTAATTGACAAAAATAAGGATTTTAATATTTTATTTTAAGAATGTACCAGTAAATTATGATTTTGTAAAAATTGGACTTGGTCTTGGTTTTCTACCAAAAAAGATGATTACAATTATTGGAACACCTACTTATAGTGAGGAATATGGACCAAAAGATTTTGTTGTTAATATTGGAGAGGATGGTGTTATGGAAAAGAATTCTTCTATTTTATTTAGTTTCAGTCCCCGTTTTGATGTAAAAGAGGTAAATAAGTAATTATTAAATAATAATTTATTTAAAATTTAAAAAGGTTGTTAGAAACTCTTGGACAAAGGAAAAAGGATGGGAAACTGAAGAACGTTATGGTCCATTTCCATTTTCAGTTGGCCAGCCATTTGTTTTGGAAATTTATGCAAAATATAATAATTATATATATGTAAGATTTATTAATAAAATAACGTTTATTTACCCTCAGGCATAAATATTACATAAAATTTAAATATTTTTTAATTTTAGGTAGATGTCAATTACAAATATTTTACCTCATTCTACCGTCATGATTTAGCTAAAGTAAGCCAAATTGAAATTTTTAGAGCAGTTCAAGTTGGCTCTGTTGTTTTTTGCAAAAAATATAATTAATTAAAGAGAATATTTAATTAAAAATAATATAAAGTTCAAAAATTATGTAATAAAAAAATTCAATTATAAAGTATTTAAACTTAAACATTTAAAAATTTTTCTTTCTCCATTCTCAAAGTGATTTCCATTCTTCATTTCGCTTCTGCAATAACTTAAATTTAAAAAAAATAAAAAGTAACAAAGTTTAAATAATTATACAAATAAAATTGTAATCGTTAAAAATAAACAAACATCTTTTTCAAGATCTCCTTCCAAATACTCCAAAAAATGTACTGGATCAAAAATTTTAGCATTATTAATTTGATAGATAATATTACAAAACACTTCACATGCAATCAAAAAGTCATACACATGATGTAAATTACAATAATTATTGTAGCTGTTTGAGTGTGCCCTGAAATATAAATGAAATTTTATTAAATAAAAAATAAAGCTTTTAGATAATACAAAGGTAACTTTTTTCATGAAAGTGCTAAATGCTTTTCCAATGGAAGGGTTATAGAGTAATTGTTTTTTGGAGACTAACCAGTAGAGTAAAAGTATTCTAACAATAAGGCGACTTTTTTAAGTTGAGATTTGCATTATTAGGTTTTGAAAATTTTAAAAACGAGGTATTTTATATTGAAAATAAAAAATTACGCTTGTAAAGTATCCCATTTAGATATAAGTTTTTGTGCAAGATCTTCATCAGTGCTCAAACAAACACATTTGAGATAGTATGCAATCTCATTTGTAATTCGATGTGACTTAGGATCTAGATCAAATTGAAGCATAAAATTTTTGATTTGAAGACATCCTGCGTGCCAAGCATCGTCAGACGCCATTTCACCGTTTTGTTTTTCAACATGATAAACTCCAGAATCCAAATATTGCTGAACAGTAGTAGGAGAATTCTTTCTAATTAAAACATGTCGCCTAAGTTTAACTTGTTTTACCTAGAAAAAATAGAAAAGTGAGTAAAGTCTATGAAACAAAAGTTGAGTCACAAATCTGAAAATTTCCCCATTTATCAAAATTAATGTGACCTTTTTTGTAAAAATCGTAATTATTTGAAAAACAAAATTTTGGAAAATATTTTAAAACAATTATGCATAAAATAAGAATAAAATTACCGTTCTGTCCTCTTCAACTTCAAAAGTTTTAGTTTCCAATTCAAAATCATTTCTAAAAATTTGTTTGACCAAATATTTAAAGAGAATGTCAAACCTTTTATCCTCAGGAATCAGATTCATCACTAACTTTATCTGTTGATCAACAGACAATCCATTAAACTGAGGATCCGTAATAGTAATTTTTGTACCTAAATTAGGGTATAAAATTAAAAATATATATTAAAATTTTACATTCTTTGACATCCATAAATTTTTCTTTTAAGACTTTAATAAAATCCAAACTCGAAGATCCAGATTGTGAACCATTAATTAGTTTACGCTTTCTTTTATTTAAATTCGTAACTTTATGGAAGACTAGCATAGACATTTCAAAACCTAAAAAATTATTGAAAGACTAAAAAATAAAAAATTTTTAACCTTTAATCACAGTATTAGAGGTACACAATTCCTGACATTCAACAAAACCAACATCATTAATTAAATAATCTTTAAATTGATTAGGTTTAAATTTAATATTCTCGTAAGTCTCAAGCATGTCTGGCTAAAAAAAGAAAAATTTAATATTTTATAATAAAAGTAATAGACTATTTTTTTGCTGCTTTGTGATATTTTGACCAATCCTGAATTTCAAGTAGTAGACGACCTCCTAAATTAATATTAAAATAAATAAATTTTATAAAATGCACGTGAAGATTTTTGAGGGAAGAATAAAATTATTACTTTTAAAATAAAAATTTGAGTTAAAAATTGTAAAATTTATGTGAATTTACTCTTTTTCCAAAGTTTTTTACAAAAGTTATCAAATTCATTTTCTTTTATAACTTATCATGTCATGCTTAGAAAAATGTTTGGACATCTAATGGATAGAATCAGAGAACAACATCGAAACATAACCGACTCCACCATGAAACACTATGTATTCCATTTTTTATTCGCATATAATTTTTTTAAGCATATGGAAATTAAGAGCAACAAAAAAAATCCGCGCAACTTTTTTCCACATTTTAAACCTTTTTTATGCCTTCAAAATAAATTCTTTTCATCTATTTTCATAATAGTTTCTAAGAAAAGTTACGCAAACTTTTGATCTTGCAATAAAGGAAAGAAAACCCTAAAAAATTAACTCAGCAACTCAATTTTATTTTTTATGGATTAAAAAAGTAAATTAAAAAAACCTTGCTTTAAATGTTTCCAAATTTTCTTAAAAAATCGTTTAATTCCTTCATCTCCCCAATTTAAATGTATCCATTTTGAAATACTTAAAGCCAAAATTATATCATATTCTTCCTGTATCATTTCAAGATCTTCATCTGATTCAAGTACATAATTTTCATGAGAAAACCTTACATTATATTCTTTTTTTGATGCTGAGAACTTTCCGATAATCTGGAAAAAAATTCTTTAATAGTTAAAAATAAATTGTAGAATTCGAAGGCACATCAGATGAATAAAAAAATTTATTAATAAGAAAATTTGCGGATATAATTTGCGGACTTTTGTCGCCAGAGTAGAAAATTACAGCCTTAAAAATCTTAATTTTCAAACCATTTTGGGCTATTTATGGATTGATCGATTTTGTAGTGAATTATAAGAAATACATTTATTAAAAAATAGGAAAATAAAAAAAGCTAAAGAACAAAATTGCAATAATTAAATATTAACTACTCGTATTAAACGTTTAAAAAACAAAAAAGGACTGGATATATTATGTAGGTGTATAATGAGTGAGAACAATGAAACTAAATTGCTTTCGATACGTAAAATGTTAGATACTTTAAAAATAAACCTTTTGTCCGTTATCAAAACCAAAATAATGTTTAATATTTTTTTTAGCAATATCAATAAGATTATCATCAATATCAATACCCAAAATAAGAGAAGGGCTTAACTTCTTTGCAATTACCAAAGTTAAATGCCCTACATTACAACCAATATCAAGAATTCTTTTATTAGTAAACCATTCTTTTGGTAATAAATCAAGACGCCTAAAAAATTATTTTAAAAAAATAAAATAAAACTAACGGATCATAAAGTAATCCTTTTTCTATAGAATAACGATTAAAATTTCCATAACGAAAACGTTTATTTCTAAATAAAATTAATTTAAATTAAATTAATTTAAATTAAATTAAAAAAAACCTCTTCTTTTTCGTTGAAGTTAAACTAGTTGAAGCATAAGGAGAGGAAAGACCAGATTCGGACGAAGAAGAACACTCCTCACTCATTTTGTGAAGTGTTTTTTTAAACTAGTGAACAAAAAAATTAATCAATAAAAATTAAAAAAGATAAATGTAATTGTTAAAAACAAATAGTAAAAAAAATTATTTTCAATAAAAATTAAAACATTTATTTATATAACAACAAACGAATGCATTAATTAACAAAACTGAGCATCTTTTTTTATTTTAAAGCTTTTAAAACAAGAATAACCCAATAATCTCTAAGATTATACCCTCTTCCTTCTTCTTTGAATTATGATGATTAAAATTTAATTTTAAATTAATAAAAATAATTTTAAGCTATTCCAATTTTCAATAATAAGTTTGAGAAACCAAAACTTATTTCTTGTGATTAAAAACCAAAATTCAATTAATAAAAGCATTAATTTATATAATTTTTAATTAAAAAAATTTTTTTTATAAGTATAAAAATTAAAAAACATTTTTAAAAGCATTATTTTTGCATACATTTTTAAAAAACCCAACAATAATAAAACAAAAAAAATGAGAGCATATAAAAATCTTTAATGTCATTAGAATTAAATAAAAAGCTGATTCGAAGAGGCGGCTTTTTACCAAGCAGCAAATAGGTAATTGAAAAATAAAATTACCAAAGTTAGAAAATTGATGAAAATTATATTAATTAAAATAATCACATATTCAAACTGTACAATCAACAAATGTTCATCTACTTTTTGTACTGCTTGAAATTGTAGAATATTTTTAATTTACTAAAAAGTGACAAAAATTAATTTTTGATGAAAAGACAATCAGTACAAAAGAAAATTTTTGATTATTTTCTAAACAAGTATTTTTAGTTATTTAATATAATTTTACTTTTGGAATAAAAATTTCCTATATCATTGGTAAAAAAAGTAGCTATAATAATATAAAATTTTGTATAAGCAAAAGAGAAATGTGAGAGTGAAAGAACATAATTAAATGATTGCATAATAACAAAGAATGTCTACAAATATTTTTAAATAATTTTTTAAATTAATTTTTATTAATTAAAAATTATAATTTTTTAGAGACATTCTTAGTAAAATAAAATATTTAAAGTCAATTTAGGTAGAAAAACAATTATTTTTATTTAAATGCATTATATTTTGTAAAAATACACAAAGTTAACATATATTTATATGATCAAAACAACTTAACAAAAAACTGGTCGGTAAAGAAGAGATGCATTTTTTTAATTTTGGGAAGAAAATGAGGTCGTTGAAAGCGTTCTTTTAATATATTTTAATTTAACATATTTTAAATAATTTAAAAAAGAACACTTTAAATTAGTCAATTAAATATTTTACGGATAAAACAGCATATTTATACATTTTGTTTTTTTTAAAGTAGACCAATAAGCCGAAGATTTTCTTTAACAATTATATCCGTAACAGCATCAAAGACGAAACTTAAAAAAAATAAAAAGTTAAACAATTTTTTATAAATAAATACCCTTTATTGTTCTATCCAATTAAAATTAAAATCTTTTATTTTTATCAAAAAATATTCTAAATTTTGATCTACTTAAGTTATTAGACTTTTATTCAATTCAAATAATCTAATTTTAATATTATATTGAGGGAGGACATATAACTGAAAAGTACCAAAAATCAAACAACGGAAATGCGAGCGCGCATACAAACACACAAACAACACAAAAAGTTAAATAAAAAACGGATACAGATAAAAGCTTTTTCATTTTTGGCATAAATTTGTATTAATTTATTTAAAAAAATAAGCGAATATACATTTCCGTTGTTGGTTTTTTAAAATTTTGAAAATTTTTCTTTTTTATTCAAACAAAAAGAAAAGCATACGGGAATGTTTTTTAGACTTTGTGCAAAAGATGAGCAAAAGCAAATATATAAATAAACGTGTGTTTGTGTGTTTATTTGTGCGCATTTGGTTGTTTTTTAATATTTAAATTTTTTTAGATGAGAAGACCGCATTGCCGTAAATTCTCTCTTACTACAATATCTGTGCAGGCATCAAAAACAAACCTCAAAAGTTCAAAAATAAGTAAAAAATAAAGCAAACAAATTTTTGAAAAATCACAGAAAAATTCGCCCAAAATAGTTTAAGTACCAAAAAAATTTAGTTAATAGTCCTATAGTCCAAATAGAAAATTACAAAATAAGTTAATATTAAAATACAAATCAGGAAAGCAAGCAACGGGAAGAAAGCAAAATAATTTTAAAGAAAAACTAACCGAATATTATTAGTGTCAGTGGCACAAGTGAAATGAGTATAAATCTCCTTTTGACCATCTTTTCGTTTGTTTAGCGATTCAAATTGGAATTGAATATATGCTGCAGCTTCCTCATAAGTACTTGAGCCTATAAAAATAATTTTATTAAAAATAATAAATATCAAAAGAAACCAGTGTACTCAGGAAAGCATAAGGTCAAAGGCGACCGACTAATTTTTTCTTCGAAAAGATCTTTCTAAATATAAAAATTAATATTTAAAAATTTTTTATTAATAAACCTTATTTAAAAAAAGAATAATGGACGTATTTAAGAACCACTTATTGTTACAAATGCTGTCAAATAGTTTCATACTTTCAACCATTCGATTCTATAAATAAATCACTTATTAATAAAAAATATTTTTTAATTATTTAATTTCATACCTAAAAATTTTAAATTCAAAAAATTCAATAACATAATTTGAAACTTTTCGAAAAAATTCTTAAAAATAAAAATTTATATAAAAACCATTTCTTCATCTTCTGCCAAAGCCATATCATATTCAGACAATGCTACACAGAATATAATCGCAGTGACACCTTCAAAGCAATGAATCCATTTTTTCCTTTCACTACGCTGACCGCCAACGTCGAACATTCTAATATGAAAATATAATTATTTTAGAGAAAAAATCGCAGAAAAAGTAATCTATAAAAAATAACTGCTAAATATAATTTAAAAAAACAAACTTAAAATAGAGGTCTTTGTAAGTGAAATGTGTCTCAACAATGCCTGTTGTTTTCACACGAGTTCGCAGAACATCGTCTTGCGTTGGCCAATATCCTTGAGCAGCAATCCTATCCAAAGAATTCAAATAATAAGAAGCCGAGTCATTGAGCTGGTATTCTCGAGAACGAGCAAAACATTCTTGAACAGAAACATCTTCCCATAAACGTTTCATAACTGCAGCGAGTTCGGGTGGAAGACCACCTGAAATTAAAAGTTTCTTTCATAAGTTGAATAGATTCTAGTTTTAACTAAAATTATATTTCAAAATCTAAATAAAAAATTAAATAACCATCTTCTGAAGTCTCCGCCAAGTGGTAAAAAGTTTCAACATCAGCCTTCCGAGAACGGTTAGCAAATTCAATACCTAAACGGCCCATAGCCTTAACAATAGCAACCAATGACTGGATTGTATTGGAATAAACCTTAAAAACAAACTTTCAAAAATGTTGAAAAACAAATTAATAAACAAACCACAGGTCGATATGCAATACGTTCATCATCACTGTATCCTGTCTCATGAATAATCTTCATTTGTTTAACAATTGTACTTTTTCCTGATTCACCAGCACCTAAAAGAAGAAGCTTAACTTCTTTTTGAGATCGCTCGTGGTCTGCTTTTAGCTGAAAAGTTAATGAGAAATTAATGGAAAGATAAGGTAAATGATAGTAAATATAAAAAGATAAAATAACTGAAGGCACATGGTTTGAAATTGTCAGTTAGTTAAAACTTTTACAAGAAAATTAATGCATCTAATCTCTAAATAAACCAAAACCTGTTCGTCAATTTGTCTGCTTCGATCCTTAGCCTGCTTATCATTAACAGAATGGGAACAGCCCATAATTGAGGGCGAAAACAAAAATTAAATATAAAACAAGGCAAAAAAGTGTTTGCAGAAAATCTAAAATTATAAAAATGGTTTATAAAATAAATTTGATTAAAATATTGAAAAATCACAACAAGCAGAAAAAGATAAATATCAGCAAAAAACAAACAAAAATTTTGCAAATAAAAATTATGGCAAATCCCACATTGTCGCGGGCAAGTTTGTCGCGAGACGACTTTGTCTTAAAATTTTTAATATAAAGTTTTAAGTCTGAGTCGGATCGGCTGGATTTTTCCGGATTCCTGATCCTTGGTATTCCCGCTTTTGCTTCTTTGGGGATGGTATTCAGTTTTGGCATTTGTTCTTTAGCTAATATTAATGCATGGTTTATTTTTTTAAAACTTTTTAATTTTTTTATAAAGGTTTTATGGATATTTGAACACTACTCAGCCGAACACTTTATTTTTAATCATTTGGAAATGGCTGGCGAACCTTTATTTGAAAACGATAAAGACGATAAATTGCAGCCAAAGAAACCAAAATTAATACAATATTGTTTATTAAACATTTCATTTTTGCAGGAGATTGTTTCTGTCAACTGATCACTCTAACATAAGTGTTGCCTCTGAGCGGCTTGAGGTTTTTTTATAATAAACTTGGAAATCATTTAAAATGATTTTAAGGTTCGTGCGTCTGCGCGTGCTGGACTTCGAGAATTGCATGACAAAGGATTGATAAAAGTTGTAGTGAAGCACGGCTCAGTTGGTGTATACCCGCGCTATCAAAGCGGAAAAAACAGAACTGATTGCAACTCAGTTTTGTTATTTAATGCGTTCATTTATTTGTTGATAAATATAAAATGTTTCGGTTTTTTTTAATGTAAATGTTTCAGTTTCAACCTTTGTTAATTTTTTAATTTCTTTCATCTTAACCTTCAAAAAAAAAACGCTTGAAATCTTGTGATTGATTTTTATTTTTACCTTACAGTTTACAAACATTTAATATTAAAAGCACTGTGTTTAAAAATGAGCACTGTTTATGTTGGTAATCTTTCGGCTCGTGCGTCAGAGCGTGACATTAAAGAATTCTTTAGAGAGTTTGGTCAGATTAGCAGCATTTCTCTCAAAATTAATTATTGTTTTGTGGTATTCATTTACCTTATGGTTATTCTAATTTAAAATTTAGAATTTTTGTGACCCGGCAGCTGCTGAGAACGCTATTTCCGCCAAAAATGGATCTGTTCTTTGTGGACAACGTGTAAATGTTAAAGTTCCTCATCGATCGTATCCTGGTGGTGATCAAAATTATCAACTCGGAGAACAAATTGCTGGTTATAGCGGTAGCGGAGCAATTCGTCAAGTAGCGTAAGTATCATTTTTATTCAATTCAAATTATTCATCTTGACTTATTAATTTACATTGTTTCCAGTTATGATCCTTTAATTCAATCTCGCGATCAAAACTTACCTGACAAAGATCGTATACTGAATCGTTTAGTCGAACATAGTTTTTCTCAGTATATGTTAGAAGGTTTTTTTTAATTTTATTTTTTAAAATTATTTTTAGGACCGAAATTAAAATTAACAATATATGATTCTCAATTCAATGCAATATCAGTTAAAAAACAGAGGGACATGATTATGGATATTTTGCCGATGGATGTTAAGTATGTTTCTTTTATATTTTTTAACTAATAACTTAAATCTAGAGAGAATTTAATCATCGAAACAAAACGTATTCCAACCACAGCAGACAACAGTAATTTTTTTTATTAATTAAGATTTATATTTTGTTAATTTGCTATAATTTTTCAAATTTTCGATATTATTGAAAAATAATCTTTTATGCAAATTGGGTCGAACCCTAAGCGTATAAATTACTAAAAAGTAAAGGACAAATGATTAACCTCAGATATTTTTCATATAAATTAATTTGTTATAAACATGAAATCCATTGTTTTTATTTTTGAATCAATTATTTCCAGTAAATATTTTTAGATTCGACTGGTATCTTTAAAAAACAACATTAGAGTTGGCCAGAATCTTCCTGAATCTCCGCAAAGCTTTATGGATAGTGCGGTTTCGAACTTTGAGGATGGACGGGGTGCTATTGCCTCTGAACTTTGTTGGGCTGCAGCATCTCTGCAATTGCGTTATTTGTTGTTGGCCGAAAATATCGAAGTGAATAATCTTGATATGAAAAAAGTCGTGGTATATTATCTGAGAAGTATCCTTGGCGGAAGGATGGCCACCCAACTCAAAAACAGCTGGAAAGATTTGGAACGGTTTCATTTTTATATTAAATTTACTTGAAAGCTTAAATTTTAATTTTTCGATTTTGCTCAATTAGATTTTATTAATTTTTATTATAATCAAATATGATTAAATTTGATATTTTTTAACTTTAGTGGTGCCCTCGCTAATTTCTACGATGGTGGGAGCGATGATCTGTTTATTGTTTTTGATTATCTGACTGCTGCGAGAGATTTCTGCAACATTATTTTTTCTGTAAAGGACAAAAATCTATTCAACCGCATTTCTTTTCTTAAATGGCTTTCTCGTGTGTATTCGGAAGAGGTTCTTATTTTGTATTAAATTTTTATGTTTTTTTATAGTTAGGAATTATTTAAATTTCTATAAAATTATATTTTAGTATTTTGATTGTTTTGATGGTACATGGAAGCAAGTGAACCCTGCGCCTAGACATTTTCCGGTATAATAAATGGTGATATGAATGAGAATGATGCAATATATAAAAATTATATCTTTTTTGTTATTTTCAAATATTTCAAACATTTTTAATTCGAGATAGCAGATTATAAATAAATAAATGATTCTACAATTCTTTTTTTATTCGATTTTATTTTTATTAAATTATAACTTTGTTTTTAATTTTAAAATATTTTTGATTCTTTTTAAATGGCAGTTTGTAGAAAAATCATTAGAAGAATTGATTCCAGTCTTTAAACAGCTTATATTGGTTTAAATATTTTCTCCAGAAGAAGTCTGTGAATTTATAAAGGATTGCCGTAATTTTGAATACAAACTGTGAACAGGTTTTTATTCTTTTTGGTTATTTTATTTATTCAGACCTTGAAAGTTAGTATTGAATTATTTTAACTTTTTATTTTAGTCATATGTTTCTTTATGTTTGTAAAAGAAATCTCTTTTTTAAATAGCGCGTATAATTAAAAGACTTACTCGTTTGCATATTCTTTCTTTTTCATAGTTTCTTTTTATTTCACTGATCTCCATCTGGCTTTTTTAATAAATGTTTCAAACTTTTTTGTAATATTTTTATTAATTTGTTGATTCTTATTTAATTTTATTTTCTCGTTTAAATATTAAAAAAAAATTTTTTGATTTAATAAATATTGATTAAAAATGAATGAAATTAAGAAGCAACAAAACTTCAAAGAAAATCATTTATAAAGTTTTTCTAATGGCAAGAAAAAAATTTTTCATCTCAAAGAAATTTTCTTCCTAATTATTTGGTTAGAGGAAAAGCTGATCCAATAATTGTTGGTGGAAATTTACTTGGTGTAGTAACAATGTGGTCACCAAATAGTCAAAAACCTTTAATTGAAATTTTTGCACATAAAGGTCCAATTCTTGGAATTGATATGGATCAGACTGGACATTATATGGCAACAAGTGGATTGGATAATAAATTATGTATTTGGGACTTGAGAAATAGTTTTAATGAATTGTTGTTTATTCTTCTCTTATTGAATTATAAATTTTGTTAACATTTTTGATTTATCTAAAATGAAAAAAAAATATGCAAAATTTTATTTATAAAAGTTTATAAGTTTATGAATCACGGCCTCATTTTTATTTTTTGTCTTAATTTGCAAATTTTTATCATAAATTTTTTATGAAAAAGTTTTAATAGTAAATTCACAGAAAAATGAGTTATAAAATGGTTAACGACTCTTCACAGCTCAAATTTGCCGAGAAACTTGTAATTCTTAATGATCGTGCACTTGGAATGTTAACAAGAATTTATAATATGGTTTGGAATAAATTAATATATTAAAATTAAATTTAGAACAAATTAATTTTTTTTTAATTAAATTATAATAAAATAAACAGAATTTAGTTTTTAAAATAAAATATTCAGAAAAAAGCATGCGCTGACCCAAAGTTGCGGCCTCAATTTCTTACTGACAAAACACTTGAAACGGCTATTACTTATGTTGTTAAACGCTTTCCTATTATTGATATAAAACGAAATTCAGTTTGTTAATAAATGTAAAATATTAAATTAATTTATTTTAATTAAATTTAAAGACAGTTTTTTCCTCTATTAATGAAATGAAAGCAAATATTATCAAAAAATTATCTTTATATTATTATACATTTGTTGATTTGTTGGAATTGAAGGATGCTATTTTGCAGCTTTTTACTGCAATGGATGCTAATCAATGTCGTTTAAATATTGTTAGTTTATTTTTTTTTATAAAAATTGTTTTTTAATTAAGGTTGAAACTTTTATAAAATAAATTAATAAAATAATTTTATTTGTCAAACAATTTTTCCAAATTATTATTTTTTATAAAAAATATATTTGTAAATACTTAGAATCAAAATCTCGACTTAACAACAAGCTTTTTAAATTTGTTAGTCAATTTTTGTTCTCTAATGATTCTCCTTTCACGTATAGAAGATCGTAAAGCAGTTTTAGGCCTTTATGCTGCTGCTTATGATATATTACATACAGGCAGTGAAACTTCATTTCCAAGGCTTGGTCAAATGATTGTAGATTATGAACAGCCTTTAAAAAAACTTTCTGAAGATTTGGGCCTTTCATATAGAGTTTGGAATTTAATTTATTTAATCCTTTAATTAAACGATGATTTTTTGAAAATATTTTTAAAAAGTTATAAAGATTTCAATTTTAAGGTAATCGGTTCTGCTCTAGAATCTTTAAAAGAAACATATTTTAGAAGAAATATTTCTGCCGAACAACAACGAGATTCATCAATGATTTCACTTACTGCAAATCCTCGACATATGTTATATGCTGCACAGACTAATACGGTTACATTGATAATAAAAGATTTTGTAGATTTTTTAAATGTATACACAAAATACTTTTCCTTTCCAATCCTCTAATATTTTATAATAAAAAAAGACAACGAGTATTATTTAAAAGTTGTCATAAATTTCCTCTTAATTTTTTGTTCTGATTTAAAAAATTGGTTTTTATTTTTTTAATTTAAAAATTAATTTTAGATAGCCTGTGAATATATGTCTCTTGACACAATGGATCGATGGATTATATGTTAGTTAAAAAATAATTTCTAAATAATTTTATAAAAATTATTTAAAGTTGGAATATCTTTTTGTCATCGTCTCCTTTCTGATCATTCACTACTTCCACTCTTTCAGCGGGCAATGCAACATTCATTAGTTGTTCGTCTATTCAGAGATGAATCTATTTTTACATTTTTAATGATTTCAACAGTTTTGGAACCTTTAAAAGCACAAAGCAAACTTTTAAATGAATTAAAGGAATTTAATAATAATGCTATTCATACTTGGTACTTAAAAATAATTTATTTCATAAACTTTTTAGTGGTCATTTGCATGCACACAGACGGCATTTTTTACGAATGGCATTAAAAGAATTATATTTATTGCTTGTAGATGAACCTGGACTTTTTGGCCCAAAAATTCTTTTTGTTTGGATGGGCCTATCTATGGCTAGAGATGAAATTCAATGGCTACTCCGTCATTATGATGTTTGGCAACAACTTTTATCACAATATTCTCCAGCAAATAAAAAGGCATTACAAAAAAGTGGTCTTCAAAATATTGTTGTAGACAAGTTAGAATTTTTAATTTTTTTGAAAATTTATTAATTTTTTTTTCAGATTTCTTCCAGAATTGCTTTATTATTTAACGGAACTTCGAAATTTAGTTTTGAAAAATTCTGATTTAATATCTAATTATTATATTCAATATATTGCTGGTTATGATGCTCCTTTACTTGCTGAACTTGCGCAGCATTTTAATGGTGGAAATGGATTATCAGAGTATGAACAATTGTTAATTCATTCTTGTATTAATTCAATGTCTAATATTTCTAGTTTGTTTTTTTAATAATACAAAGCTAAAAGCTCTATAATTATTATAGATGGAATAGATTCTCGTGGTGTTCATTTAGATTGGTTTCGTTTTCAATCATTAACAAGTATTGGACGTTCAACTTTTAAACTTCAAGTTCATGCAAATTTTGCTGTTGCTATGAATACTGCACTTTTTCATTTAAAACATATTGGGAATGGTTTGGATGAATTAATAAGAGAAACTAGTGATTTAAGCATTTATTGGTATAAAATACTTTTTTGTTTTTAATAAAAGATTGTCTTTATTAAAATTATTATAAATATTATTTAATTTTATACAGTTTCTATCCTCGAATTTTTGACTTACATTTACGCAATTGTTTGGATTTTCCTCTTCAATCACGTTATTCCATTACATTTGCTCACATTTGTACTCATTTTAATAGTTCATTACATGAATTATGTCCTGAAGAAAATGATTCTATTATTGAAAAAGGTATTATTAAAAATTAATATATATTTTTTTAACTTTTATTTGTTTTTATGACTCAATTCTTGCAACATTGTACTAGAGGAGATTGTCAGAAAAACTATTGAAATTTTTTCTAAAGTATGTGCTGATTGCCAACAACTTGTTTTAAGCACAGAACCTAGAGCTTGTGCAAATATGTTTGCTTTAGAATTTCAAGGTTTTATTTAAATTTATTTTTTATTTAAATTTAATATTTTTTGGGCAACATTATTTTTAACCCTTTCATTTAATTTTCAATTTAAATTTAATATCTATATTATTTTTAAATTTTAACAAATTTTAAAGGCAAAAATGAAATGAAAATGCCTGGATTTGAAAGTATTCGTCAATATGGACAGTCAATTTCCTCGAGTGATTCAAATTGTCTTTACCTTGGAGAATTATGTCAATCTCTTACAAATACAAAAGAATTAAATATTTTAAGACATATTTTTGTTCCTCGAGAATTTCTTTTTCAACAATTAGAAAAGCATTTAACTATTAGCCTTTTACGTTATTTAAATCCAAATAATGAGCAACAACAACAATTAGAATGTCCAAGAAGACCTTCTGAAATGTTATCATTTTTAAGTGCTCAACTGAATGCTTTACAACAATTAGATATTTTTTGTTAGTTTAATTTTATTTAAAAACAATTTTATTTGTTATAGATAATTTTGACTTAGCTCGTCTTTTTAATGACACTCTTTTACAACAATCACAGAGAGCAGATGCTCAAGGGAATGAAACTCTTGCAGAAATATATTCAAAATGGTTAGAAGATTATTTAATTTTAATAGCTTTTTTTATGTTTAAACTTTAAATAAAATTAATTTAAATTTAATATTTTAAAAGGTATTTGGAAGTTTTGCTTAGAAAAGCAAGTACATACCATTTTCTATATTCTGAACATATGCAGTCTTTTGTTAATAATCCTAATTTGGAAGTCTCTGGGATTGCACATGGTAATAACTCTTCGACACAAATATTCCGTGCTGAAAGATTTACTGATCCTAGAGGTTATTATTACATTACTAAAAAAATTAATCAAAATTTTCTTTAGAACTTCGTTATCTAGCACAACTTATTGGTCCATTTGGAATTAAATTAATTGAAGAAAAACTTGTTTGGCATATTGCAAGTCAAATTACTGAACTTTTCAAAATTGTTCGAGAAAATAATGAACAATTACATATTGCAAGAGTTAATTATGACAAACCTGAAAAACTTAAAGAGGTTTTCACTTTCAAATTTGTTTTTTTTTTATTATTTTGGTAAATTCTTTGATATTTTAAAAATTTGGATCTTTAAAAAATTCATTTTTCTCCTCTTTTTCGATGATATTCTTGTAAATAATAATTTTTATATAATTATAAAAAGTTTTTTTTAGATTGTTACTTCATTAGGTAGTTCACTTGAAATTCAAAGTGGAAACAGCCACAAAAATGAAAAGCGCAATACGACCACAACTCTTGGAATTTCTCCTTTGGATTCAATGCTTCAACGTGTTATTGTAATTTTTTTTCAAAATTAATTTAAAATTTTTTTTAAATAAATTTAAAATTTCCTCAATTTTATTTTAGATTATTGGTGAAATTTGTGCTTTTCGTGATATGTTATTTATAGCATTAAATGATGTTTTAAAACAAAGAGCACCTTTTCTTGTTCGTTCTTTGGCATCTTTAATTAATTCTCCTTTGGATGAAATGCAAAAAATTGTAAAAAAATTAATAAAATTTTAATTTATTTTTTTTAATTTTAGAATATTGGTGAAGCTTGTGCTGCTTCTGGGTTTAAATTAGATGTTGATTTAGCTTTGGCAAATGCTATAAAACAGCAGGCAAATACAAATGGATTAGATGATCCAAATGAGGTTTCTAAAAAATATTTAATTTAAATTTTTAATTTTTTTAGCACTACAAAATTTCTTGTCTGCTTATTGTTTTTATTGCAATTTCTTTGCCCCATTTGGCACTTAACCCTCAGTCTTTCTTTAGAGCATCACTTTCTGGTATTTTTGAAAATATTATTTAATATAATTAATTTAATTTTAATATTAGTCTCAAAGAATAATTCTCACACTCTCCCTCTCGCTGTTAATACAATTACTGGAGCTCTATTTTTTCTACATCAACGTGGAGATACTGCGGAAAGGATGCATGAATTTTTGGCGGTATTTTTTACAAAAAAAGAATTATTTTTTTATAAACTTTAATAGTTAGAGTTGTTAAAATATAATTTTGGTATTTCAGTCTGTGGTTAAGTGGATTTGTTCTTTGTTGAGAAATGAGTAATGTTGGTTTTAGTATAGGTTTCCAATGACTTGTTGCTTACAATCTAGTGGCGTATAGGAACCAGTCAGGACATTTCAAAGTCTTGGATGGGCCGAAAATCGCCTAAAATATAGAAGAGTTATGGTCGCATTGAAGAAAATTAAATTCTATTAGTGCATTTACCCAACTCTTGTACAAATATATTTGTTTTTTAACTTTTTGTTCAAAAATTTCAAAAAAAATTTACAGATTTGAACTTAAAACCTATATACCTTTTTAAGTTTATTATTTTAATAAATATTTTTTCAGTTAGCTTCTAGTAGTTTACTTCAAAACATTAATGGAAGTAATAATCCAACATCTTCTGATAAAATTAAAGGAGGACAACGACAACAATTTCAATCTTCTGTATATTTATTATTGGATCAATTGGCTAGAAGTTCTCCATGGTTAAATTATGGTTTATTAGAAAAAGTAAAAAAATATTTTTTTTTTAATTTTTTAAATCTCTTTTTCAGTGTTTTCCTTTTGCTTTAATTCGTTCTACACTTTTACATTGTCATAAGCGTGAGAATGATGAAACTAGTGGAAATAAAAAACAGACAATAAAAAACTGAAAAAAGGTTAGACAAAAAGTGATTCTTATAAATTTATTTTGTTAGAACTTAAATTTTTGATTTAATTATAATTTCTAACGTTTTTTATTATAATCATTTACTCCAAAATTTATGTAATTACAAGTAGCAATAACTTATAAATGGATGTGATATCAAAATAAATTTAATTCGGATTTTTAACTGTTTTTATTTTGATCTCCATATCCATACTTTTGACTTTCGTTTCTATTGTTCTTGTGCCTATTTTCCATTTTTTCAATAATATTTTTTATATTTTTTGCCTTTTCTCCATTGAATCTTTTTGAAATTATTTTATTTTCTCAATTTCTATGGCTCCCAGCTTTTTTAAAAAATTATTTATAAAATTCTTGCCATATTTTTATCTATTCACTTTTTGTATAATAGCTTAAAGTTATTATGATTCTTTATATTATGTACTACTTTAATGCATTTAAATTATTCAAATAAAATTTAAAAAATAATTTATAGAATTAATTATGTTTTAAATTAATCACTAAAATATTTAAGAATATTTTTTTAGATATGAATTATTTTTTTAGATAAAATGATTAGAACACAACCTAAAAATATAGTTCGAGGTCAAAAAAGAAGTTTTAGCAATGAACAATCAACTTCAGATGAAACAAGATTGCATGAATCTCAAAATGATGAAATTGATGTTGAAAAAAATGGAGACACACAACCACAAATTGTACAATTTGAAACAGGAAAAACAATTAGAGGAAATTTGTGTCTTTGGCATGAAGGTTTTTTTTTAATTTATGAAAATAGAAGAGAGAATTTATCATTTATAAGTTCCTAATAATTCCCCTTGTAGAAGAGAGAAATTTCTCTCATTGACCATTTTGTCTTTTTCATACTTGACCATTTTCCAACTTCTACGCTGCTGACCATTTCTCATTCTCTCTTTTTTTCTTTCCATCGTACCTCACCGTTGCTTAACTTACCAGATTGAATTAGCACATAGACACTTTTCATCTGTTTGCTATGTCCGCTCTTTCAACGGAATGTAAGCACTGTGTGTTAATCTTTGTGAAAATTCGATTTTTTCGTGATTATGTTTTTTTAATTATTTTTTAGGTAATCTTCACCAATCTGGGCGCCACCCCAAATAATCGCACCGGGATAGTAAAAACGTGTTTTTAGGGGTTATCGAGGTCGCTGATTAAGAATCTGATATCAGTTTTTTCTTATCACTAATCCTTATCATTTTATCACTAATTTTAAAAATCACAGATTTTATCATGAATATTTTCCAAATTACTCAACTTATTAATACACAAGAATCTGCTATTCGATTTTTACAACAACGTAACATTTTACGGTCTGTACCCCCACTATGTTCATCATGTAATCAGCAAATGAACGTAAATCGTGATAAAATCTGTGATTTTAACAATTAGTGATAAGAAAAAACTGATATCAGATTCGTAATCAGCGACCTCGATAACCCCTAAAAACACGTTTTTACTATCCCGGTGCGATTATTTGGGGTGGCGCCCAGATTGGTGAAGATTACCATTTTTTATTTGTCTTAATTTGTTTATATTATTATTTAGATTTATTTATCTTAATTTTTTATTATTTAGAAAAAAGTTATTAAGATATGCCACCAAAAACATCTATTTCCGGATGAGGTGGAAAGGCAAAGAAGAAGAGTGTTCGAAAGGAAAGGTTCGTGACAAATTGCAAAACATGGTTCTTTTTGATTCGTCTACATATGAAAAGCTTCATAAGGTTTTTATTTTTATAAAACTGAGATTGACAAGTTTGGTTACACTGCTTATTTTAATGTTTTATTTGAAAATCGAGATTGGAATTTTAAATAAAGACAGTTTACTAGAAACTGAAATCACTACAATATTGTCTTTCAATTTTTCTTTTTTGCATTCTGTCAAACTAATCACTCCAAGCGTTGTATCTGAGCGGCTTAAGGTTTTTTCTATAATAAACTTGGAATTCATTTAAAAAAACATTAAGGTTCGTGCGTCTGGCGCGTGCTGGACTTCGAGAATTGCATGACAAAGGATTGATAAAAGTTTTAGCGAATCACTGCGCTCAGTTGGTTTAGACCCGCGCTTCCAAAGCAAAGGAAGCAGAAGTGTCTGGAACTCAATTTTGTTAATTAATGATTCATTTATTTGTTGATAAATATATAAATGTTTTTGACGTTTTTTTACTAAATGTTTTAATCTTTGTTATTTTTTAAATTTCATCTTAACATGAACGCTTGGGATCTTGTGGTTGATTTTATACCTTATAGTTTACAGTTTTAGATCATTTAAAACGTTATGCACCATATTTAGTTCATAAATTTGTAGGAACAATTACAAATTTACAATTTTGTCCATATGAAGATGTTTTGGGTGTAGGACATACCTGTGGATTTGAAAGTCTTTTAATACCAGGAGCGGGACAGGCAAATTTTGATTCATTGCGTGCAAATCCATTTGAATCAAAACAGCAAAGAAAAGAACAATAATGTCGAACAAAAACTGGACTTTAAGAAGATTGTTTTGGAAGATACTGACCTAATGATAGAACAATTCTTTTGGGCTCTAGAACAGATGTTTCTAGATTAGCTAGTTGTGATGTTTGGTTTTTTGACGGAACTTTTAAAAATGAATAATGCTCAACAATCTTTGTATCATCTTTGGGTATTATTTTTTAAACAATTCTTTGACTTTGTTCATTAAAGATTGTTCATGGTCGTTTTGGTCGAACATTTATTTTTCCCTTCATTTACGCATTAATTCCATAAAAAACTTGTGATTCATATATCAAATATTTGGAACTTTTGTTTGTTAAAGTTGAAGAAATAAATCCTGGTTTTCGTCCACAAACAATAATTATTGGGTACTTTTCCTTTATGGTTACAAAGTCCGCGAGTTTTTGTCTGCAAAAAATTTAATATTTTTCTCAAAAAGGATTATTTTAAAAAATATTTATGTCCATGAGCATAGTTTCCACGACTATTATAAAGATTATTTATAAATTTTTTGGTATATAAAAGGTATTAAGTTTTTTGAATCTATAAAATTCTAATTTTAAAAAATGAGTTACGAAACCCATACAGCAAAATTTCTTCAAGATTGTGGAATTCTACATAAGGAACGAGTTTGTTGTGGTAATAGAATGGTTCCGTTTGAGTAACTCATTTAAGAGTGAACCATAGCAGAAATTTTGTTAATCCAGAGGATGGTTCTCACACTCAGAACACAGAGAGAACTTGGCGGACGGCAAAATGGCGGAATAAGAAGCAATTTGGAACACACCGACAAATGATTGACAGCTATTTATGCGAATTTTTATGGAGTTGATGATTTGATGATATTTTAGCAAAAATTGTTGATTTTATGCCTCCAAAATAAAAAATAAATATAAATTTTTTGCAGACAAAAACTTGCGGACTTTGTAACCATAAAGGAAAAGTACCAATTATTGAATTTGAAAATATTGAAGAACAAGCTTTAAGAGCTGCTTTCCCTTTTGTAATAATTCAAGGATTCTTTTTTCACTTTAAGGTTTTTTAAATTTTAGAAACTTTCTTAATATTTATAGGAATCAATATGGAAAAAAATTCAAGAACTTGGTTGGGAATTAAAATATAAAGAAGAAGATGTCTTTAATAATTATCTGAAAATGTTTGTTTGTTTAACTTTTGTTGATCCAGGTTTATTTTTACTTTTATTTATCTAAAAATTTTCAGTATATATTCGTGCATATTTTCGTCAATTGGCTCAAATATTTCTTGAAGTATTTAGCAATGGTGATTCAGAAAGTTCATATTTTTCTTTTATTGATTATATGGAAAATTGGGTTGTAAGAGATTTAATGCCACCAAGATATCCTTCAACTATTTGGAACAATAAAGTTATAACACTTGAACAACTGCCTAAAACTTCAAATTCTGTTGAATCTTGACATAATACTTTTGCTGGAATATTTCTTAGGCATTCTTCATATCCTTACAATCTTGTTAGGGCACTTTTGGATAAACAGGTTTCTTTTTAATTGAATAGTAAATCAGTTTTTGGGAACATTTTGACGAGAGAATTGTTGTCCCGACAAAATGTTAATCTGATTTTGTCTGTGGCAAAGTACTTCTTACATGATTTAGACATTGAATTCTATTTAATTTCATTAAATTAAAGCTCGTTTTGATACAATTGCTATTCGTATCTCTGGTGCTGCAGTTCAAATGTTTAGTAGACCTGAATATAGACGTGACAATCAAAATCTTTTGAATATTTTGAGAAGCGTTGGTAGACCTAGAGATCCTATTGAATTTTTAACTGCTTGTTCCCATTTTATTAATTTTTAAATTTTTTTAATTCAGTTTAATGGTTGATTTTTTATATAAATATTTTCTTTAATTAATTGATTTTAAAATGTTTATTTTTCATTTTTATATTTTCACTTCATAATTTCACATAATGTTTATTTTAGAATTTTTGTTTACATTTATTTCAAAAACAATATGAGACTTTCGATTTTTGTAATGGCTAATGGGGTTAAAAATATGGTTAGTTTTATTTTTTCAATAAATTGATTTGTGGAAATTCAATTTTAATTTTTTTAATGTTACAGATTGTCGATCACGAAATGATTCGCAAATGTCTTAGTGGTTTTAATTCTGTTGACTTCGGAAGTAAAAATTTAATGATTTTAATTTTCATAATTTGTTTTAGAAACAAAAATAGTTATAAAAGATCCGACATTCCACGCTATGCCATACTTTAAGCAAGAAAAATTAGTATTGGAAAAGCTACCAAGCGATATCAGGTTTGTTTTTTAATTTTTGTGATTAATTGAAAAACTAAAATTTCGAAATGAGATCGAGTTAGAATTGGTACCAATGGCGGATGAAGATGATAATACCGTTAATTTTTTTATATTTTTCTTATTTTAAATCTCGTTCAGATTAAATGCTTGGAACTTAAAGATATTAAAAATTTGGAGCTGGGAGATAAATTGCCTATTACTGCCCAGTGGCATCTCGACTATGCGGTGCATTTCCTAAAAAAAAAAGAGAGTGTCTTAGCAAGTGAAGCTGCTTGGAAGTCAGCGAGTTTAGTTCTACAGAACTTTCTTTTGTTTTATGGATATATGTCAAAGAATCACTCAGTCAAATCCGACGTTGTATCTTCACTTGCATTTTTTTCCAAAGAAATTCTGAAAGACGAAGTGTTCTCAAAGAATATTGCAACTTCATGGAGTGCTTTAGAGTAATATTTTAACTTAAAATATTTCAATTTTGATTAGATTTATTTTAAGCATTTATTCAATTGGATATGATTTTTAAATTTTATATTCTTTACAATTTTAGAGCATCGCACGCAAATTCGTATAATAATCAGTATTCATTAATTTTTGTCGTGAACTGGATACAACTTGCTGTGTCGTTTTCTCAATACATTGTACAAATCCACACTAGCAAACATTTCAAGAAGGAATACCTCGACAAATGGATGCAAAAAGGCTATAAAAAAAGGGTTATTATTTTTAATATTTTTTACATTATCATTTGGCTATTTTAATTAATTTCAAATTTATGTTTAAATTTTAGTTGTGCGTTATGTATGAAGGTGAATGGACGGAAAGGCAAAAATTACCTAAGAACTTCAAATTTTGAGAACAGTGAGTTAGAAGATAACGAAAAATATTCTTTTTTGTGTGCATTAGAAAAGTATGGGTTTAAATAATTATTTTTCAAATATTTTTGTTGCTTCTATAATTTGTTCTTTCATTCGCCTATACAAAATTTTATATAATACCATTGCTCGAAATTTTTTTGTTCCAAAGAGTTAGACTTAATTAATATAATTTATATACTTTGATTGTTTTCTTTTACATTTTTTTTGTAAAAACCGCCTCCCAAATAAGATTTTTTTAGATCTCTAGACTTTAAAGTGTTTTACCAACAACTATATTCTACATTTTTTATTATTGTTGAGATTTTAAAAGCAAAATGCTTTTTTAAAAATGTTTTCAAATTTTTATAAAAAATAAATTTGATAAATATATATAAATTTAAATAAATGTTTATCAACTCTGTTTTTATTCTAAAAATGTTTTTATTTAAACAAAATATTTTTTACAATTTATTAAATAAATATTTTTGATTTTTTAGGAATGATTGAATTTGTAGAAAAATCATTAGAAGAATTGCTTCCAGTCTTTGAACAGCTTAAATTGGTCTTAAGAGGAAGTCTGTGAATTTATAAAGGATTGTCATAATTTTGAATACAAACTTTTTAAACAGGTTTTTTCTTTTTGGTAATTTTGTACTCATTCCAGATGGTTCGATTCCATCTCCCATCCATCATTTTTCCGCAACATACGAACACAATATTTATATAATTACCTGTAGCAATAACTTATAAATGGGTGTGATATCAAAATAAATTTTATTCGGATTTTTAGCTTAGATAAAAACTGGCAACCTTTATTTTTGTATAAACAATTTTTTGATAAAATAATTATTCCCCAAATTACTTTAAGTTTCCACAGAATTTTTTTTTAATTTTTTATTTTGATCTCCATATCCATACTTTTGACTTTCGTTTCTATTGTTCTTGTGCCTATTTTCCATTTTTTCAATAATATTTTTTATATTTTTTGCCTTTTCTCCATTGAATCTTTTTTAATTATTTTATTTTCTCAATTTCTATGGCTCCCAGCTTTTTTAAAAAATTATTTATAAAATTCTTGCCATATTTTTATCTATTCACTTTTTGTATAATAGCTTAAAGTTATTATGATTCTTTATATTATGTACTACTTTAATGCATTTAAATTATTCAAATAAAATTTAAAAAATAATTTATAGAATTAATTATGTTTTAAATTAATCACTAAAATATTTAAGAATATTTTTTTAGATATGAATTATTTTTTTAGATAAAATGATTAGAACACAACCTAAAAATATAGTACGGGGTCAAAAAAGAAGTTTTAGCAATGAACAATCAACTTCAGATGAAACAAGATTGCATGAATCTCAAAATGATGAAATTGATGTTGAAAAAATTGGAGACACTCAACCACAAATTGTACAATTTGAAACAGGAAAAACAATTAGAGGAAATTTATGTCTTTGGCATGAAGGTTTTTTTTAATTTATGAAAATGAAAGAGAGAAAGAGTTCACCAATTTAGGAATTTTTGAGTTGTAAAAAAAGATTGGTTTTAGACAAAAATTAAAACATTGTCTACTAAATTGGTCAACTTATTGTTAACTTCTTTGAGAAAAACTGACTAAAAATGATACAAAATTTAATTTTTATATTTTTGGTACTTATGCCCTTATTCCACCCCCCTCCTTCTTCAATGCCGCGCCCTTTTTTTTACTGCACCGAAAAAATATTCTAGACTGCTTGATTGAAATTGCCTTAGGAAAACTTTGATGTGTAAATATGTATATATTTATAAATTAATAAAAAAAGAAAACAAAACAGAAATTAAAAAGGAAGCATAAAATTGTTAATCCCATTCAAAATATCATCAAAAACAGATTTGTTGTTGATATTGGACGAGCGACGGAACAAAAATTCATCAATATATCCACAAAGATGATAGCTTCAGTTGAAATTCGCATTCCTGTTACACATTTCACACAATTACGCTCTTGATGCAAAATCCCACGTCGTTGAAAGAATCTAATGCTTCCTAATTCATGATCACCGTTTCCAAGTTAATTAATATTACGAATTAATTGATCATAGTTCATTTTAATAATGTTTTTATTTTTTAAAATGATGGCACAAATAGTAACGCTATCATTTTAAATTTAACATGCCTTTACACATCAAAGTTTTCCTAAGGCAATTTCAATCAAGCAGTCTAGAATATTTTTTCGGCGCAGTAAAAAAAGGGCGCGGCATTGAAGAAGGAGGGGGGTGGAATAAGGGCATAAGTACCATATTTTTTTTTAAAATTAAATTAAAGGTTATTGTTATACTCGTAGTCGTGGAACAAATGTAATAAATTTTCGTTGTGATAAAAGAAATTGTCCAGCTACTTGTAAAATAACAATTAATAAACAAAATAATGAATTGTTACAATTTATTGAAGGAACTTTAGGAAATAATGAACATAATCATTCGCCAAATCCTCAAAAGAAATTAGAAAAAGAAAAAAGAGACGAAATTTTACAAAAAATTGTACAAATGCCAAAAAAGAAGCCTTCTTTATTACTTGCTGATGTTAAGGCTCATATTTCTGATAATAATAATAATGTTAATATGGGAAGTGATCATGCTCTTGGACATTTAATTTATAGGTTTTTTTATTTTTTTATTAAAGGGATTTTGTGGACCAATTATTTATTTATTATTCTATAGCAAATTGATTGTTTTTGAAAATTTTTATACTAAAGGGGTTTATGTTTTTAACAATTATTTTATTTTTAGTTTTTTGAAATTACAAGTGTTTTATTTTCTAAATTTTTTAACCCAAAATTATTCAAAATTGTTTAGCTAGATATAGTTTTATATAAAATAATTGTTCAGTTTTAACAAATTTTATTTTAAAAAATAATTTTAAAGGCACAAAAAACGTCTTTTTGGAAATGTAGACACAGCAAATAATATATTAGATATTGAATTCCCTGAATTTCTTATTACTTGTAAAGGACAAAGTATTTTATTATATGATAGTAGACAATACAGAGAAGGTGAAGATGATGTTGTTTTGGCATTTTCACATCCAACGGTTTTTTAAATTAATTTTTTTTTTAACTTTTCTAAACTTTTTATATCTTTATCAGCTTCTTGATTTACTAGAAAAAAACAACGAATGGTTGCTTTATGGAAATTCTTGTGTACCCTCAAAATGGTCTTATAATTTTATTATTTCTACTGAAGTTGACAAAAAGGCTGTTGTTTGTGTTCAATGTCTTTTGCCTAAAAAAAGCATTAAATATTACATTGAGTTAGTTTTTGTTAAATATATTTTTGTATTATATTAAAAATTTGATTTTTATTATTAAAATATGCAAAGAAATCAGAAAAAATTAAACTTTTATTTTTTATTTATTTTAGAGCTTTAAATGCTTTAAAAAATGCCATTGAACCTTTAACTCCTCACAAATTTATTTCTGATTTTGATTATTATGCATTAAAGGCAGTCAATCAAGTAAATTAATTTTTCTTTAAATTTAAATTATTTTTTTAATATTTGTTTTAGGTATTTCCAGAATTTGAGATTTTTGGTAATATGTTTTATTTAAGTAAAAATCTGTTACGAAAATGGCGATTATTGGGAATGCATTGTCTTTATTCTGACCAAATTCTTGGAAAAATTGCTATTAAAATATTTAGGTTAATTTAAAACTTTTTTTTACCTTAAATTTTTTTTTTAAAAAAAAAGAAATATTTTAACTCTTTCTCTTATTCCTCCTCAACAAATTCGTCGAGCATTTTATTTAATTATTCAAAATTCTCCAATTGAATTAATTTCTTTTTTGGAATATTTTGCTAAAAATTATATTGGATTAACTGATTTACAGCAACAAAATGGTTTTAAATATTTAAAAGAAGAAGAAGATTTGAATTTACCTATTATTTGTCCTCCAAAATATTCTTTTGAATTTTGGAATATAAATAAAAGATTAATTTCTGATATTATTAGAACTAATAATTATGTTGATGCATCTAATTTAATTGGGGTAAAAAATTTAAATAATTTTATTTAAAATATATTTTTAATAAGAAAAGATTAATTTATTTAAAAATTAATAAACAATTTTATTAAAAAATAATAATATTTTTTTAAAGAAAAGTTCTTCGTTTCGTCGTCCTCCACTTTCTGAATTTTTGACAACATTTATTAAAAATATTACTAAACAATTAGAAGAAATAATTTTATTACAACAACAACAGTCAATTAATATTTTACAAAAAAAGAAAATTAAAAGAAAACGTTTGTATATAATACAAGAAGAACAAATATTATATACATTAGAACAAACAAATTATGAAAATGATCAAAATTTATTAGATCTTATAACTTTACTTGGATTACAAATACAAGGTTATGTTAGTGGATTAAGAGATGATAATAATAATGATGATGAAAAGGGAAATTCTGATAATGATGAAATTGAAGAATAAATTTTTTAAAAGATATTTAAATTGTAAATTACATTTTGGAAGAATAAATTTAAAAATAATTTTTATTTTTTCTTGATTTTTAATTCAAATTTAAAATAACATTTCTAAATTTTATTTTTTTTTTTAATTTTAATAATTATTTAAATTAAAAATTCAATAATATATTTTTCATAAAAAATTTCCCTTTAATAATTCTCTCTATTTTTTAAGTCTTTTTTAATTTTAATTTTTTTCTTTCTCTAATTTAAATTGGCAGCTAATTTATATGAGTTGGAAAATCAAAAATTATTCGCAAATAAATATAAAAATTGCGGATTATTAAAAATTAATAAATTAAAATAATATTTTTTTAAATAAAAAACTTAAAAAATTAATTTTTTAATAAAATTAATTTAATTGTATTTTAAGAGAATTATAATTAATTGTTTAAATTTTTAAAGCTTCAAACTTTGAAATTTTAAACAACAAAACTTTATCTTCTATTATGAATACAAAGTTTTTCTAAGTGTCAACACCCTCAGCATTAAATAATTAAAATATATTTTATAAATTAAAATATAATTTATAAAATATATTTTTATTTTTAAATTTGTCCGCAATTTTTAAAATTATAAATTTTATAAAATTAATCAATACAGTGTATTTAAGTGCATGTAAAGGTATGCGAAAGTTGGATTTAATGATTACGTGTAAAAATGGTAGTGGATAGAGAGGAAAATTTAATTTTATTTAAATAATTCAATAATGCCTAAATGATTAATTCATTTTAATTTTTTAAAATATTTTTTAAATAAAAAATATTTTATTTTAGAAAATGTTTTTAAAATTAATTTTTTTAATTTTAATTTTAATTAACTTAATTGAATGTATGATAGAAACTAGAGGAATAAAAAGGCAAAGAGAAAGTGAAGTGACAAATAAGGAT
This sequence comes from Meloidogyne chitwoodi, assembly GCA_015183035.1. Classification (NCBI taxonomy): domain Eukaryota; kingdom Metazoa; phylum Nematoda; class Chromadorea; order Rhabditida; family Meloidogynidae; genus Meloidogyne; species Meloidogyne chitwoodi. The sequence continues at coordinate 1,593,132 of JACZZP010000011.1, forward strand.
TTTAAAAACAGTAAAGGTAAACTGGCTAAAACAGAAATTATTAATGAAGACAATGATGTTGTTGCTAATTCAAAGAAGAAAATTTTATATATTTGCGATAATACATTTTATTCACATATACAATTTAATGTAAAATATATTTATTCAAAATATTTAAAATTATTAAATATATTTAATTTTTTATTTAATTTTTAGGAAATTTTGGCAGACATTTTATCAGAATATTTCATCGTTGTAAGTAATTTAAATTATTTTTAATTTTAGAATAATTAAAAAATAATAAATTGTCGCAATTGAGGAGTATTTAATGGCTTTTTAAGGATAATTAATCTGTCCTAAATTTATTTAAATTAAAAAGGATATGCTTGTCTACACTGACAAAGAAAAAGGAAATATGCCCAAAGGAAAGTTTAATATTATTAAAGTTCCAGTAGATCAAAGTAAATATGATGAAAGAGTATGTTATTTTCTACCTCCAATTTAATTTGAAGCAATTTATGTCATTTGAAAGATCTCATCGATCTCTTCAATTATGAGCCACCACCCTTCATAAGAAAACAAAAACAGTTTTTCAAATAAACTTCAATCGTTAATAACTTTGTTTAAAGTCAACCAAATTCATTAATTTTTGTGTAATTCGACTCTGCTCGATGAGATCTTTCAAATAAATTTAAAAACTGAAAATTACCTAAATATTTAAGAGCATCAGAAATAAAATAACAAATTTCAAACATAGATACGCTGAAGCATATAATGTTGGAATTTATGAAGGTATTATATTATATTTATTTTACGTTATGTAAAATAATTTGTACTCCTCTTTATTCTTATTACAAAGGAGATTCTAATATTAAATTAAATTGTTTTTTAAATAAAATATTTATTTTAATTATCATAGAAATAATTAAAAACAAAGAAATCGAAATCCCTAATATTGGCAATAATAAAATATTTGACTGGCTTTCTGTCCAAAATTATATTTTTGGAATTGCCGAGTTTGAAATAATGGCTGGATCTTTTGCTGTTTTTGAAGCTTTAGGAATTGAAAAAACTTTTGATGTTATGAATACTGCATTTTATACAAGTTTTGTTCAATTTTATGATGTTGATCTTGCAAAATTAAGTGTTCCCGGTTAGTTAAATTTAAATAAATTTTGAGTATAGTATCTATCAGTATATCGTATTTTCTATAATAAAATGACTTTTCAATACCGATAAAAATATTTTCATATCAGAAAACTTAATTGGAAATGTTTGTTCCCTTTCCATTACTTATAGGCTGGAAGGAACATAGGTATCCGTTAAATATCGTTAAACATTAAGGGAACTCAGGATAATTTTTTGTTTTTTTATTATTTATTTTTAAAATAACTAAAAAAATTTTAATTTAACAAATAATTAATTATTAAAGAAAATCGTTTCGCCGCCCCAGGAGATTGGAATCCTGAAAATGGGATTTGTAACAAAAATTCTAAAAGATTTAAAAAAAATGCGTTTGCGCATAAAAAGGCAAATACGAAAATACAAAAATCTTTTGCTAAAGCTTATGGAATTTATAAAAAATTATACAAAAAGTATCCATTAAATATTGTTGAACCTTCTAAATTGGATCTTTTATATAAAAATATTAATTTTCATTTTATGAATCAACACCCACTTGGAGTATTTAAAGAATTTCCAAAGTTGGAAAATAAAGTTATGTATATTGGAGGAATTGTTGCTGAAGAACAAGGAATTTTGATAAAAGATAAGAAAGTAATAAAGAATGTAAGGATTTTTAATTATTTTGAGTAAAATAAAATTACTCAATAGAAAATTACTCAACAAAAAAATTTTTTTAGAAATTTTTTTTCAAATTTATTAAAATTATTATAGAAAAAATTAAATAAAAATTAATAATTATATAATTTAATTAATTTAAATAAAATTATTTTAATTAAATATTTAAAGCCTAAATGTGTTGTTTATGTTTCATTTGGGACTGTTTATATTGATGGAGGATTAAATAATAATGATAAACTTGAAGGAATGTTAAATATTTTTAAAGAATATAAATTTTGTAAATTTAAAATTAGAATAGATAAAAAAAATTCTTTAATAAACAAATATAAAGCAAATAATATTAAATTCTTAAAAGAATTTGTTAATCAACAAGAAATATTAGGTAATTGAATTTGTTTAATTTTAAGGTTATTACCAGGGTTGACCAAAACATGCACGAACAAATTGTTATCTAACAATAACTAACCACTGTCTCTCCGAAGGTTAACTTAATCTCTCGTTTGTAAGAGTGGAAGAAAAGAAGTGGTCAGCAGAGAAAATATTTAAAATTCTTTTTGTACAATTCCTTTTCATTTTATACAATTTTCTCTGCTGACCATTACTTTTCTTCCACTCTTACAAACGAGAGATTAAGTTAACCTTCGGAGAGACAGTGGTTAGTTATGGTTAGATAACAATTTGTTCGTGCATGTTTTGGGCAACCCTGGTTATTAACAGTGTAGAGAACGATAATATCATTCAAACACGGTTATTAGAGAAAGAATTTAATCAAAAGAATTATTTTTAATAAAAATTAAATAATTTTAAATTTTTTAATTTTTAATAAGTAAATCCAGAATTTATTAAAATGAGGCAAACATTTAAAATAATATTTCCTGCAAAAGTTTAATTAAGAATATTTGAATCAATGTTTGGCGTGACTGGGCTCTTTGTTTGTTTATGACCGAAAAAGGGCAATCACGCAAACACTGATTTGAATATATACAAACGACTAGAAAAAAGAAAATATTTCACAATCTGTCGTTATTGTCAAATTTATCAGACATGACTTTTGAAATTTTAAGCAAAAAACTAGCTAAATATATAAAATATTTTAAAATAAAAAAACAAAATTCTTATTCTTTAATTTCAATAAAAATTTAAAATTTTAGCTCAAACAAATACAAAATTATTTATTTCACATTGTGGGCAAAATAGTTTAAATGAAGTAAAAGATTTATTTTTAAATTTATTTAAATTAATTTATTTAAAAGGCAATGTATGCAGGCATTCCTTTAATTTGTATTCCAAAATTTGCTGATCAATTTTACCTTTCTTCTCTTGTTGAACATTTAAATATTGGAATTTTTGTTAAAAATAATAAAAAATTTCTAAAATCTATAGAAAAAGCTCTTGATCAATTTTTTGAAAAAAATGAAAAGTAAATCAAATAAATATTTATTTTAATTATTTAAAATATTATTTTAGTTTATATCAAAATAATGCTGATGAAATGAGACAAAATATTTTAAATATTTTCAAAGAAAAATCATTTAAAAATAAATTTGTCGAGAAGATTTTAGAAGTTATTAACGAAGAGAAATGAGAGAATTAATTATATACACCAGGGTTGCATCGGGTTACCCGAAACCCGACCCGAGAAATTTTGGAAAACCCGACTCGGAAACCCGACCCGACCCTTTCAGTATTACCCGATACCCGACATTTAAAAAATTTTTCCTTCTTTCTCTTTACTTCCCTGAACCTTTTGCATGGAGGAGAGAAAAATAAATAAATGAAAAATTTATTCTTATTTTAAACAGCTTTATTATAGGTGCGCTTGTGGTTGAGTGGTTAGTAGCGTAGTCTATCTAGGAAATGTGGGTTCGATTCCTAAAGATGGATGAATAATTTCGTGTACATTAATGACCGTCTGCTTTTATTTTTCGCTCGTTTTTCAATTTTTTAAATAAATTAAAATTCCTAAATTTTCGCCTGTAGCGCTAAAAAAGGTGAATTTTTGGCAACTAAGGTGGAATAATTTTTTAAAAATTTTCGCCTGCGGCGCAAAAAAACGGAATTTTTGGCAATTAAAGAAAAAATATGCAAAATTTTCGCCTGTGGCACTAAAACTACCCGAAACCCGAAATTTATGAAAATCTACCCGACCCGACACTCGAGGTCAACCCGGTGCAACCCTGATATACACTTGGGAAAAAATTAAAAAAAAAACAAAAAAATTAGAAAAATAGGATATTTTAACAATTTTATATATTAAATAAATTTATTTAAAAGGAAATTTTTAAATAGAGAATAAATTAAAAATTATTATTAATTTATTTAAAAATTTACTTTTTTAAATTTATAACAAATTCTAACATTTTTTAATCATTTTTTATATTAAAAATATATTTTCTCTTAAAAAAAAGAAATAATATTATTTTTTTAAATTTATTTAAAAAATATTTTTATTTATTTATTTTTACATTATATTAATGTTAGTTATTTTATTTTAATTTAGCATTTTATTATCATTTTTTTAGATAAAAACGATTTTTGGGAAATTATTCATTTTTAATTAATTTAAAAGTAATTAATTTAATTTATTTTAATTTTTATAACATTTAGAATTAGCAACAAGTAACCATAATAATACCATTTGACCAATAAATACCTAAAAAATAAATTAAAAAATAATTTATAAAATTACTAAATTAAATAATTGCTGTCCAATTCTATGAATTTGAATTCCTTCAATTCTTTTAATTAAATTTTTAGTACGATCACATAACTATATAAAATTAAATAAATTTATTTTTTTTATTTTAAAAATAACATTTTATCCAAATTAATTAAATTAAAAAAAAATAATAATTAAATACCTTTAATTTAATTTCATCATTATTATTATTAATCCAAATATTTTCAGATAATAATAATTGATCTTTTATTTCATGAATCTAATTAATTTAAAAATTAAAAAAAAATTAAAAAAATTAACAAACAATAGAATGAACAGCATAAGGTCCTTTTAAAATATAAATTAATAAAATAATACTTAATAAACTCCAATTAATATTATTTATATGAAAAAATATATTGTAAAGAAGAGATGAATGATGTCCTTTAAAAAATATTATTAATTTTAAATTTTTGTAAAAAGTGGCACAATTTAAGGGAAATAGTCTTAGGTATTTTAATGGTATATTTTTATATGTACCTATTGGTTTTATAAAATAGTGTCTTATTAGTGCTATTCATGAACGTTTTACCGAGGTATTTTCTGTTATTTCAGGTTTGTTATTACAGCTATAGGTCAACTTTTTAAAAAAAAACATAAATTTACTTGAAATAAATATATTTTTTAAAGTAAAATTAAAATAACAATTGTCCTTATTATTAGAATAATATTTTTTTACCTATTCTACCATTAAATATAATAAATTAATTAAAAACCTTCGCCCCCATTTCCTTCTCCACCCCCTCCAGTAATAAAGCCTGCAGCAAGATTTAAAAAAATAGCATTAATAAAAAGGCTATTTCCTAAAGAAGCTAAGCAATCACTTGTAAAATGTGATAAACGTAATAATAAACTAATTGAAATTTCAATTTGATTAAAAATTTGTAAATTCTTAAAATAAAAAAATAAAAAAATTATTTTATTAAAAAAAACCATAATTTGTCCATTATTTAATAATGGAATAAATAATTCTTTTTTAAAAATTTCCCAATTTAAAAAAACATTTTTAAATGAAATATGAAAAATACAAAGAGTAATAGCACCAATATAAGCAGTTAATAATGAAGGAAATAAATTAAATAAAATATATAAAAATATTTTTATACCCATTAAATAACTAAAAAATATTTTTAAAAATTATTAGAAAATTAAAAAAATATATTTTAACTAAAAACAAGGCTTTCCCAAAGATTAAAAGGTAAGAGGAGTACCTTAAACAACAATTTTTGTTTTAAAATTCAAACTCAGCATCATTTATTAAATAATTTTTAGTGTCCAAAATTTGAACTTAAATCCCAATAGATCAACTCTAAAATATAGGTCAACCTTTGGATTTTTTTATTAAAATTAAGGTAAAATAATGTGACAAATAAACAGTTTTTTTAAAGAAAAACTAAAATTAAATAAATAAAATTTTAATTTTTATAAAAATAATAATAAAAAAAATACCTAATTCTTGTATCATTTTCTTCTTCTTCTTTTTCCATTGTAATATTTACTAATCCCTTTTGTTGTTGTATTTGTATAATTTGTAATGAACACCAAATAATACTTGTAAAAATAAATATAAATAAAAAAATAAATGGACGAATAAATAAATAATTTTTATTTAATTGTTGTAATTGTTGCTAAATTTAAAAAAATATATAATATTAATTTTATTTATATTTTTTTAAAATTATTTATTTATATTGGTTGAGAATGTTTGTATTATAATTACTTATTTGTTAGGCAAAGTTTTATAAAATTGTAATGTATTTTAAATCTTTAAATTTTGTGAATATACTCTTTATACGGTTTTACAAATTTCAGAAATTTAATTAAATTATTTCAGAAATTCTGGTTAAAAAACAGAATTTAAAAATAATTTTTGAGTTTTTTTATATTTTGAACAAATAACTTTCATGCCCCTTAACCTCTATTCTTTTTATTTAAATATTTTTTAATTAAATTTATTTAATTAAAAAACTTACAATATTTACATTTTTAATAAAATTATTTAATTCAAAAATAAATTTATTAAAATATTCACTTCCATTTTTATAAAGCCAAAAAAACGAACTTAATCCATTTAAGGTAATTGTTAATTGTATACTTGTTTTAGCCCAAGTTATTGTTAAATTCTTTTAAAGGGAAATTATTTTATAAATAAATTAAATATTTTTTTAAATAATACCTCTGTTCTAAATAATAATTCAAAAATATAATAAATACTTCTAATAATAAGTAAAAATAAAATTAAAAGTAAAATAATTTTTTTAAATTTATTTCTTTCATTTCCAATATCTTTTTTAATAAAAAATTTAGATGAACGATAAAAAGGACCAAAAACCTTGAAAAATAAAATAATAATTGATTTTTCTTAATTTTTAATTAAAAATTAAATACTTGGGGAAGTGAAATTGTTTGAGATAAATCATTAATATTATTATTTGTGTTATTAATTTCCAAAATAGATTGAGAAGAATTAAAAGATGACGAAAACATTATTCGAAGATAATTCTATTTTTAAATTAAATATTTAAATTTTTTTTAAATATCGGAATATTTCATAATGTCAAATTTTCATTTGGGTAAATTTTTTTTATATTTAAAAGAAATGAGTCAATAAAAGAGTTTTCTCTTACCTTAAAAATAAAGTTATATCCAAATTGAGAATAATTGATTATTTTAAATTATTTATTTTAAATAATCAATTAATATAAAATTTAAAAAAAAAAAAATAAAATAGAATGAAAAAATCTTCTAAAATATTGAATTGTGTATTTTATTGTTTGTTAAAGTCCTCAAATGTTTTTATTGATTTTTCCTTTATTTATTTAGCAATTTTTATAGGTAAAAATAATATTAAATAATTTTACTCATATTTTGAATTATTTTTCAAAATTTTATTAATTTTTTGATTTTATAGATTTTGTTATAAAATGATAAAATAATTTATAAATTTTACTGATAAGAATTAAAAAGCTTCATTTAGAAGAACAACAATTTAAAAAACATCAATTTGTAGAGAAAGGTGCAATAAATTAAATATTAATAATCTAAAATTATTTTTTAAATTTAACAAATTTCTTTTTATTAGAAAAATGTGTATAAATATATTATTAAATCACAAAATATTAAAAGTTAAAAAAACTTAATTTTCTTTAAGTTTTAAGTAAATATTATATTTTTATAAGTAAATTAAATGTAAAATAATATATATTTAAAAACAACAAATAATAATGCGAAAAGATAAAAATATTTTACTAAAATAAAAAGGATAAAAATTAATTTTTTTTTTAATTTAATTCCTTTTAATTTTTAACAAAAAATATTTAAACAATTTTTTGGTATTTTAGAAGTAAAAAATGCATGTATAAAAATAAATAAAATAAAAAAATATTTAGTGAATCGTAGTGAAATATATTTTAAAATTAAAAAAAAAATACTTTATTTATTTAAAATCTAAAAGATAAAAAAACATTCTAATAGACAGACAAATATTTAGAGGGAACATAAAAAAGAATTAGTTATCTACATATAACAAATTAAATAAAGTATTTCAAAATGTTAACAAAAATTGTAGACATTTGAAAATATTTTAAAATATAAAAAAATCAAAAAAATAAATAGTTAATAATTTTAAAAAGAGGAATGTCATCCATTATTATTGTTTTGTTGTTGTTGTAACATTCTTTGTTCTGATTTCATTATTTGTTGCTGTTTTTGTTGTTGATTTAAAAAATTATTTTGTTGTTGAAATTGTGAATTTGAAGAAGAAAATAAATCAAAAGTATTATTATTATTTATTAATTGTTGTTGCTGTTGAACTAAAAGATTATTAGTAGTATTTGATTGTTCTATTATACCATTCCCTGTACTTATTCTTCTTCCATTTCCTCCACTAATAATACCTGAAGTAACACAAGGGTCTCTATAAATACTTGGGGCACGAGAAGAATGATTAGAATTGAGGGAAAGTGTTGCAAATTGTTCTTCTGCAGCTTGTTCAAGTAAAACAGTTAAGTCCTTTTTAAAAATAAATTAAATTATTCAATATTTTGAAATATTTTTTTACTTAGAAAAAAAATGAGTTATAGCCAAGAAACGATTTAGAAAATATAAAATCAGAATTTTTCAGAAAATAACCATAAATTCACTCATTAGTTCCTCCATTCAATACCTGTTTAGATTTCCCCCAAAAATTGCATAATTGTATCACTTCTCGAACAAAATCATCATTAGCACAAGGTGCGGAAGGAAGACGATAATTTGTTGGATTATTATTATTATTACTTCCACCAAAAAAGTATGGATTAAAAGGTGAATAACTACTGCTACTTGGAACAGGTGAAGTACCCTTTGGTTGTACAACATCATCAAATTCCATATCAGCACTAGGAGGTTTTACTTTGCACGTAACCACAGCTATACGCATTGCAGTAAATCTAAAACAAAAATATTTATTGTTGGTATTTAGATCTTTTAAAATTATATTTAATGTCCTCAGAATTTTTAAGGTCTAGAAATTCAAAAAAAAAAATATTTCAAACGTTATTTGCTGCATTGCTCCAACATCTCCGCTATGTGTAACATTAGAAGAAATACATCTACTTGTTTCCAATTCTCCAACACCACCAGCACTTTTTTCATTAAATTGTTCAAGTAAAAGTTCACCAATTTGAAGAGGTTCTCCACTAGCATTAATTAAATATTTTATTTTTTCAGTTAAAGCAATATCTCGTAAATATTCAACAAGACTTTTTGCTTGCAATTTTTTCAAGTCTAAAGGTTCTAAATGCATTGGTTCTACATAAGAAATTGAGGTAGGAATTGTAATCTATAAAAATAATTAAAGCTTATTTATTAGAGTTAATAAAATTAAAAAAAATTACTTGTTCATCATTTTCTATTATTGTAGTATTATTAGAATCAATTAATGGTGAATGTTGATGTACTGTTGATTTTAAAGTTATACAAATTGTTCCACCAGTTACAAATGAAAGGCGCATAATTAATGCAGATGGATAAGGATCGAGAAGTGTAGCAACCTTTCCGAGTTAATTGTTAAATTAATTTATAATATGATAAAATATTTATTTACCTGATCAAATTCCATAAAACCCATCAATAAATTCTTTTCCCACAATTTTTTAACACAAGTTTTATTGTCCTATAAATGTTTGATTTAATATTAGAGTAAAATTTAAAGTATAAATGTTCCGAAAAAATATTTACTTGAAAAAGTTGTAGCAGTTCAAGAAGCCCTCGCCACACGCTAAAACGTACATTTGTTGAACCGCATTCATATCGCAAATGTGGGCATAAAATATTTTTAAAAGTAATTCTACCTGTAAATTTAATTTATTTTAAAAATAATATTTTAATAAAATATACGTTCATCTCTTGTTCCTTGAATGTTTGAAGGAGGTGAACAGTCGTTACATTGAATTTTATACTAAAAAATTTATATAAATTTTTTGTTAATCAACCTGTAATAAATCAAAATCACTGTTTTGTAATCCTCTATCAACTTCAGCATTAACACGAAAATATTGCATAAAGAGGTACTTAAATCGTTCCCATCCCATTGCTGTCTCCTCAACCCATTGAAGTAATAGGCCATCCTGAACATTATTTCCATAAAGCCAAAAACAGGTGGCTGTGTAAGAACTCATCATTCGCTGAACTTGATAGTCCTATAAAGTTTTTTTAACTTACTTAATAACATTTTATGTATACCTGATTTCGTCTTGTTGCAATAGTAAATGGAAGTGAAAGTGTATGTGCATCAGCGAAACGCCCGGACGGACTAAACATTGTTGCACGTATATAAAAATAAAATATTGGTCTTTTCCCGCTCATTAATTTTGTCGGGTCTACACCATTTGGTGACAAATCCTTAAAATATAATGTTTTAAATATTAAATTGATATTAATTTTTATTAACCTGATAGGAGTTGTTGGTTGAATGCCGACCTTTTTGACGTGTTGTGCATAACAAATGTGGATAAATGGCAGCCCAATAACGGTTTTTACTAAAATATAAAATTATTTTTGCAGTACTACTTTTTTCAATGTTTTATCAATTTACTAAAAAAAAAATAACCAATTAAATGCCGGATAAATTGTAACAACTTCTTTACTGTTAATATCACTTTTCTTGTGTGCAGTCGCTGTGTTTCCACTTGCATCTATTTATTATATTTAATATTTTTAATATAAAAATAACTTTTATTATTACCATTCATTGTTTGAGCATTTGAACGTTTAGTTCCACTTGTTGGTTTCATAGCTAACAAAGCAGCAGAAGGAACTTGTGCTATAGGTGAGGGTTGTTGCAGTAAACGTTGTCTACGCATTTCAGACTAAAAAATTAAAATAAATATTTTAAAATAAAATTTTAATCCAAAATCTGCTTATTTTTGATCTTTAGGGTCAAAGTTTCGAGTTTATTTTTCGAAAATGCTATTTAATAAATTTTAAGTAAAATTAATAAATTAACCTGAATGTGTTCAGCCGTATCTTCACTAACCTGAAAATAATCCAATAAGAGTAATTAACTTCAATAATAATAAATATTAAAAAAAATAAAAGTGAGAATTAGAAAAAATTTTCAATTAAAAAACCCACAACTTGAACGTTGAATTTTTTGAAAACAACACCCCTAGCTAAAGCACCACAATAAATTGAAAATAAATTGTTTGTGACAAGAATTGGATTCATTGAAGGCTCAGTTGCGAGTACTAATTATTTGAAGTTAAAATAAGTTTAAAAATCAAAAAAATTAAATTATCAAATATTTATAATAAATTTACCCTTCTGTAAAGAAAAAATTAAATTTAAAAATGTATTTCACAAATAAAAAAATAATAATTTTTAAAATTCCTACCACAATCAGCCATTAACAGCTCCAAAGCAGAGAAAACACTATCAGACAAAGGTCTTACTGGATCATAATCTCCGAACATTTGACGATGATTTACCGTTAATTCATATCGAAAACCCTGTCATTTAATATTTTTGGTTTTAATTAAAATTTAATAGGTATAAACCTGTAATCGAGCTGCTAAAATAGCCAATCGATGCATTTGAAAAGAGTAAAAGCTGACTAATTTGATTACAGGTTCCACCGGGAGTGTTATTTTGTTCATCAGACTGAAAATCATATAATTTCTAATTTAAAATATTTTTAAAAATTTTCATGTATTTTTTAAATAAAAATAGAATATTTATAAATTTATAAATACCAATGAACCTACCAAGCGATTTGAATATCTCGCAAGTCCTGCCACAAACGGACAGTTTGCTCATTACAATAGGACTAAAGCGAGATGTGGATGTGTATTTAAAAATGCACACCGCGCATTGCGGTGGCTAATTAATAAAAGAAAAATAAAGAAAAGGAAAAACACCTTGAAAAGTTCCACGAATGGGTTCAGGTATTCATCAGAAAATGATTGTAATCTGATAAAAATTAAATTAAATATTTTAAGTATTTATACCTCTGAGCAAAATCCTGAACTTCGTCAGGATTCATTTGTCTATTAGATTTTAATGTTCGGTAAAGTCCATGCAATATATGCATAGTTTCGCCCAAAGAATTTGCTAATAAATCAAATGTTGCATCAATATGAACAGAAGATGGATTTAACGCTGCTCTGAAAATAAATTTAAAAAAATATAAAAATATTTTCATAATTAACCGAGAATTATTTACAAGATCAACTAATGCCATATTCAACTTGTTAAAAATCACTTTATCTTCCTGTGATTTAACTGAAACTTGTAGCTCATTCTGCAGACGACTGGTAATACAAAGAACATTCCAAGTCAATAATGACCATTCTTCTATAAATTCCTGCAATTTAAAATTGAAATAATAAAAAAAATTTTTCAATTTAAAATATTTATTTATTAGTTTTTAAAAAATAAAACTTGTTCTAAATCAGGAGTTGTTGCTAACATTGTTTGAAGACGTTTAACTCTTCCATCAATTTCTCCTAACAACTTGCAAATCATTTGCTTCACCTTATATTTTTAAAAAAAGATTATTTCTCGATTACATTTGTATATAAACCTTTTGCATTTTTTCTTCCTCTGAGTGTGTAATTGGCGGATCATAATGTCGCTTAAAAGAATAGAATTTATTGTAAAATCAAAAGTAAAAAATTTAACAAAATTTATTAAGCCTGATTTTTCTATTTTTTTATAAACAAAACCTGCACATCATGCCATACACAAAGAAGGTCAAATAATAATTTTTGAAACGCCTCATCATTTAATAATTTTGCCATTATTAAGCAGAAATATTTAAAAGTTAAATTTCTAGTAGTTTTGTTGTCAAATACTATTTATATGTAGTAAATTTATTAATTAAATGTCCAATTCACCATAGTCAATTAATAGTTAGCATGAATCTAATAAATATTTACTAATTAACGATAAAATTTCAACATAAACAATATAAAACAAATAAACTTTCACATTTATACCTAAAGATTCTATCTAAATTTTTTATTTCATTATCGATTTTATTAACGATAAAAATCAATGAACTTTGACAGGATAAATAAAATTGTAATACATAGTTGTGCTAACTAATTATTTTTAAATGCACAATTAATCATAAAAAATACATATTTTCAGGTTTACTTAAAAACTATTTTTAGTTTTCGACATAGATAAGCCTAACTTATACATAACAGCGATAAGAATTTTGGTGTCGGTCGATGCGTTCAAATTCTCTTATCTTTTGATGATAACCTATATGTACATACTAGATACAAAATATTTACTGGTAAAGAGAGGACAGGTGAATTAACAAAAATTTACAATTTTCATGAATGTCCAAGGTCCGTGAAATAAAAATATTCCTTAATTTTAATTTCTCTGAGTAACCCCAAAAATATTAATCTTCCATTAGAGTCAGTAAGATGAATAAACACACTTCTCAAATTCAGTGACGGTAATGATGATATTTTTGGTTAAGTAAAGTTGGTTATCGTCAACTTTCTATGTATTAGAAAAGAAGGGCAATTCAATCAACCGTGCGCCGACACTTACGGCCGAGACATTTGCGGACCCGACTTTTGCGGTCGAGACATTGATAACAAAAAATTACTAATACCCGATACATAATGATCATGGGCCTTCAAAACGATTAAATTATTTACATTCAGAGATTCAAAAAGATTTTACAGAATTTTTTTTTTATTTTTGTATAAATTTTTTTTAGTCATTGGTCCGCATGTGTCGGATCCGCAAATGTCGGGTAGCCCAATCAACATAGTTTAATATTTTTAATATTATAGGATTTTTTCATGTTTTCAAGTGTGAATATAATAAAAGTTCATATGTAATTTAAAGAATATTTATTTTTATGTTAAAATAATTTTTACTCTAAAAATAAATTGGACAAGATTAAAATAGTAGGAAAATTTAATCATGCAAAATCGAAATACACTTACATAAGCAAATTATCAAGAAAATATCTTCTTTATTAAAATGCAGACTTATAATCTTTTTGCATAATTTCACATTTATTAACGACGTTCTCTTTCTTTTGATCGGCTTCGACGATCTCGACTTCGTTTATGTTCTCTGCTGTCTCCTCTCGAATCACTACCATTAGCGATAGATTCTTCCATTTCCTTTGCCGCCAATGCTGCTTTAGATTCGCGCGTTCGCCGCGTCTCCCCTTTACCTCCACCTAGACGACGCGGAAGCCAACTTTTTTTGGTGCGCCCGCGTTCATAATCAACAACCACTCGACGACCATCAACTTTTGTTCCATCAGCTTTTTTATAGGCAGCTGTAAATAATTGTCTGAGGGTTTTCTATCCGGTTTTATTAAAAAAAAATCAATTGTTAAAAATAAATCTCTCAGTTAAACCATATGGTTTTACTTTCCAGAATAATTTAAAAATCTGCAAAAAATAGCCCCTAGAAAGAATATTTTCAATAAAAAATTATATCAAAAGGTTCCTCTTAAAAATAATTTTCAGTAAATATCGGAAATGTAAAATAAAATTGTTTTAAAGCAGAAATGGTACCATTCATCGAAACTCACAGATTTTCCTGTTTGCTTCGATTTTAGAGGTGGCGCTGTTTAATGTAATGTAAGTAAAGTAAAAGATAGAAACAAAAAATTTCATACTTGTTATTCTATTTAAATAATTCTAATGACGGTTCACTTTCTTACATTACATTTTTACCTTTATTAAATGTTTCCAAGGAGTTCGGGATTCATCTGCCATTCTTGCTATTACTCTTAACCAGACTTACACACTAATTACTTACCCGCTTAAACAAAAAAATCAAAAAAAAATCCAAAAATTTTACCGCGCCTTTACAAACCTACGAATTGAAATAAAGAACTGAGAATCAAAATTTTCCCGTCGAGAGATGGGCTCTCGTTTCCCAAACGCTGCAAATTTGGGGCATAAAACGAGAACTTATAGAAAAAGCTAAATATTTCATATTTTTTCGAAAAACCCTGTCTTACCGCTGCGCCAATATTCTTGTAAATTTTGAAAAAGAACCCAGTTAAAATACAAAAATAAAATATTTTACCAGACATATCAGATTTGTGCTCATACTCGATAAAGGCATAACCACGAGGCTTTCCTGTTTTGTCATGCACTAACGCTACCTTTAATTTAATAAAATTAAATACCAAAATATATTTAAAATTTGAATACCTTTTTGACCTTGCCATACTTTTCAAATTCACGGCGTAGTTTATTTTCCGAAGTTTCATAGTTCTAAAATTTTAAGTACATAGAATATACATAATAAAGAAAAAGATTATTCCCACAATTCTAGCAACAAAAAGCGTCTTGTATGGATCACTCGTGGATTTTGGATTCTCTGTAGGTGTCCAAGTAGCTATTCCTTGTTCGATTTTATATGCCATAAGTTCTTGTTTTTCTTTTCTTTTACGGATACGTTTTTCCTCACGCGTTTCAACACGAACTTTTGGTGGAGTGTCTTTAGGATCCTTAAAAAACTTTTATAAATATTCCTTTAAAAATAAAGAAAACCTCAAATTCTTGCACATATTCGGCAATTCCAGTCAATAGTATATGCTTACGACTAATAAAAAGATCATCAGGTGGTGGCTTGTATTGAATAGGAGGACGTGGTGCAAACAATGCTAGTAAATTATCAGGGAGAAATTGTGTCATCTTCTGATTAACTGGACAAATTTTTAAATTAATAATTAGTTAAAAATACAACTCTTTTTTTGTTATTTAATTTGCAAAACCAAACTAACAAAATCACGAAAACTAGAAAATTAGTCAAATGAAAAATCAATCAATATCTATTTTTAAATTAATTTTGGCGAACTGTTTTATTACGTCATTTTGGGACGTATCGGTTGTTCGTGAACTGTTGAGCGTGATTTTTCACTGAAAATGTAATTGTATTTATTTTACTTGTTTAACGTCTTAATTTTTTGTTTATTTATTAATAACATTTTGATTATTTAAAATTTTATAAAATTTTAGCCTATTTAACTAAAAACTATGGAATTGGGCTTGTCATTTTCTGAATTTCTTTTCTTTTTAATTTTATCAGCATTTTTATGTTTATTTGTCATACTTCCGTCAGATGCAATGCAATCAGCAGGATTTACAATACCAAAAGTATTTGCACCATTGTTGGGTGACGAAAGGTTTTTTATTTGCTAAAATTTAAAACTATTTTTTATTTATAGATTTAATTTTGTGGAGTATCATTTAAGAAGAACATTACTAACAATTATGGTGCATGCTACTCTGCCTTTTGGTTCGTAAAATATTTTTATATTCTAATTAGAATAAAAAAATTAGATACAACATTTTTATCCTGAGTTTATTAATTTTTTATTTTACAAATTATAGTATGTTTCCTTGGTCTTGAATTATGTGTGCCTCAAACTATATTTGCTCCTCTTCCACAAAATTTTATTCAATTGTTGGCTTACTTGTCTTCCGCTTTTTCTGCTGGTAAAAATTTTAAGAAATTTTAAAGGTACTTACGTATTATCCCCATACATTGCGGACAAAGTTTTTGCGGACAAATATATTTATTTATATAAAACAATTACAAAAAAATCAATCAAAAAGCCAATATTTTCCCCAGGCAAGCATAATTTCTTCAAAGACATCTCCATCACCAATCATTTTCCTCCACATAAATTCTGCAAAATAACTTTCCAAATGATGACTTGCTGTTCCTCGATGTTTCTTATTACGCCATTTTGCACTGCCCCACATTCTTTCCACTTTTTGAGTATTACATCCAGTTTCTGGATCAATGAAGTTGGTGACATTTGCTACATTGCCAAACTGGACGTTGATAGTAATGAATTTTCATTTCATCCCCATTGCGACAAACTCTCGTTTTATGTAGAAGACCACGATCTTGTAAGAATTCGATGGCATCTTTTTCCGTTGTTGGCAAATCCCAAATTTTCATTATAAATTAAATAGAATGCTAAAATCGAATAGAAAATAATAAAGAATGTACTTTATTCTTAGTTTCCATGTTTATTATACACCAAACAAAATTTAAACTGTTGATTGATTGCCAAAGGCAAATGGAAGAAAAGGAAAATTAATATATTTGTCCGCAAAAACTTTGTCCGCAATGTATGGGGATAATACGTAAGTACCATTTTAAATTTTCTAAAGTAAATTCTTAAAGCAACTGCTTGCTTTCTATCTGTTCTTTATTTAAATGAGTGGGAACGTCATTACATGGTTCGCCGTTTGAGACTTTTGAATGATCCACAAGATGGTCCATGGCGTGAATTAGCAATACAAATTAATATTGAAGTTAGACGACCATTGCTTTTTACTATGACAAATAAAGGTTTTGAATTTCTTTAAAATATTAATTTTGTTTAAATTATAGATTGTTCTCGAACAATAATAACAGATGAATGGATTTTAAAAATTACCAATTATAATGTAAATTTTGCTAGAATAGCTGATTCTCAATTAGTTATTGTTCGTTCTAGTCCTTTACATCAAGTAACTTTTTTTTTAATTAATTTTCAAAAAAATTATTTTTAGAGTGTTCCAGGTCCGGATGGGCTAGTTTCTTCTTCTACTGAACATTTAATTGATTTACGTGTTAGAAGTAGGAGTGGATGTTTTGAGACATTTCACATTCGGTAAATAATTTTATAAATATTATTTTACAATTGACAAAATTTTTCAAATTAAATTTAAGAATCCGAAACCAACAAGAACTTAATAATCTGAGAGATCAAATAAATCGTCCAATTGAAGTTCTCGATTCTTTATCACTGCCACAGCCCTTGCATGAACGGTTTCTTATATTTTTAAGAATTTAAACTTACTATATTAAGTATATTTTAGTTTTGTCGATGCTTTTATTAAAGAATTAGAACGAAATCCACGATATAACTATACAAAGAGAATGGTAATTTTTTATAATATTTTAAATTTAATTTTTAAAAGGAGTTGGAGCCTTGTTTAGGTTGTTCTCAACAACAAGCACAAGTCAAATTGGTCAAAAAATGTTTAGATTCTCCAGGAATTCAAGCTGGGGGAGATGGTCAAAGCTATGAAAATTGTCATAATTGTCAATGCCGACCAATGTGGTTTATTTTTAATTTTTTAAATTAGTTATGTAACTTAAAAAACCAAAAAACTAAACATAATATTCTCTATTGGTTTTTTAGGTGTGCCAGATGTATGGGGAGAATTTTTGCTTCAAAACAAAATCAAAATAGACCGGAAATTTGGATGGCCGGACGAGCACCATGCCCTACATGTCGTTTACCTTTTTGTGTTTTGGATGTTTGCTTTCTGTCGGAGGAGGGTTGAATTTTATGAAAATTAAAAAAATATTATATAACTGCCATTTGTACATAATTATATTTATCAATATTATTTTTTAACAAGCGGGCTATTTTAAAATTTATCTTTAAGTGCATCGTAAACTCTCTAGTATATAAATTTATTTAATTTTTAAAATATTTATTTTTCTTTAAAAATTCCATTATTGTTTTGATTAAAAAAGGTTATAAAATAATTCAATTTTTCACAAAAATACAACTAAAAGAGATTTTCTGGACTACTATTTTTAAAAAGGGATTTACTATTTAATTATACAAAAAAAATATTTTACAATTTTTAATTTTATAAAATAAATAAATACTAGCGGAGTAGGCCGCCTATCGGCGGCCTTCTTCGCTAGCAAAAACACACAAACTTTAAATCTTAACAATAAAAATATACAAACATTTGCAAAGAATAAAACAAAAACTCAAAAACATACAAAACACAAAACATCAATAAGAACATTCGAACATCAAAAAATCTATAAACTTAGACAAAAATAAGAATCTATTAAAACTTTAAACAAAACCTTAATAAACTTAAATTATAAAGTTGAAAAAAACAAATACAAAAACATTTTATTCAAAACAAAATAAATATACAATTAAAGTGATACAATAATAAAAGGTATAAACAAAAGGAAGGTATATATATGTTGTAAATGTATAATAAATATATTAAATAAAAAAATTTCAATACTTCTAATCTTTATCTCTATAACTCGCGTATGAAAATACGCCTATTTTTCTCAAAAAACTAAGCTCAGTCTCTTTCATCTAAAATTTCTTTATAAACTACATTCTTGACCTTTCGATCACTATTACTATTATCTAATTTAACTTTTATCATATTCCAAGATCTAGCTCTCGAAAGAGCCACATACAATTGTCCATGTCCGAAGACCTCTTTTCTTAAATCTATTCCAACTCTCTCAAGGGTTTGTCCCTGAGCTTTATTAATCGTCATAGCAAAAGCTAGCACCAATGGGAATTGGTGTCTATGCAAATCAAACGGGTATTCCTCGGAACAACAAAGTGTTATTCGAGGTATATACGCAGTTTGACCTGCCTTATCTCCAGTCAGAATCCTACAAACAATTAAGTTTGTATTCATCTCCTCAACTCTCATTCTTGTCCCATTACAGAGACCTTTTTCTATATTCAAATTTCTAATTAACATAACAACTGCATTTCTCTTTAACTTTAGCTCATGCACTGAAAAACCATTAGGTCTCAGCGCATTCAAATACTCATCTAAATACTCATTAACACGCTGTCGATTTTCATCTTCAGCGTGGTCAATGCTAGTATACAAAATCTCTTTTCCAGGTAACATTTCTAATACTTTAGTATTTATCTCAAATACATCTATATTCTTTGGTGCTAAAATGGCACTATTGGCCATTTCATCAAAATTCTCAGAATCAATACTATGAGCAAAAATCTCTTCGGCTAAATCACCGAAACTAATACACTCGGATGGTAATATAATGGAATCATTTTCATCATTCCATTTACCATTCCCTATTTCTATCAAATCTCTTGCAAATTCTTGCTCTGTTTCCAGAGCTCTCATATTTCTAGATAACTTGTATTTCTTTGAAATACTCCAATACTCGCTTCTCTTAATGGTCGAATTGACCACCTCTGATCTCGTGGCATGTTTCTGAATTGGTAGGGTTTGACGAAAGTCACCCGTCCAAAGCATTACTTTACCACCAAATACTATATCATTATTCATGATCTCTTTTAACTTTTCATCTAGTGTTCTCAATGCACGCTTATTTATCATAGGCGCTTCATCGCATATGAACACCTCGGTTTCTTTCAATTCAATCCATGCCTTATTTCTAGGGCCAATGTTCGAATTGCTCATATCTAATGCTAATCCAAATCTATTATGCAAAGTCCTACCGGCAGGCATCAAAGTAGCTGCCATACCAGTAAAGGCCATAGTACAAATTTTCTTGTTTTCTCCTCTAAGCATATGAACAATTGTATTGTTCACATGGGTCTTACCTGTTCCACCTGATCCACTTAAAAAGTAGAACGCAGGCTCAAGAACAGGTCTATTAACTCTATTCATAATCTCATCAACTATTAATCTCTGCTCATCATACATAACATTATATGCAGATAAGCCTAATTCTTTTTCTTCTTTAGCATTGAATGCAGCTTCTACATCCTCCGCTAAATCTATTTGTTCCATGGTAGGAAAATCAGCAAGTGACTTCCCACCCTTTACAATACTAATAGCTATTTCTCTATATGCTTTCGCATATGCTAAATCTACAGAAAAATTTCTAATGAAATCTTCTGCTAAAGAATCTCTAAACATCAACCAAAGCTCCTCCGGTTTTGCCGGATTGCAATGGACTAATATCAAAGCAAAAAAATCTCGCAATTTTCTAGGCATCTCAAAACTAATTGCCTCTTCCAAGGCTTTTTTCCACTCTTCATCATTTCTAATTAACCCGCGTTCAAGACATGCTTCAGAAAAAGTCGTACAGACCTTAACTAAGCCATCTGAACGCCTAATAGTCTTGAGCTCTTCATAAGAAGAAGCC
Source organism: Meloidogyne chitwoodi (assembly GCA_015183035.1). NCBI lineage: Eukaryota > Metazoa > Nematoda > Chromadorea > Rhabditida > Meloidogynidae > Meloidogyne > Meloidogyne chitwoodi. The sequence continues at coordinate 1,614,040 of JACZZP010000011.1, forward strand.
CCTCTAACATTCAACAACAAAAGTCGTAGGTGGTACCGCTCTGGTTCTGCCGGTGATACTTTAACCATTCGACCAATTGCGTTAAAATGTTTCTTACGATCATTCCATATACCTTTACTAAAGCAAAACTTTTCAGGCAACTGATGGTACAGTAAAGCCTTAGAAGAATCACTTCTCTTATTCAAATCAAAATAAGCTAATAACTCAGAACAATTTTTCGTTCTTTCTAATATCTCTTCCTGGGTCATAGACTCATCAAAATAACAAATTTGCTCGCCCTGTAAATGAACAGGCAGGGCCATAATACTATGACTTCTATCATACATAGGAAGTTCTAAAATTCTCCAGACTGCCTCTTGAGGACAGACATATCTAGCATCTATAAACTCTTTAACTTCATCATGATCATTTCTAGTTTCTAATTCTAATCTTGCTCTATCCGGTGGTTTATGAACATACTTGTGCAAGTATTTCACCGAACTAATGCTATTAACTTTTTCAAGGTTAATGTGGCATCTAAATACTTTCAATAGATAAGGATTGTGAGGTACAATCCATCTATTGTCTAATTCTACTCTGTTTCCAGAGACTAATACTTCTACTTTTCTACCATCATCAGGTCTGGCGTATAACGTCAAACCTTTCTCTAAGACTAATGTCTTATCTTGAAATGCTTTAGGATAACCCTTAGAGCATTTCCTAATACTTTTTCCATTTTCTATAATCTCTTCCATACATGGAGAGTTTGGATTCAAACTTCCGCATGGACCATGAATCATAAATCTCTTTACTAAATCAAATAACTCAGTATCTCGTTCTGGTATTCTAGCACTAATACCTCTATTATCAACATCTTCCGATGTCAATAACTTATCCTCTTCGGAAAGAGTCAAAAGCAAATGAATATGAGGAAGGCCTCTGCCCTGATTTTCCACAGGATACATCCAGGCTATGACACTTCCAAATATCCTCATATTTACTATTTGCTGCAAAACAGCCTTTACTTTCAAATAAAACACTCGAACAACCAAATCTGGTCGATCGCTAGATACTTGTTTATCAAACAAATTATTCTCAATCTCTAACCATCTAGGGTTACATGTCATAGTCAAGAAAAGATCTGGATTTCCAAACCTCCTGACTATGGCCATAGCATCTTGAAAATGCTTCTCAACATATCTAGGACTATTTGTCACACTTGGCGGAAGTATTACCTTCCGACCAAGGGGCAAATCTAATTCTCGAGATCTATTTAACATAATGTTATCTATATTCTTATATGCCTCAGCACATATCTTTTTCTGATTCATACGAATCCATCTCAATCTATCTCCTTCTATTTTCACATACTCATCTACGCAATACTGTTGAAAGAGTTTTCCTCCATATAAAATAGGATTGAACTCATTTCGTATTGCCAAGCTGTAGCATACATACTGCAGCCTAGTAACTCTTCTAGTACTATTACTCTGCCTCAGCTCTGGATGCCAACCAAGAGTACCACGCGGATAAAAAAGCGGGTAAGTCATTGGAGTAACCATCGCATCAGCACTATTTAAAATCTTTAACTCTTTTCCATGTTGTCTTACGACAACCTTTGCATCTGGTACTTCCCCGTCCGCACCGGGTACATACACAGCTGCAACCTCATTAGCTCTTGGTACATTGTACCCTAATCTTCTATCTAACTGCCTTCCGGTTTCAAACAAAAGTTTGATCTCAGTTGGCTCTCTATTTTCTAATCTAGCTTTTTCGAATTCAGAAGATTCCTCTTCCTTCATCATCATATAAGCCTCAGCAAAAGGATTACTCCTTCTAATTATCTCATACACTGTTCTAAGCAATTCAGGATTAACTCCGGCATTCGCCTTTGTCATTGCCCTCATTGCCTCAGCAGTATCTACGATGAAGATCTGCCCGTAAGCAGGTTCATCGCCTAAATCTGGATTCAATGCCACGTTTAATTTGTGGTATACTTGACCGTATATACGAAAGCAATACGGTCCTCTTGTGCTAGGATATCTATATCTCAATGGATTCATTGAAGCAAAGGACACGCTACTATTCAAATGACGGATATTGCCAAAGAAATTCACGTGCCTTGCATCAAACTTCAAAAACAAATTTCTCAATTCTTCAGGAAAATCCTGCTCAGGTATATTCAAATCAACAACCTTACCATGATGGCAACAGTCATTGAATGAATTACCTCTAGTTTTCTCTTCTGCAAAATGCAAAGCACCGCAATGCATGCATTCAACATTCAAATCACTAAGTTTATTCTCAGTTGCTAATTCTAAACAACCTGCTTGGTACTTTTGTACGGCAGGTTGCCCTCGATACTTTTTCTGTCTTATTCTCTTATCACTAAGTCTTTTTTCTCTTTCTTGGTCAGATTCAAGCGATCTTTTGACCGCCATCCTCTGTCTATTTTTCTCGAGTCTAAGATTTCTAAAATTCTCATTCTCTTCAGATCGCAGAGACTGCTGTCTCGCTTTCTGACTAATTAATCTATTATTTCTAATATTCTCTTTCTCTTCAGATCGCAGAGACTGCTGTCTCGCTTTCTGACTAATTAATCTAGCATTTCTAAGATTCTCGTTCTCTTCAGATCGCAGAGACTGCTGTCTCGCTTTCTGACTAATTAATCTAAGATTTCTAATATTCTCATTCTCTTCAGATCGCAGAGACTGCTGTCTCGCTTTCTGACTAATTAATCTAACATTTCTAGTATTCTCATCCTCAAGGGATCTCAGAGACTGATGTCTCTCTCTATCACTATTTAATCTAACATTTCTAATATGCTCAGGTTCCTCAGCACGACTCTTCCTTTTTCTTCTGGCATCACTGGAGCAGCAGAGTTCGTCGGCGTCATTGGAGCAGCAAGGTTCGCCGATTTCATTGGAACAGCAAGGTTCGTCGGCGTCCATATTAAAGCAATCCAGCAAAGAGCGTTGTTTATGTTTGTAGTGTTGAAATGTAGTTGCGTTAAGACTGATCAAAATATAGGGTTTTTATAGTATCCAAGTTCTAAGTTTATTTTCAAGTTTTAATTTCAAGTTTATATTCAAGTTTTAAGTTCAAGTTTATTTTAAAGTTTTAAGTTCAAGTTTGTTTTCAAGTTTTAAATTTAAACTTAAGCCCTATTCAAGTTTATTTTCAAGTTGCAACTTTACTATAAAAACCCCCCATTTTCACTTCCCCCAATCATTTGTCTATAAAAGGACAGACAAACAAACAAACAAACACACACACTTTTCTCAATTATATAATTAGATTTTATTTAACATTTTAACAATACAATTTCATCTCGCAATATAGTTACTAAATAATTAGATACATAAGGCCTACATATTATACTCAATACTTTTATCATCGTCTTTTTCATATTTATTTACATGAAATGTTGGCTTTAAATTGATATTGATGTTTTGTGGAGATGTCGGAGTCGGTGAAGGTGTTGGAGTAGGTGGAGGTGCTGGAGGTCGATCACAAAGCAAACTCCGTTCATATGTACCAATATAAGTGTTGCATTTACTACAACGGTGTTCAACATCTTTACAGGCTTTGGTACAGAATGGAATAAGACAACATCCACAAAAACAACTAAAAATATTAAATATACATTTTTAATTTTTAAATATAAAAAGAATACCAGCAAAATAAGAGCATAAAGGCCAACACACAAGCCATAGTACCAGGTACATATTTAAGTTTTGAACGAACTTGTTGGTCACACGAAGGGCAATAAACCTATAAATTTGTGATTTTTTTGTTTTTAATGTGTTAACACGGATAAAAAATATACAATTAAAATATTTGTAAAAATAAAAATTTACCTCCTGTGGAAATGCCCTAAGAAAAACAACCGGACTTTCTGGAACCGAATAAGGTGAATTCAATATCTGAGGCTGTTCTTGATGTGTAGAACTTGTTTGAGATTCTTGCGTGTTGGCTGTATTGAGGCTTTTAGATTGACTTTGTTTATTATTGTTGCCTTTCTTCATTTCGTTAGATGATGTTATAAAAACTTTGGAGACTCACAATGCTTTAAGAATTTAATTTAGCTTTTATACTAAATCACAAACATGTTTTATTGTTGACTTCAGAAAAACATTGATTTACTTACATTACATTTACTTTTAAACTTTTTCTAAACAAAAATAAAATAAATTTGCTTCTTATAATAAATTACAAAAAATTTAATTTAAAATTTTAATATTTTTCTAAATGTTTTTGCCTTATTTTATTTAAAAAATTTAATTTCAAAATTTTAATAAAAATCAATGTCTACATTTATTTACATTTTACAGTTAGCAATATTTTGATTAACAAAATATTTCTCTGTGTAAAAGTACATTTCATTTCTTCTTTAGCTAAATATTATTTATGTACATTTTTTTGTTTTGCCATTTATTTTTTAAAATTTACTTTAAAATTTTTATTTGCGTATTATGAAATAATTTTATTAAAATAACTTCTCTAGAAAATGCCAAAAATTAAAAATACTAGCGATATACACCTTAAATAATAATTCATTTTAATTCAAATTTTTTAAGTGACGGCATTCAGTTTTCCAATACCTTTAAAAACAATCCTTCAGAACAAAAATCGCGGCAATCCTAGCTGAATAAATTTTAATTTTTTTTAAACTTATAGGCAATCGCATAACTTTTCTTGATTCTTTCCCCAATTCAATAATAATGCACTATAATATTCAATATCATAAGACCCTTCTATTAATGACCAATCACAAGTAAAGCCATATGCCAGTCACATCTCAACTATCATAAGGCCTTCTTTATATTGACAAAATCCTCTATCTTTTTTCTAATAAAGAAGAAAAGGGCAAGTAAATAAAAAAAGTCACGCATCTAACCTCGTGTCTTTCATTCACATGTCTACCGCCTGATTTTTCATCTGAGACATTTGTTTCCATTAAACTCCGCCTATAATTCTATTCATTCCTTCTAAAAATGCAATTGTCTGGTAACTCAAACGGAGCTTATAAAAGAAAGATTGGACGTCGTACCCGTCATAACAATCGAAGCGAGGTTGAACAGCCCTTCCTCCTCTTACCAAATTTGAATCGAATATCCAAAGTCTCAAGACGTTCATTAACTAGTGCTTTAATTATGGCTATCAAAATTGGAGCTTTCATTGGAGCTTTTGCGATTCTCTTTTCGCTTGTTAGAGGTAGAAAACAAAATTTATAAAAGAAAGTATTTTTACTAATATTTAATATTAAAATTCCAAAGGAAATGCACCGCCTCCAGGAACTCAGCCACCGCCTCCAGCAATTCCAGCTGATCCTGACGTAAGAACTTTTATTTTTTATTTTTCTAAAAGATTTTAATAAAAATTTAAATAAACAATTTAATATAATATTTAGGTGGTTAATTGTATTCAAGCTCTTAGTAGTCAACCACCTCCACAACCTCCACCACTTCCACAGGCATGTGTTGCATGCGGTCCAAAATGTGGTTTTCCACCACTCCCTCCATCTCCTCAAACTCCAATACCGTCTCCAAATATGCTAGATGCCGTAAATATTTATTTTTATTCTAATAATAAATTATTTTAGTATTTTATTTTTTTAATTCTAAAAAATTAAGAAAAATGTTAATTATTTATTTTAAAATATATTTAAAAATTTATTTTTATATTATAGACAACAACACCAGCACCACCACTACCACCACCACCACCATCGGCCTAAAAAAGTAAGGAAAAACTTGTTCATAGCGCCCAAGCTCCAATTCGAATGATCTATATGTCATTCGAAAGAGCTCGTCGAGTAGAGTCGAACGACATCAAAAAAAGTTTCCGGTCTCAACTATGACCCGAGATACAGACCCCCAAAAATCGAAAAACCATAGGGGGGAGTAAGCTCATTTTGAGGTGAAAAATTCGATTATACAAATGATAGCTCATTCAAAAGAGCTTTTCGAGACCTATCGAATGAGACCAAAATCGTCTTGATTGAACGATTTTGAACAAAGTTATGAAGGATCGAAGTTTGCTGGAAACACGCCAAACTTGGACCTATTAGGAGTGTTTTATGACTTCTTCGTGTGGGAGCTCATCTCTCGTTGGCTTTTTGGTACATACGTCATTCTACGGCGCAAATTACAACAAAATAATTAATTCAGTGAAAATAATTTAGGAGCAGCCGCGGTAATCACATAAAGGAGCTTACCCCCTCTATGGTTTTTCAATTTTTGAGGACCTGTATCTCGGCTCAGAAAAATCCGTTCGACTTGCAAGAAACCAAGACTATATTTTATGCACTAGGAACTAAAAAGCGCAAATAAAGTTACAATTTTTGTTTTAGTAAATCTAAGTTTTCATAAATCTTTTCTTATTCATTTTCTAGAATTTCAATATCCTCTGTATCCAACTCATCCAATTCAAATTCTACACTTTCTTCACTTGTTCCAGGCTCGATTATTTCACCTTCACTATTCGTTCCAGGCTCCTTCGTTTTTGAAAGCTTTCCCGAATAAACAAAGGCAGTCATATTCAAAAATTCTTCAGTTGGATCTACATCTTTGGCCTTCGCAGATTTTAAAAAAACGTAACGTGCTAAGTTGCCTGGCACATGAACTTTAAGCCTGCCATGCGTTGAAAAAGATTCTTTAGCATGACGCCATGTTGATTCTATTCGATTCGTGTTTATTTGAGGATTTTCCTTATCAACAAAATTTATTGAGTGATTCACACGGAGATGCTCATATCCTTCTCTTCCCAACTTATCATACGCTTTCCAATTATCTGATATGATGGTACTTTGCGGCGCAATCCACTTTTTGATAAGAGGCACTAATGTTTGCGCATCGCTAAAAAGAATAAAAAAACAGTTATATAAAAGATAATAAATTCTTACCGTTTTTCCACCACTTCAAAAAAGACTTTTCCAGATTCTCTCTCGAATCCGCCAAACACCCAGCATCCTTCAACTCTATGGCCTCTATAATACTTTCTTCGCCCAAACTTAGACTCGTCAATTTCTACAGTCTTGCCAGGTCCTCCAATTTTACGCGGTTTTTCACAGAAAGCTCGAAGGCAAACTTCTCGGCAATATGAAGCCCAGTTGACGCATGTACTTGTAGAATCGATTTCCAATTCATGGGAAATATCAATCAATTTATAACCCCTCGCCCACATATGAACAAATCCAAGCATTTGAAACATAGTTAAATTACTTCCACCTCCAAACCCTTCCGCCTTTCCAAAAAATGTTTCATCTCGAATGCTTTTTCTTGTGTCACATTGCTTACTTGCAGTTTTAGCATATGGTTGATACTTTGCGCGGCATCTCCATTCAAAACCGTCAACCACCGTTTGATTAGGTCGTATTTCCATCAGATTTGCACATGTCGGACAAATTTTCTTTTCTGGAACAAGCTTAAAATTTTTCAAAGTTGCGCACAGTTCCTCGGGATTACGCGATACATCGTAGATTTTAATTAAGTTTACCATTGCAGGCGATATTTTAATATGTAAATGCAAATTATTTATATGCAAACTCGTAGACAGGTTTTAATGAATTATTTATTTAAAAGACCAAAATAAAGAGTGCAAAAGCGGCAAAATCTTTTAAAATTGACAATTTCGCGGCACTGCGTATCATCTCAATGCAATTGACGTAAGAAAAATAAATAAAAAGTACACCACATATAGACGAGCCCAAATGGATCATAACACAAAATAAAAAATTCGCCTCAAAGCAGCCTGGGTAATAACCCAAAAATAGCTTACTCCCCCCTATGGTTTTTCGATTTTCAGGGACCCATATCTCGGGACATAGTTGAGACCGGAAACTTTTTTTGATGTCGTTCGACTCTACTCGACGAGCTCTTTCGAATGACATATAGATCATTCGAATTGGAGCTTGGGCGCTATGAACAAGTTTTACCAAAAGTAAAAAATGAAGAAAAATCTTTTTTGTGTAAAGAGTGAAGGTAGAAAAAGCACCCAATTTTCTTTAAAAAACATTCTTTTGTACATTTAAAAAATTAGATCAGAATTATATACAAATACCTCTATAAAAATTCAAAATTTTTCAATTTTTTAAACTAAAAAAAAGACTTTTCGTCATTTGAGTACAAAAAACTCGTAACAATTTTCAGTCAACAAATGTACTCTGAAATAATTATTTCAATTGCTTATTTTTCTGATTATTTAATTCCAAAACATTTTTGCACAATGTGCATTTCTTTAAAATTATTTGTAGATACTTTTTTAATTTTTATTTTATTTATACTTTTCTTTTATTTTGTATATATTATTTTAGTTATTTTAAAGCTCTTAATATAATTTTTTGTTGAAATTGTTTACTGTGAGAGCTTTAAATATTATTCTCGTTTTTTTTTGTGCTTTTTAGAGTAAAATGTGGTATTTTTTTACAAAATGTTTGTGACAAAAAATTTTGGCTCTACTTCACTTTATGAGTCCCATCGAACATTAAGAGTCCAATCGAACATTAGGAGTCCAATGAAAGTTTATGAGTCCAATCAAAATTTATAAGTCCAATCTAAACTTTATGAGTCCTATCAAAATTTATGAGTCCAATGAAATTATTTAACTATGATTTTTTGTCAGGTACTTTATTTTTTGAAAAATTTATTTTCGGCGAAAAAAATATAACTATTCTATTCGTCTCGTCGAGCTAAGTAGAATGATAATAGATTCTACTCGCAAAAATAACTATGAGCCAGGATATAGGTCCTTGAAAATTGAAAAATAGTAGAGGGGAGTAAGTCCATTTTAGGAAAGTTTTATTAACTAAGCTTCAATTAGTATAACTTTGTTCAAATTTGCCCAACTTAGAATATTTTGGTCTCATTCTACTAAGCCCGAAGAGCTCTTTCGAATGGCATATAATTTGTTAATATTTAAAAGTGTTGGAATTATAAAATAGGTCCTCCCCACTTCTGCCTAATTGACGAAAAATCATATATTTTTATTGGACTCATAAACTTTTGTTTGGACTCATAAATTTTGATAGGACTCATAAAGTTTAGATTGGACTCATAAACTTTCATTGGACTCCTAATGTTCGATTGGACTCTTAATGTTCGATGGGACTCATAAAGTGAAGTAGAGCCGAAACTTTAAATTAAATTTATTTAGGATAATATTATAGGCCTAAAAAGTTAAATTAATATAAGGGAATAAAATACTAACCAAATATTAAGTTTTTATTATTAATTTATTTATTTTGTATTTTATAAATAACACCAATTTGGAAACTAAGTTAATATTTGATAATAATTACAAGTTTTAAATAATTTTAAAACTCAAAAAGTTCAAAAAACATCTATGTATTAATTTAAAAAAAATAATAAAATTAAGAATCGAATAAAATGGAAAATGAAGATATTTAAATTAATTGATTTATTTAATGTTAATATTTTATTTTGAATTATAAGGTAAGCTCTTTTATAGATTTTGATCATAATGAACAACCACAAGTCTAAATGTATAAACTAAAAATTAGTCTTTTAAATTTTTTTAAACAAATCTTAAAAATTTAGTTAAATACTTTGGGAATATAAAAGAGAATTAAATATTAAAAAGTCTACAAAAAAAATAAAAAATTCATCTGTTATAAAAGAAAAGGAAGAAAAACAAATGTTTTACAAAAGTTTTCTTCCTATTGTAAAATTTATAATGAATTTCTTCTTTTTATAAGAGAAAAGAAGGGAGTGGCGTTTAATGCATTATAAAAGCTAAATACCTATTTAGTATGTATATTATTACATTTATTTAAATAAATATTTTTGATAAAATTCTTCATTTATTAGTGATTTTAATAAAAAATTTTTTTAACAAATTATGTAATATCCTTTAGGTTTTAATTTTTAATTAAATACTTTTAAATTTTTTAAAATATTTTTTGATTCTATGCATGTCGTTATTCGTGTTGGAATATATTTTTGGCCATAACGTTTAAAATTTCATTTAAATAATTTTAATGCTTAAAAAAGATAAAAAACAATTTAAATACAAAATTAAAAAAACTCTAAAAACTTAATTTAACAATTTTTTATAAAATTACTACAAATCAAATTTGGGGACAAACACTGTTGTTTTAGATTTCTTTATTACTTATATTTCAGTACATTTATTATATTATTCATTTAATTTTTTTTTAATTTTAAGATTATGAAGTTTAAACAACAACATAAGACAAATGATTTAAAAATAAATCCAAAAAATAAAAATATTCCTATTGAATTACTTGTAGAAATATTTAAAACATCGTTAAAGCTAGGTGGTGTCATGCAAGAATCTTCAAGGAAACAACAAGAAATGTAAAAAATAATTTAAAATTATTATAAATAATATTTAATAAATATTAAATTTATAAAAAATAATTTAAAAGATGATTAAAAACTAAAAATGTTGAGTTACCGTAATTCATTTCTCACTGTAATTTCTACTTACATTAGAAAAGAAAAATCTAAAAACTATAAAGTTCGTTCCAAAAAACCTTGACACCCTCAAATTTTTAACATAATTGCCTTAAAATTGTCCAATCCTTATAATTTTTTAAATATAGATTCAGCAGCATAGGCTGCATTATTTTACAAAAAATTAGCAAAAATTTTTTTGTAAAAGTTATGCAACCATTTTTATGACCGGAAAAAGGCCGGTCACGGAAATTGGATTGGACAAATTTAAGCCAAATTATGTTAAAAATTTTAGAGTATCAAGGTTTTTTGGAACGGACTTTAGTTATTTATTAAATTAAATCGAACCTAGTTACTAGAGCTGTCCGAGACTCTTGGTCTTGGGTCTTGACTCAAGACTTTTCTTGGTTTTTTTCTGTCTTGGTCTTGGAGTGTAGTCTTGGTCTTGTGTCTTGGCAAAATTTCGGTCTCGGACAGCTCTACTAGTTACACAAACAAGCTACCTCTTGGGTAATATAACTGTCAATGAGTTTGACTCCAATTTAAATTTATGAAATTTTAATTAAGTTAAAATTTTTATAATTAAAAAATATGAATAATTAAAAAAATCCATATAATTTTCTTTAAAATGAAAAAACTTTTAAATAAGATTTTATTTAATATTTACAAAATTACTAAAAAAATAACTTGATGTTTATTTTAAAGTATATTTGGAAAATCAATTATTGGTGCTAAAATTCTTGATATTTTGCAATTACTTGGAATATCTTGGTTCAAATTTATTAAAAAAATTCTTACAACTTCTAGTATAATCTACTTAACTACTGGAAAATACTTAAAAATAGGCGTAAGTTTATAAGAATTTTAAAAATAGATATTTAAGATTATGAAACCCGAGGTCAACCAAAAAGATCGAAGCTCAAAAGATTGAAACAATTTGTGAACTTGCCACTTCGGTCAAGTAATAAAACACTCCCAATAAGTCCAAGTTTGAGTGGGACCAAATTGTTTTAAGAGATTTGACCGAATTGGCAATTGGAAAACGATCTTTTGGGTTTCGATCATTTGGGGTGGACCAATGAAACCCATAATAAATATTCTAAATCAAATGTTTTTTGGTAAACTACCAGGACGATAAATGTCACTCGACTGAGCTCGTCGAGCTCCCCACTAACAGAGGGACAAATGTGTCAATTTTAAAGGCAGTCCTTCTTCCCTTCAATTTAATTTTGCCACCTCTTAAAAGACTGCCTTGTTGTTTGGATGTTTTTGTTCTGTTGTTTTTCTTTTATTTTATATAAAATTTAAGCTATTGAAAATACATACCTTTAAATGTATTTGTTTACCCCTATGAGAAGTACATATATTCCATTAAATTTTATTTTAATTCTTGTAAAAATTTTTTGGCATATGTAGAATACTAGCCAATAAAATGTTAAAAAAAGAGGGGGTTGTTTTCATGGTAAATGTTCAGTAGATGTCCTACCTTAACGCAAAGGACATTTGTGCAAGCGCTCTTTGCATTTTTGGCTTAACAAAATTGCACGACGCTTATTTTTCCTTTTCAATTATAGTATGCCTTTTGGCGAGAAAAAAGGAAAATAAAAATAATAATAAAGGAAAATATATTTATTTTATAAATGATCAGATTATAGATTTACTCCATTTTTCGACGATCAAACTCTCGATATTGAATAAAGAAAAAATAGCCATATCCCAAATTTGTAATCTATGATCATTTATAAAATTAATATATTTTCCTTTATTATTAATCATTTTTATTTTCCTTTTTTCTCTTTATATGCCAAAAGACATACTATAATTGAAAAGGAAAAATAAGCGTCGTGCAATTTTCCTAACGCCAAAAATGCAAATTTCGCTTGCAAACTGAAATGCCTTTTGCGTACAGTTAGATAGCCAACTGGACATTTACCGAGTTTCGGGTTAAAATATCGAATTCGGGAACGACCATGAAGATGATTTGGGGATAAAATGTTGCGAACTTTGATCGTATAAGGGAAAAGAACGAGTAGATATTCAATAATTAAGTTTTGAAATTAAAAAAAATTATTTTCGAATATTTCATTGAATTAAATTCTATTTTATTTCTTTTTAAATACAAAAATTTAGGCAAGTACATCTAATAAAGATTGGTGCGCCGCCCATACAATCCTTCCAGATTGGATTAGAGACTAGAGATAGGACTGGATCTGGACCCAGACCTGGATTTTTTCTGGATCCACAGTCCAGATTCAAACATTTTTGGGCATTTTGGATCTTTTCTGGAGTGCAGATCCAGAATCCAGTCCAGGTCTATAAATTAAAAAATCAAGAGTCCAGATCCGCGCCATTTTTTATCTGGATTTCCTGAATTAAATTTTGTTCAAATTTACCTTATATTTTTGAAGAAAGAAATTGATAAATTATAAGTTTTAAATGATGATTTGTTAAATTATTTTGATAAAAATTATCTACATTTATTTTATAATAAATATTTTTAATGATTATATTTCATTTTTTATATTTTAATAAATTAAAAAGAATCTTGGTCTGGTAACAGGAATTTTGGTGGTGATTTCTTGGGAGGTCATGTCCAGTTATGCTTCTTTTTAATTAATATTCTTCTTTCATTTAAAAAAAAATATTTGTTCATTGACGAAAAGTCCGTTGACATAAAATCCATTGACGTAAAGTCGTTCCACCTTCAAATCAATCCATGGGGACACGCCCGACTAGGCGCCGGCCGACTGACCGCGAGTAGTCTCTAGTTTCTACTTTATCTCTAATTCTCTTTGTTTAACATACTATTGCGCGTCCAATAGGCCCGCGCCTAGTCGGCCGGCGCCTAGTCGGGCTGTCCCCAATCTATGAGTTACTTTTAAAATTTTAAAGCATTTTAACTTTTTTAGGCCTGACTACAGTTTCCGTACTTTTTTTGTTTTCGGACGAGTTATATGTCATTCGAAAGAGCTCGTCGAGCTGAGTCGAATGACATAAAAACTAGTCCGCGGAAACAAATATGGGCTAAGTTACAGCCCACCTAAAATTGAAAAACCATAGGGGGGAGTAAGCTCATTTTTGGAGCAAAAAAATAAAATGTGAGTATGATAGCTCATTCAAAAGAGCTCTTCGAGACCTATCGAATGAGACCAAAATCAGTTTGATTGAACGATTATGAACAAAGTTATGAATGATCGAAGTTTGCTGGAAACACGTCAAACTTGGACCTATTCGGAGTGTTTTATCACTTCTTCATTTGGGAGCCCATCTCTCGTTGGCTTTTGGTTATATGCGTCATTCTACGGCGCAAATTACAACAAAATAATTTATTCAGTGAAAATAATTAAATGCAGCCGCAGTAATCACTTAAAATAACCTTACTCCCCCCTATGGTTTTTCAATTTTCGGGGGTCTGTAACTTGGCCCATAGTTGTTTCCGCTGACTAGTTTTTATGTCATTCGACTCAGCTCGATGAGCTCTTTCGAAAGACATATAACTCGTCCGAAAACAAAAAAGTACGGAAACTGTAGTTTAGCCCTTTTTTATTCTTTCTTTAGATACTTACAAATAAACTATTTAATTATTCTAATACATACAAAATAAATGAATAAGGAGGTATGTTTTATAAAGTTAATCTTATTTCGGCCTCAAAAATTGTTAGTGTTTAGTTGAACATAGTAATTTCACAAATTTCCTTTGAGGATTTTATTTTTTTAATTATTCAATAAAATGTTTTTTTGACAATAATTTTTTAAAAATCAAATTAGAAATTTGGTTTTCTATATTGATTAGGTGTTATATATGTATATTTTTATTATAGAATAATCCAGATTTTAAAGAATTGTGTGCAACTTATCATATTGAAGGAGAAAGCAACAACATCTTTGATAATATTGGTAGCTTTTTTAATTAGAAATTTCTAAAAATAATTAAAATTTATCAGATTTTACTTAGGTATAAATCTATTTATTAATTATTTCAGCATTAACAAAATTTAGGAAATTTGAATACTCAAGACATAGATGAGCTTGAAAGTTCTTTAAACCAGGATAAGAAAAAGACTTACAAAAATAAATCTTTGATTCGTTTGCCTGATTCCGGACTGTGTCCATTGTGTGGAGTATTTTCAACCCGATCCAATTTTCTTCGTCATCTTCAAAGAAACCATCAGGATTTTGTTTTCAACGATAATGTTTCTCTTGTAACCACACAAAATGTATATTTTCTAAATAATATTTCAAAAATAATAGGTAAGATTGAATTATTTGATCAAACTTTTGGTGTATTCATTTTTGTTAGTTATTTGTGTCTAGTTAATGGGAATTTTTATTTTGTTTTGCATCATTATTTTCAATTAATTTGAACGTAATGTTTTTAAATATCTAAAAAAGAATTTTTGATTAGTACAAAAATTTCCATGTCTTGTTTAATAAAAAATTATATTACAGGTCTACTTGTTTGTAGTGCGATGCATGATGTTTTCTTGCCGTCTGGATGGTGTTCATGCTAATATTTTAGCAGACGTATTAAAATTTGCAGATTCTTACGGATTCTTCAAGTCAGTTAATTTTTTCCGTTCTTATATTTAATAAGAAAATTTAATTTATAGTGAGGGTTTGCGAAAGATAAGTACTTACATTGATGATTTAAATAGTGGTAAAATAGTTAAATCAGGTTCTTTTTAAATTTTCTTTTACTTCCTAAACATTTCTTTTAGGTACTCCAACCTTAGTATCAGAAAATTCAAGTATTGTTTACGTTGATGGCCAAAATATGTTGGGTTGTGTTGTTGCAAAATTCTGCACAAGTAAAGCTATAGAATTGGCTAAAATTTATGGCGTAGGCTATGTTTTAGCAAGACGTTCTAATGATTTTGGTCCTGGGCAGTACTATACACAAATGATGAATGACGCTGGAATGATTGTATTTGAATTTATATATTTTTGTATTACTTTATTCTTAGGCTTTAGGGGTGAATCAAATAAACTTTTTAAAAATTGAATAATAACTGAAGAAAAGTTAGAACTCAATTTTTTAAAACACGGAACTTTAAAGTTAAAAATCTTAAATAATTATTTCTGGTCAAAAAGTAAAAATTTTCGGTTTTGAGTAATTCATTATTTATTTTTATTTGAGATTTGTTTGCAATTAATTTGAGATATTTATTAAAAATAAATTTACAGGGAATCGTATACTCTACTGATTCACGCTTAAACATTTCATTGATGGATTTGATTTTCGAGATCACTTCGCCTATTGATAATCATATAAGACTTTTATTGTCAATATTTTGTGAAGCTCTCACCAATGTAAACGTACAAAATTCGGTATGATATTTTTATTTAATTCTTCATTACTATTTTTCCGTTTTTTAAGTCATTGAATATATTTAATTTTTAGGATCAATATTTTTTTGCAGCAACTCCAAACAACTTTCCTCAGAATTTCAAGGATATTGTTAGGTCAAATTTAAGCAAATTTGGATTGGAAAATTTGGTGAGAATTATTTTAACTATCTAATTTATATTAATTCTACCTCAGACGATATAGGATTTACAATTTTTTTCTTTAAGTTTTTTAAATAATTTTTAAAAGGCATAAAATTTTTAATGTTTTTGACTTTTTATAGTTTTATATAAAATTCTTTTCTAGGAATATGATTCTAAACTTAGGAAGAATGCATACGACGAGAAGGAAAATAATATTGGAGGAATTTGTTATCCCAATGAGGTGATACAAGTGATGGTGAGATTATTTTATTTAAAAACATCAAATTATTTATATTTTTTATTATTTAAAAATTTGACTATAAAATTAAAAAAATGTATATAAGACATAAATTAAACATTTTAGGATCAATTTGCTCAGATTTTCGACTTCTTACCAATAATCAAAGATAAATTCAAATTCGGAGGAAATTTTGATTTGTCAAGTAATGCTTGATGTAACTTTAATGCTATTTTTATAAATTTATTATAATCTTTTTAACGATATATACAATATTTTTTACTCAAATTGTTCTTAAATTTTATTTTTTTAACAGCTATGATTTTTTATTTTTTACTACTATAATTTACAATAATTTATTTCAATAAAATATTTTCATTAAGTGTTTGACTTTATTTTAGGTTAAAGTTTTCTCCTTAAAAATATCTATCTAATAACAAAGTTTTTTGGTTGACGGTTTTAGTAAAGCCACAATAGACATTCTTCAAAAAATATTTCAATTCCCCAAAAAATACCTAACTTTTATTTTAATTACAAAGCCCTATTTATAATATTCTCTAATAAAGAAAAACATTAATCGACGTAACAACATTATTTAAAAATATCCTCAAATATTAACACCAAAAAAGCAAATAAAACTATTTATTCTTATATAAAATTATTACCAATATAAATAAAGCAAAGCATATTATTCATAAAAAATAATTGTAAAAAAATATTTAATTGATTTTAAAGCAAACTTTTAATTCATATTATTTTTATTTTAACAAAGGAAAAGTCTCCTCCAATTTTACGTTTTTTGGCTATTATAATAATAATTTATTTATTATTTATTTATTTAACAAATAAATATTTATAGATAATAAAACTATTTATTAGATGTATAAAATATTTAAATAAAGTTTTAAAAAGACTAAAAAATTTAAGAATAATTACTTAGAATATTTATTAAATATTAACATTTTATTATTAATGTTATTTTTATTATTTTTAATTTCTTTAATTTTATCTTTTACACAATGTGATGGAGAAAATAATAATCATCGCAGTTATGACGGGTTAATTATTTTTTTAGAATTAAATTAAAAATTTGAATATAATAATTAAATTATCAAAAAAAAAATTTTTTTATTTTAATAAATTAATTGGGAAAAAGTTTTAAAAATAACAAATAATTTTTAATTAATTTAATTTTTAAAGATTTAAATTGTTCCGTGCATTTTTATCAAATAAATCACATCTTTTTGAATTAAAAAATATTACTCGTTCAATAAATATGTTAAGATCTGAAGATAATAATAATATACAAATATGGAAAATACATTCACAACCTGGAATGCCTGCAGAAATTTTATCTGGGCCAGAAAGTGAAAGAAAACTTTTAAAATTTTTTAATGACAAACAAATTGTTTATTCTACATTAATTGAAGATTTTGGATTGTAAGTTTTTATTTATTTTTTAAAATCAATAAAAAATATATAAAAGTTTACAGAAAAATTATTTAAAAAATGGATAGTTAGTTAAATTTTAGTGGATATTAACTTAATATCCGAGCATTTGCTCGTGCAGTCTTAATGAGTGCAAATTATTTAGGAGGGCCTGTTTTTTTTATTTTTATATATTAAATTTGATTTTTGTTAAAATTCAGTTCGTAAGGCCAGCCCAAATATAATAATCCCAGAAAATAAAAAAAAAATTGTTGAGAGATACTGATTTGTGAGAGGACACCGAAACCAAAAGATTGGATATCCACTCACCCATACCTTTTTACAGTAATTTATTAACTAATGAAACTTAGCCAGCCTTAAAGGTTATGGATAAAACTTAAACCTTTTCAGATAATTTATTTTACAATAAATTTTAAATAATTAAAGATTAAATTTTTTTCTTCTTTTTCTTTCAGACAAATGCGCATTTCTGGTGAAACTCTTCGTTATGAATTATTGGATGAATGGGAAGATGATATACTTGATCGAATTGAAGATTTTGATTTGGGAAAATATCATCGCTATAATACAGTTTTTTTAAATAAAATTAAAAAAATATTTTTTAGATAATTGAATATATGAAATTAATTGCTAAAAACAATCCTAAACTTGCAAAATATGAAATTATTGGGAAAACAACAGAATTAAGAGATTTGGGCATTTTAAAGGTTAATAAATAATTATTAAATTAAAAAAAAATAATTTTTAGCTTGGTTATGATCCTTTTAATAATCAAACAGTTAAACCTATATTTCTTATTGATGGCGGAATTCATGGTTTCAAAAAAATAATTTTTATTTAAATAAATTTTCATTTGAGCAAGGGAATGGATAGCACCTGCTGTCGCATTAAATGCAATTAATACAGTAAGAAAATTTATTTTTTAATTTTAATAAATGAATTATTTATTAATTTTAATAATTTATTTAAATTTATTAAAAATTAAATTTTTTAAAATATTAAATTCTTTTAAAATATTAAATTCTTTTAAAGTTTATAAATAATCAAAAATGGAGGTCTTTATTAGATCATATTGATGTACATATAATTCCAGTATTAAATCCTGATGGATATGAATATACTTGGAAAAAAGATAGTTAAATAAACATATTTTATTTATTTAAATATTTTTATTTAATTTAAAAGGATTATGGCGACATACTCGTTCAGGTCCATACAAAACAAACAATCTATGCGGTAGTGGAGGAGCATCACTCTGTTATGGAGTAGATCCTAACAGAAACTTTCCTTATCATTGGGCAGAATCAGGAACAGATCCTTGCCCTTGCAGGTTAAAAAATAAATTTTAAAAAATATAAAAATAATTATTTAAAATATTTTTACATTTTGAATGTTTAATTAATATCTATTTTAACTCAAAAAATTAAAAAATTTTTATTTAAAATTTTTAAAAGATATCAATTTAAATTTGGGTAATAAAAAATTACTCAAATTACTAATTTGTACTGATTTTTTTTAAATGAAGATTAAGTATAGGAAGTTTGGAAGTTTTAAAATATTAAAAAAATAACAACACGACAAGAATAATTTCCATTACCTAATTCAAAAAATTTTTAAATATTTAAATTTTAAACTTATTATTTAATTTTTTTTCCAGTGAAGTTTACCCAGGTCCAACACCTCTTTCTGAACCTGAATGTGCACATTTAGCATCATATATGTACAAAAATATAAATAATTTAAAAGCATATTTAACATTACATGCTTATGGAAATTTAATAATTCATGGATGGAATTATGCTTCTAGAACATATCCAAATAATATTGAAGAATTAAAATATTTAGCTGAAAAAATGGCAAAAGCAATTGTTTTGGAAGGAGGAGGAGCTCCTTTTAAAATTGGAAGTGCCCCTGATATTTTATGTTTGTTTGTTTTTTTAAATTAAAAAGAATATCCTCAAAGTATATTTTAGTTTTTCTCTGAGAAAAAGGTTAAAAAATGAAAAATATAAAAAAAAAGAATAATGGGAAGTTAACTCCTTATTAATTTAAAAATGTCTCTGATCCCTTAGGAAAAAATCCAAAATATTTTGAAATTATTTTTTTTTTAAATGTTCAATTAATTTTTAACACAAAATTAAATTCTTTAAAAAAAAAATAAATTCTATAAATTAAAAAGACGAAGCAGCCGGTGGAAGTGACGATTATGCAACAAGTTTGGGTGTTAAATATTCTTATACTATGGAACTAACTTCTGGACGTTATGGAAATTTATTTGGGGGATTTGTTTTTCCAGAAAGAGGAATTAAAAAGGAAGCATCAAAAGTAAAGAAAATTATATCTGATTAAAATAAAAATTAATTTTGTATTTTTAGGTACTCCCAGGAATTTATGAACTTGCTTTACAGATTTTTAAAGAAGTCTGAAACTTTAAAATTTAAATAGAATTTATTATTACATAATTAACTGTAATTTACTGAATTAAAATAAAATCGTTGCTATTATTTTTAATAAATATATAAAATTTAATAATAAATTAATTTATATTATTGTTGATATAAGTATAATTTGATCTTTTGGAGAATACTTAAGTTTATATTTAAAATTAAAAAAATTGATGGACAGGGCATTTCCCTATTTTAAAAGTAGAAGGAATGTTCTTTAAGTATATTCTACTAATAAACAAAAGAAAAAATTCTTTTTTATAAATTTTTCTCTCCACATGAGAAAAAGAGGTACTTATTCTTTTTCTACAATTTACCTCATAAATCTTTATTTTTACTTATAATAAATAAATAATATTATTAATACATTAATATTATATTTGAATTTTAATTCATTTACATATTATATAGAGGTTTGTTTATTTTTTGTGAAATTTAAAGATTTTAAGGAAAAATTACTAATAGTAACAATAAGAAAAAATTCTTCTATAAAAGAAGATGAAATTTTTATATTTGAAAAACTACATATGTTTGAATTTACATTTAAAGCTCTTTCGGATATTTGTTCCTATTGGATATTCTAAAATTATTATTTTATTTTATTTTTTAAAATAAAATAGGGGGAGTGTCAATGTTGTTGAATAAAAATTAATTAATATAAAAACTAACAGAAATAAATAAATTAAATTAAAAATTTACCAATCATTTTTTAATTTTTTAAACATTTTTTGATTATTATTTTATTTTTTCCTAAACTATAGGATAAAACTTCATACAATTTTTGCTTTATAATTTAATTAATATTAATCACTTAAATTT
This sequence comes from Meloidogyne chitwoodi, assembly GCA_015183035.1. NCBI lineage: Eukaryota > Metazoa > Nematoda > Chromadorea > Rhabditida > Meloidogynidae > Meloidogyne > Meloidogyne chitwoodi. The sequence goes on from JACZZP010000011.1 coordinate 1,634,898, forward strand.
TAATTTTTAAATTTTTTAGATTATGAAGTTTAAACAACAAAATAATAAAAATAATTTAAAAATAAATCCAAAAAATAATAAAAATATTCCTCTAGAATTACTTGTAGAAATATTAAAAGCATCAATAAATCCAATTGATGTCCAGAGACAAATAACAAGGAAACATCTCGAAAAGTAAAAAATAATAATTAAATAAATAATATTTAATTATTCATATAGAAAATTAAATGAATACTCCTCAATAATTATTTTTTAATAAAATTCCAACAAATTAAAATTTATTAAAAAAATTTTTATTTAATATAGATGAACCTAGTTTATATTTTTGTTAAGCATATCTTTTTGGCCATAACTTTTTATATTTTATTTAAATAATTTTAATGTTTAAATAAGAGAAAAAATAATTTAAATGGAAGATTTTAAACTTAAAAATGGTCATTTGGCAATTTTTATAATATTCCTACAAACAGAAAATTTGGGTAGAATATATCTTTTTTTAAAGATTATTTATAATGAAATAATTTGAATTAATTTTTTAAGATTTTAATTATATTTATCTATTTAATTTCCTCTAAAGACAATAAATTTTACATGGAATGTTAGTTAACTGTTACAAAATTTATTTAAAAAAAAATAACGAGATGTTTTCTTCTTTTTTAAAGTAAATTGGGGATAAATTCAAAAATTACTGCTAATATGTGTAAGATGAAATTATTTGGAATATATTGGAGAAAACATATTAAAACTATGCTTACAACTTCTAAAATAATTTATCAATTTATTGGATATAAATACTTAAAAAGAGAGGTAAGTTTATAATGAAAAATTTAATAAAAAGAAAATTAAATAATTTTAAAATAATAAGACTTGAAATAAAATAGTGTAAAATTTTTTTAAATTTGATTTTTTATTATTAAAATACTAATTTATTATAATATTTGGCTACATATTTCGTATAAATATTAACAAAATCTGTATGATTGAAATATAATTTTTTTGTAAAAATTAACAAGCCTCTTACATTTAGTTTGTATTTTAACAGAAGTATTATGTGGATGCAATTATTTTTCTCTATTTTAGATTACTGTATTTATCCTATTTTTCTTCATGAATAAATATGGGTTGGGATCGACTGAGCACGGACCAAGCGCCAGCTATTACAGTTGGCCTGTTCCGCAAAAAATAGTCCTATAATAGCTTATCAATTATTTTTCTAATATAACCAAATAATATTTTCCAGATTATTTACTATACTTTCACATAAAAAACTAACTGTTTTTGCACTTTGATAATTTTTTATTGATAAAAATTTTGTATTTCAATCATGCAGATTTTTTAATAATGTGTCACTATAACTGATTTCGATGTATTTAAACTAGGGTGCAGCCCCGACCCATCGGGGGCGGAAATTTCGGGGGACGGGGATCGTCGGGGGAAGCATGTCGGGGTTCGGGTCGGGGGTCAGCATAACCTTCGGGGACGGGGTCGGGGACGGGGGTGGTCGGGGGAAGTACGTCGGGGTTCGGGTCGGGGGGTGGAGGTTCGGGGTCAGGTCGGGGTAACCAAAAATTAATTTTTCAAAGCAAATTTTTTATTTAAAAAATTTATATAACTCAAATAGTGGAAATCAAACTCTCTGCTAACTATAAATGCTAAATATTCTCCTCATTAGCGCCGCAGGCGAAATTTTGAAAATTTATTTTTCTCTAGTTGCCAAAAATTCTTCTTTTCACTTGACCAAGTTTCGGTCATGGCGAGTGATCGGAAAGCTCCAGTTCCGGAACTATGCAGTTCCAGTTTCAGTTCCGGAACTGGAACTATGGAACTATCAAATTTCTGGAACTGGTTCTGGAACTAGTTGCCCGGAACTAGTTCCTTACCACACAATAGTTCCGGAACTGGTACTGGAACTATGAAAATTAAAAATGCAGTTCCGGAACTGGAACTGCAAAAATTCAAAAACAAGTTCAGGAACTGGAACTAGTTCCGTGGAAATTTTGGAACTTTCCGATCATGGTCATGACCACATGTTACCAGACATGACCGGATTGACCTGACCGAAAATGTCGGCCATGTTCAGGTCATCTTTGGTGACTGAAAAAATTGGAAGGAACTGGTAACAATACCATGTTTCTAGGAATCGAATCACATATAAGTTAAGAGTAAGGTTGTCAGAAAATTTTAAAAAATGTAATTTGAACGTAAAAGATATGTACGGTTAAAAATACTCAAATAAGGAATAATTCATATTTTCAGCGCCGCAGGCGAAAATTTTTGAAATTAATTGAACTCTAGTTGCCAAAAATTCACTTTTTCCATAATAATTGTCAAAGTTTTTAAAAATATTTTCCAATAACTCCATCATCAGGGGTGCTTGTCATCCCCGAAAACGTCGGGGGAGACCTTCGGGGATCGGGTCGGGGGAAAGCAAATCTTTCGGGGACGGGGTCGGGGATGGGGGACGTCGGGGGCAGCATGTCGGGGTTCGGGTCGGGGAAAACCTCCAAAAATGTCGGGGTTCGGGGGCACGGGGACGGGGCTGCACCCTAATTTAAACTATCAGAATTTATCAATATTCCTTTTTTCAGAAAAAACACTGTTTTATTGCAATAAGTATGCACAGCATACCACTTGTAATTGAACACTTACATCACATTTCAAGAATATATAATATTCAAAACAATTCTGTAAAACTAAAGGTAAAATTTTTTTAACGTTATTTTAATGTTAAAATCAACAATTTTTTCAAAATTTCATCAAATGCAATAAGAAAATTCATTAACATATGTACATATATATGTAGGTATATATCAGGGGTGTTCTGAATTGAATTTTAAAAAATAAGAACGAGACTACGAGATACGAGACGGCCAAAAACACGAGATTATACGAGATAGAGACGAGGCGCACCCCTGGTATGTATATATACATCACTTTCGGACTTTTGAACATGATTGAAAGGAACCTACCAGGGATGGGCAAAATCCGAAAATAAAAAGTGGAAAGTGGAAGAAAAAATAAAAAAATAAGAAGTAGAAGATGGAAGGTGGAAGGAAAATGTCCTAAATAGGTGGAATATGATGGAAGTTTAATAATTATTAAAAAAAATTTTTTCACATTTAATCATAATCAACTTGTAAATCTAAAGGATGTGATGCAAGAATGAGTATCTGCATTTACTGGGAGTAGGATTTTCCTCAAATCATTTTACTATTAGGTGCTGGAGGTGTCAATTCTTATTGACATGTTAAATTGGAGGGAGAATTCCTAAAGTTTAGGTCTGTATCAGGGTTTCCGCTGGTTGAGCTCATGTGCAGGTCGGATAAATTTTCATAAGTTTCGTATTTTAGCGCCGCAGGCGAAAATTTTGAAAAATTATTATATTAGCTACCGAAAATTCACCTTTTTTTCGCCGTAGGCAAAAAAAATATGACTTATTTTTATTCTAAATTTAAAATTTTCAAAATGAAGATTAATCCAACAATAATTGATGAATTAAAATATTTTATAAATAGCACAAGAATCGAAATTGTATCAAAATAGACTTGCATGAAAACGCATTAAACCACTCAACCACTCTTGCACTAAAAGTGAACCTTTTTTAATTATAGATGAGTATTTCCTTTTAATATTTTTCTCAATGCAGAAAAGAAGATAAAATTTTTTCAAATTGTTGGGTATCTCGTAATGTTAAAAGAGTTAGGTCGGGTTGAAAAAAGTGGTCGGTACAAAAACGTAGAGGGTACCAAAGCAGTCAGAAAACTTCCATCTTCCACCCGAAAAAGCGGAAGATGGAAGGTGGAAGGAAAATGTTCTTAAAAGGGGAATATGATGGAATATGGAAGAATGGGTGATGCGACAATTTCGGCTGAGACATTTGCGGCTCAGACACTTGCGGCCCAGACATTTGCGGCTCACCCCTATTTTGACATTTGCGGCCCCGATACTTGCGGCTTAGACATTTGCGGCCCAGACATTTGCGGAAATCAATTTGCGGCCCAGACATTTGCGGCTGAGACATTTGCGGCTCGGACACTTGCGGCTTACCCCTATTTTGACATTTGCGGCCCCGACTTTTGCGGTTCCGAATAAAATTAATTTTACAAAAAATTTAAAAAATTAAATTTTTACTATAAAAAATTAATTACGTGTAAACCTGTCGAATACTGGATTTTTTAAAAACTACCAAATTATATATCATTCGAAAGAACTCTTCGAGCTGAGTCGAATGAAACAAAATTAATCCGCGGAAACAACTTTGGAACAAGGTACAGGTCCTTGAAAATCGAAGAACCATAGAGAGGAGTAAGCTTTTTTCAGGTGATTATCGCGGATGCTCTTCAATTTTCTTCGTTTAATTAATTATTTTGTTGTAATTTGCGCCGTAGAATAACGCATGTACCAAAAGCCAACGAGAGATGAGCTCCCAAATGAAGAAGTCATAAAACACTCCCAATAAGTCCAAGCTTGGCGTGTTTCCAGCAAACTTTGATCCTTCATAACTTTGTTCATAATCATTTAATCAAGACGATTTTTGTCTCATTCGATAGGTCTCGAAGAGCTCTTTCGAATGAGCTAACAAACTCAATTTGAACTTTTTACCCCGAAGAAGAGCTTGGTCCCCTTTTCTCTTTATAGTCTGTCACTCGGTCCCTAATTGTCGGACCGACTTCCCACAGCTAGTTCGACTCAGCTTTCGGAGCTCTTTCGAATGACACCATATACGTCTTGTTCTGATAATTAAAGTATCCTATAAGTTAATTATTCCAAAATTTGATTTTTTGAACTAAATTTTTATTCGGAACCGCAAAAGTCGGGGCCGCAAATGTCAAAATAGGGGTAAGCCGCAAGTGTCCGAGCCGCAAATGTCTCAGCCGCAAATGTCTGGGCCGCAAATTGATTTCCGCAAATGTCTGGGCCGCAAATGTCTAAGCCGCAAGTATCGGGGCCGCAAATGTCAAAATAGGGGTGAGCCGCAAATGTCTGGGCCGCAAGTGTCTGAGCCGCAAATGTCTCAGCCGCAAAAGTCGGCTAAACGAAGAATGGAAGTGGAAGTTTGCCCATCCCTGGAACCTACATATTAATTAAGCAGAAAATATTTTCATAGATCAAAACTTGTTTTACTTTTAATTAAATTAATTATATAATTTTAGAAGTAAATTTAATATTTTTCATATTTCTCATAAATTTAATTTTTATCTCTCATGTCCATTATTAGTAGTGATCAATTTTTTTAAATTATTTGATTTGAATTTGATTTTAGCAAAATCCCAATCACTAATTGTTAGTAGTCTGAATTTATATCAATGTTAAATTATCTCATTTAGAAGTAAACGTGTTTCAGAAAATACATAAATGATAAAAAATTGAACTTATTGTTAGCTACTTAGTACTCAATATAGCAGCTTATTGACCGCACTATTAATGAAATTATGACAAAATGACTAATAACATTTCGAAAAGGTCAACTGAGTGCCACTAACTAGTGCTGCCAACTGAGAGCTAACTAGAGATAGGAATTTTGAAAAATCCTTGACCTGGATTCTGGATCTGGATTTTATTTATTGACCTGGACCAGACTCTGGACCTGGAGTCAAGGAAAAATCCAGATCCAGAAAAAATCCAGGTTTTTTTTACCTGGATCCAGACCTGGATTTGGATTTTTTTTTAAATTTTTAAAATATAAGAAAACATGAAATATTATCATTAAAATATTACTATTCGATTCGTTTCGATGAGCTGAGTCGAATGGTATCACTCTTTTGATGCGATTAAGTCTATGAACCTAGATATAGACCTCTGAAAATGGGAAAAATTTATAGAATTTCCGCCCCAATAGAGTGGTACCATTCGATTGGGATTCACCGTAAGAGAAATGTACTGTAACTCGTTATCTGTAACCATAATTTAACACATTAAACCGTATGAACCCTAATTTCTAAAAGTTTATAATTCTATTGCTAAAAATTCCTCTTTTTAATGCCATTGGTGAAAATTTTTACTTCACTAATACAAACAAATTTCCATTTTTAGCGCCGCAGGCGAAAAATTTCACAATTTTTTAAACCTATATTGCCAAAAATTGACTTTTTTATCTACGCGGACGAAAATTTTGAAAAATTATTGCAACATAATTTCCAAAAATTTGCCATTTTTATTGTCGCAATCAAAAATATATGACTTAAATTTTTATAATAGATTTAAAATTTTTCAAAACGAAAGAAAAATAAAAAAAAAAAGAATTTAACAATAATTATTGTCCTAAAGATACATAGTAAATAACATAGGAATCGAACCTACGCCAAGTCAGATCCTAGACTAACGCACTAACCACCCAACCCTACTTGCTTTAGGAGTGCATACAATTTAATTATAGATAAATCCTTCATTTTCCTCTTAATTTTCAATTTCCATTTTAACTTTTGAACAAAATTTACTCCAGGAAATCCAGGTAAAAAATGTCTCTGGACCTGGATCTGGACTCTTGATTTAATTTATCGACCTGGACCAGAGTCTGGACCTGGAGTCCAGGAAAAATCCAGGTCAAGAAAAAATCCAGAATTCCTAAAAAATGCCTGGATCTGGACTCTGGATCCAGGAAAAATCCAGGTCTGGATCCAGATCCAGTCCTATCTCTAGAGCTAACCCAAATGAACAAGCAACTCGTTGAAATCATACCTAAATTCTATAAAATGGCAATTTTTTAAGTTTATTCGAAAAAACACTTAAGGCTAAATCGAATGATACCAATTAAAAAAAAATTGGGACGAATTTGGATAAGTTCTAGTTAATTAAATTATCCGTTAATTCTGCGCTGAGTTGGGTTCGCTCTCGGCTCGCACTCAGTTAGTGGCTCTCAGTTGGCGACACTAGTTGACCCCAACCGATAACATTTAACGGAACGGGCCTGTTCAGTACCGCCAGTTCAGTACTGCCAGTTCAGTCCCGCCATTTCAGTACGAGCCAGTTCAGTCCCGGGCCATTTCAGTCCCGCCGATTCAGTACCGCCATTTCAGTCCCAGTACAAAAGGGGCCATTTCAGTACCAATAAATTTTTAAGCAAAAATAATAGTTTTTTTTCATTTCACTATTTTTTTTCATTTTTCTTAACTTATTTTCCCTTTTATTTGTATTCCTTCTATTTTAGTATGGATTTCCAAGGAAATATTGATATTAGAACGATGAGAAATAAAAAAAAACTATAACACAAGGGATTTCTTTGATTTCGAAGGACTAAATTCTGATCAGGATAAGTTTTGGACACGGACTCGTCCATATTTGATCCTGCGTTCTGGAAGTTCATTAAGGACTAATGCAGCAGGATCGCACCAATAACCACGTGGAGGTACAACACCGGCGTTTGAAAAAGCCTTTAAACATGACCATCCTACTATTTGGCAGTTTATTATAAAACCTACAGAAGAACAGAAACAAATTGATTCGAATTTAGCCATTTTATTGCAGGTCGTGATCCTCCACCAAAAGTGAAAAACCATAGGAGGGATAAGATCGTTTTTGGGGTGAAAAATTCGATTATAAAAATGATAGCTCATTCGAACGAGCTCTTTGATACCTATCGAATGAGACCAAAATTGTCGAGATTGGACGATTTTGAACAAAGTTATTAAAGATCAAATTTTGCTGGCCAAACTTGGCTCTATTGGGAGTGTTTTATCACTTCTTCCTTTTAGGCGCCCATGGCTGGTTGGCTTTTAGTACGTGCGTTAATCTACGGCTATAATAATTACAACAAAATAATTAATTCAGTGAAATAATTTAAGAGCAGCCGCGGTAATCACATAGAGGAGCTTGGTCTATGGTTTTTCGATTTTCGGAGACCTGTAACTCGGCTCAAACATTTTTCCTAGAAATGAAACTTATGTATTCATTAGGGTTGTTCCCCGCCCCCGTCCCCCGGGGAATTTTGATATCCCCGTCCCCCCCCCCCTCCCCCCCCCCCCCCCCCCCCGTTTCAAAAATTCCCCGAAGCACTCCCCGTCTCTTATTTTACCTTTATAACTTAACATTTTTTATCTCACTCGCGACTCAAAAGTCGCGATAAAATTTCGAATTTGTATATTTTTTCCTTTATTTTTCTAATAGTTTTCCCAGATCTGCGGATTTATCCTCATTTTGTGGTTTTTTAAGATGCCGGTGAGGATTTTTTAGAATTAGCTTTAAATTTCATTAAAAATTGTTATTTTTTGGTTAAATTTTTGCAACTAGAGTACATTTATTCTTCAAAATTTTTTGCCTGCGGCGCTAAAAAGGTGAATTTTTAGCAACTAGAGTACAATAAATTTTAAAAATTTTCGCCTGCGGTACAAAAAAATTAAATTTTTTGCTAAGAAGTTTAAAAAACCTTAAAATTCTTACCTAAGGCATAAAAATGATCAATTTTTGGCAATTAAAGTGCAATAATTAAAAAAAATTTCGCCTACGGCATTGAAAATTTCCCCGAAAATCCCCGCTAAAAAATTTTCCCCGTGCCCGTCCCCCCCCGTGACGAAAAAAAATTTTTCCCCGTCCCCGTCCCCCCCCCCTTTCCAAAAATTCTTTCCAAAAATTCCCCGAAAAGTTTCCCCGTGGTCCTCCCCCCCCCCCGACGAGGAACAACCTTAGTATTCATGCTCAGCTCTTCGAGAGGAATCGATATATGTTACATGATCCGAGCTCGAGTTCCATATACTAAAGAACAGCCCAAATGATCACCAATATTTAAACCAACAATCATTTATTGAATTACTTAACGGTATCTCATTCAATTATCACAAGAATGCTTAGTCAATTTTTTAATTAATAAATTTTTTTGTTTTAATCAATTTTTATTGTATTTATAATTTGTTTGAGTTTTTTTACAATTTTAATAATTTTTGTAAAACTGGTACTGAAATGGCCCTTTTGTACTGGGACTGAACTGGCGGTACTGAATCGGCGGGACTGAAATGGCCCGGGACTGAACTGGCTCGTACTGAAGTGGCGGGACTGAAGTGGCAGTACTGAACTGGCGGTACTGAAATGACCCCAACCGAACATTTAAATGGGAGCAGTTCAACTGAGTCTGGCTCAACTGGTTCTAAATATTTCACTAAGTTTTTTTCCTATATACGAATAATATAAAAATACAAATGATAGCACATTTGAAAGCTTTTCGAGCAGAGTTGAATGAGATGAAAATAAACGAATTTAGTAAAATTTGAACGAATTTAGGAGGAACGGCGACTCAGTCGTGCCAGACTCAGTTGTGCAGACTCATTGTCAGTTGAGATGTACCCATTTAAATATGTAGTGATTTCTTCATTTTTCTTCATTTAGTTCTTTTAGAGAAGCATTCGTAAAATTTATAGCAAAATAATTGTTTTTTTAATGTTAATTAAAAGTACCAATATTTTAATTTAATATGATTTAAAACCGATAATACTATGTATGTAATTCCTTAATTTACATCATTGTCTGACTTAATAAATACCTTTTAATAGACCATTTTAGTATCATGACCAGAAAAATCAATAATTGGTATTTTAAAAAGAAAACACTGGGATTTTTAAGTTTATTGTGTTATGATGATCGGTCAAAATATTAAATTAGAATTTGTTTATTGATTTTTCTCAGACGTACATTAGAAGTTAACAATTATTGATTTTTATGGTTTTCCCTTGTCACTCATACCAATCCCTGATAATGTCTTACTTCAACTCATTTCGAATACAATGCAGAAATTCAATTTCGATTAACAAAATTCTTTTGCCTTTTTTTCTCTCACCACCTCTTAACTTTTTAAACGTTTCTGTTGATTAATTTTTATTATTGCAGATTCTCATATATTTTTCTATTATAGCTGAAGATGGAGGTTTACAAAAGTAGTGAAAATAATTTTGAGGGTTTAGACGAAAATTCAGCAATGGATCAATCTAATGTTAATGTTCGGGCTTTAACTGGTAAATACTCGTCCTAATTTTTTAAACAAATATTTAAAATTATAATTTATTGTATTTTACTTTTGTGGATCCTGTTATTTAACTACTACCAAATTCGTTTCTAATTTTGACAATTTCAAAATTAATACTATCAGTTATAGTTGATCCAGGATATGTGGGGATATTTTAAAAATATGATTAACACAACTATAAGATCGAGACTTTAATGATTTTTTAAATTTTTCTGCTAAATTTATTGAGGGTTAGTGGGTTTTACCAGTAATGTTTCTTTTTTAAATGGACATTGTAGAATGTTGACTGAACTTGCTAAAAGCCATCAGTGAATATAAGCTGTTTGTGCTTATATGATACTATACAAATATTTTGTTTGAGAATATTTAGTTTTAAAATTATAAATTAACTTGTTTATAACAATCAACTTTAGACATTTTTTATTTTAAATTTTATGTAGGTGAAGAAAAAACAAAGTCTCAGAAGAAAGTAACTGGCAAATCTTTGTTGGCTTATCCAGTGTCAGGCATTTGTCCTATCTGTAATAAAATATTAAAGGAAAGCAGTTGGAACCAACACATTAATGGACAACATAGAGAATTTTTGGATTATGATGCTAGTTATGCGATGCTTTTTTCGGAATCCAACGTTAGTTATTTTTAATATTTTCAAAAATGTATATTATGTAGTTTTTTCTTGGAACACATATACTAACATAAATCTTTGTGGATATATTAGTTTAAGTAAACGTTAAACCTCTTTATTTAGAAAATATGTCTGTAAAATTTTCACGTGTGTAAACTAAACCTAATAAATAAAATATAAATTCCATAAGGAGTATGATTGAATTATTTTTAATTTTGTTTACGTGTTTGATAGAGAAAGAAATGTAAAAGTTTAACCCCGGGCAGGCGTCGATCCTGCGACCTCCTTCGGCTATTGCTAGGCGCTTTCGCTCACCATCTTAGGTTCTCTGTCCGACTGAGCTACCGGGGCGCTGCTTTCACTTTCTCTTTTATAGATCTTAAACCCCCGCCTAAGCGTTTTAACTGCTAACAGCGATCTCCCTTACAATAGCATGAATCTAAGGGAAATGTAAATTCATTTGTTACCTTAGTTTTACCTTTTATTTATTTTTTATTAAAAAAGTAAAAATACGTTTTTAGGTTCGTGCCTTTATTAAGAAAACATTGACTAAATTAGGATATGATCGCAATCATAATCATATTGTTCAACTGGCAGATCTTGTTATTTTTGCTGATAAGTATGGATACTACAGGTTTTTAAAAACAAAGCTTTAATAAGATAACTATCCCTTCATATTGAAACATGATATGTGAACAAATCATTTTTTATCTGAGAGTCCAATTCGATCACTTCATTGCGAAAAACCTTTAATGGTCTAGCCTTGTGAAAGATCAAACTATTTAATAATAATTTTTAATGAATTAATGTTTTAGCGAAGGACTGCGCAATATTGGAAATTATGTTTCAAGCCTGACACAAGGAATTATTAATATTGAAGGTTTTTTCTCTTTAATTAAGTGTTAAAATTTATTTAAGGTCAACCAACAATTATTAGACAAAATGGTGGAGTTGCTCATGTGGACGGAAGCCAATGTTTTGGTGTTGTTACTGGGAATTTTTGCACGGATCTCGCTTTAAATCTGTCTTTCAAATATGGAATTGGAGTTGTTACAACTAATGCGCACCTTCTTGGTCCTAAACATTTTTATATTCAAAGAATGGTAAAGTCAGGATGTTCGGTATGTCAATTGATTTAACTTTTCCTTAATATTGAAAAGTTACCATACATCGTGGTAAACTTTCATATATATTTATTACCGACACCGTCTTTCGGTAAGATTTTTAGAGCTTTTAAAAATTCGTTTAATTTTATCGAATTTATTAAATATTTGTCCAACTAAAATTCTTATAGGTTTTTCAGAATTAGATATTTCTATGTTGATTTCTATATTTTATTATAAATTTACATATAAATTTCCAAGAAACATTCTTATTCTTTTAATTTCTCATTTTTTCATGAGCTTGATTTACCTCATTTAAAATTTTTTTTAGGGTTTCGTCTACAATTTTGGTTCTTCAATTAGCATTAATAAAAAAAGTGTTTTTTACGAAATACCTGAGGACAAAATTTATGAACAACTTAGGATTGTTTTGTCTTTCTTCGCTGAAGATTTTACCGAACTGGTTTGTATTTTTGTATACACTCATTTCAACTTACATAGCCATAAATCTTTTTTGGTACGAATGAATAGGAAAATCAATTTCCTATTGTGAAACTTTTTTTCTTGGTGAAAAGTTAGTCTTAATTGACAATGCTCCTTGATATTTTATTTTTGAAAAATTTAAAAATTTGCGATTAATGGATTAATTAAAAATACTTTTTATTTTTAGGGTCAATGTTTTTTCGTTAGAGGTCGTTATACCGTACAGGCTATTTCTGATGAGAATGTGAGAATTTATTTTAAAAATAGTCTAATATCAATTACTGTCTTTAAGAGTAAGACAAATTTTTTGATTTTTTGATCGTTTACCAAAAATAATCGCATTTTTTACTAAAATTTAAGTCTTTTATAACTATTAGGTTTAACCTAAAAATCATAATGTTTAAAATTTTTCAGATGGAAGAATTTGCTTTCTCTAATAAACGTTACGAAGCTTATGACATTCTTTTTGCTGAGTTACATGGAGGTTTTCGTTATTCGCAAGATGATATCTCGAACAAAATTCTTTCAGTTGTTGTGAGTTTATTTTAATAATATTTCATTATTTAATTTTATAAATTTAAAAATTTAATTGAACTACATTTAGCCTGATGATTGTGATGACAACATGGATTGGACTAAGGATATGATTCCTTTCAAGCCTAGTACAAGTGGACGTAACAACCCTCTCTAGGGTTATAACTCAAGAATTTTCAGTTCTTTAAAAGAATTTTGACTAAAATTCATAATTTGTTAACATATATTTTCGTTAAATAAGTGGAATAAAAATTTAAAAAATAAATAAAAAATCCTTGAGTAGACTACATATAATTAATATAATTATTAAAAAATAAAGCCATATGATAGGATAAATTATTTGCGACGTTTCTTTTATCACAAGTAATTTGCTCTCAAGTTTTGTAAAATTTTCATGAAATACTCGTTAAAGTTATTAAATCTCATTAAGATAAGAATAACTCAATTTGTTGCTAATGAAACCTATCCAGCTTTTTTCGTATGTGAAAACATATTGATCTTGTATAATCTTTGAAAATCATCGACTAAAAATAAAATTTTTGGACTGAATTAGGGATTCCTCGTTCAAGACCTAGGCATGATTTTCATTATTCCGATCCAGGATTTCTAAAAAAAGCTTTACTTGGATGAAATTATGGCAGGCCGACACTTCCGGACCGACATTTCCGGACCAACGCTTCTGGACTCAAACTTCTGGTCCAAAACTTGGATATATATTTAGTACCATGCTACAAAGTTGTTGAATAAATTATTATACCAATTGGTCCTTTAAAGAGGGAAATAAACTAATTTCTTTGTAAACTTTTGTGGGCGTCCGGAAATGTCGGTCCGGAAGTGTCGCTCTACCGAAATTATATCTTAATTAAAGGAGAGACAATTTATTTCTCCTTTTTATAATATTATACCTATTTTAATTAAAATTTTTTTATAAAAAGTTTTATTTACTGAAAGTTCTGGTTATTTTCATTTTATAATTGAAATTTTTCAATTTTTTGTTAATTATTTAAAATATATTTTCTTACTTTATAATTAAAATAAAAATAAATCTATTAATATTTTGGTCAATAAATTCTACAAATATTAAATATTTGTTCCAAATTGTTTTTACTACATAAATTTTCTAATAATAAAATTATAAATCCTTCTATTTATTTTTATTTCCCTTTCATTATTTCTGTATCATCCCCACAAAATGTTCATTGAACAATTCGCTAAAACCAGAGAAAGCTCCAACAGAATGGGATCCTTAATATTTAATTAATATTTTAATTAGAAAATATAATATATTTTTTACTTTTGCTAATTATTGAAGGTGATAAGGGTTTGCATATGTGCTGAGAAAAACAACTGACCATCGACCTAAGAAATTTATTTTTTTGTGACTTTTTAATTTTTTCCTTACTTAAGACATTCACACATTCCGCTTTTACATTCATCTTTGTCAGCTAAAGAGCATTCAGAATACATCATTTCACAATTTGTTTCATTTCTAAAAACTTTACCAGGAGAAGTATCATTACATTTTTGTAAAATTGTTAAAGAAATTTTACAAATTCTAAGGTCTTGAAAACACCTTTTAAAAATATTTAAAATAATTTTAAAAAATATTTAAATTATTTACTTGCATTCATAAAGATTGAATTTATCATTAGAGTCAAATACTTTATTGCAATCTTCAGCGGTAGTAGTAGAATCACAATATATCAAAGCAAAAATAGATAACAATATTGTTAAAAACAATGTTTTTCTTGAAAATAATAATTAGTAATTTAATTTTTTTAGTTTAATATAAAAAGTTTATTTCTGTTTAAATTAAAAACTGTTTTTTTTATAATTACACAAAGGTTATTTAATAAAATATTATTTATTAAATTATTGTTATTAAAAGGATCAGGATCCTGAAATAAAATTGAGGAGATTATCCTGAAGAAAATTTATTAAAAAATTTGCTGATCCTGATTCCGATAATTACATTTTTATTAAAAAAATGTAAGTAAATAATTATATTACGTACAATGTCTGCATAGGTAATTAAATTGTTTCAAGCAGATGATATCTAAAATAAATTTTTTATTAAATATTTTTATTAAATTTAATAAATAAATTTTAAAATATATTTCTTATATAAATAAAAAATATTTTAGTTGGGACAATAACAACAAAGGAAATAATAAATTTAATATTTATTAAAAATAATATTGTTTGTTTTAAATAACCGGTTCGTTTTATTTTTAATAATTTTAGTTTATTTTAAAAAGTTTAAATAAATTGATATAAAAAATAAAATTAGATTAATATATTAAATTTTATTATTCTAAAAAATTTTAATAAAACTAGTAGATAAATACATTATTTTGAAAGGAGATAATTGAGAGATAGTAACCCGCGACAAAACAGCCGCGACTAAACGGTCGTGTCTATAATTTCCTATTTTTAAAATTGATAAAATTTTTATACAATATTTTTGTTGTCTATGTACTTTTGTTGATTTTCTAATTAGAACATTAGGTTTTTTGTATACTTTTGATATTTTAAATTATAAGTATTATTACTTGAGCTTAAATAAAGTTAATAAACCGAAATAATTTAATTTTATTTATGATTAAATTAAATTCAAAAGCTTTACTTTATTTTATCATTCGCCGTGGTATGTCAAACAAAAAGAAAGCTCAAGATCCGTCACTGCCTTCTGAATACTTCAGAATGCGTCAGGAGATGGTTCAAAATCGCAGAGCTGTTGGAGATAATCCCTTTCCTCATAAATTTGATGTTGGTATTTCATTGGCCAATTTTATTGAAAAATATGATCATATTTTGACTGAACGAGGAAAAGTTCTCGAGGAAGAGACTGTGAGAGTTGCAGGTTTTCTTTTTATTTATTAGATAATTCTATTTGGGAGTGGCAGAATATTTTTGGTTTTAATGTGTGACTGGGTCTTAATATTTTCAGGCAGAGTTTATCTAAAAAGAGAACAAGGATCTAAACTAATTTTTTACGATCTACACGGAGAGTGCAAAAAAATACAAATTTTGGCTAATGCAAAGTTTACATTTTAAAATTTTATAACGAATAAAATATTTTTTTTTCAGATTCCATTCTGCCGGTCTAGACGATTTTCAAATTTGTCATGATCGAATTAAACGTGGAGATATTATTGGCGTTGAAGGCCATCCATCAAGGTCTAATTCTGGTGAACTCAGTGTTATTCCTACATCAGTTGAATTGCTTACTCCATGTTTTAGAATGCTACCGGTTTTTTATAATATTTTCATATATTTAAATTAAATTTTAGAGAAGTCATTTTGGGGTTAAAAATCTGGAAATTCGGTTAGTTAAATTTATATTTTATATATTACGTTGTAAATATTATCTTATTTATCTCGTATCATCTAGCTATAATCATTTTTAATTTATTGATTTATTTTTTTTAGTTATCGAATGCGTTATCTCGATCTTATTGTAAATCCTAATGTTCGCGATAAATTTATTATTCGTGCAAAAATAATAACTTTTCTTCGAAATTATCTAGACGAGTTGGGATTTTTAGAAGTGGAAACACCGTTGATGAATCAAATTGCTGGTGGTGCAACTGCTAAACCTTTTGTAACTTTTCATAATGATTTGGAAATGAGTCTTTATTTGAGAGTTGCACCTGAACTTTATCATAAGGTTTTTTTATATAATTTTTAATAGACAATTAATTTTCGTCTAAATTTATTATTTATTTAGATGTTAGTTGTTGGAGGTATCGATCGAGTTTATGAAATTGGACGTTTATTTCGCAATGAATGTATTGATCAAACCCATAACCCTGAATTTACTTCTTGTGAGTTTTACATGGCATATGCTGATTATGAGGATTTGATGAAGTTGACTGAAG
Source organism: Meloidogyne chitwoodi (assembly GCA_015183035.1). Lineage (NCBI taxonomy): Eukaryota > Metazoa > Nematoda > Chromadorea > Rhabditida > Meloidogynidae > Meloidogyne > Meloidogyne chitwoodi. The sequence continues at coordinate 1,651,473 of JACZZP010000011.1, forward strand.
ATTTGTTATCAAGTGAGAAATTAATTGAATTAATGTTCTAGTAAATTTTTAATTAATAATATATTACAACTAATAAATATTTTCAAAATTTTAGAAATGGTCTATAGCCTTCATGGTACCTATAAAATTCAATTTCATCCAAATGGTCCTGATACTGTGCCTGTTTATCAAGTAGATTTTACTCCACCATTTAAACGTATAAATTTATTATTTTATTTAAATAAAATTTTTATGTCTATTGAAGGTGTTAATATGTATGAGGAACTTGGCAAAGTTCTTGGAGCTGATCTTCCACCTCCTGATCAGCTTTCAACAGCTGGTAAGTTTTTATAAAATTAAATAAAATATTTTTATCTAAGAGGCCCGTGATATTTTCGATAAAATTTGCATTGAGAAAGGTGTTGACTGTTCAGCACCTCGTACAACTGCCCGTTTATTGGATAAACTTATTGGCGAATTTCTTGAATCACAATGTATTAATCCTACATTTCTTGTTGGTCATCCTCAAATTATGTGTCCTTTAGCAAAATGGCATCGTTCAATTCCTGGATTAACAGAACGTTTTGGTAAACAGCCATTAATATTTTAAATTAAAAAAATAAAGTAAAATAATTAACTTGGTTATTTTTTTGGTTAATTTTATTAATTTTAGAACTTTTTGCCGTTACCAAAGAATTGTGCAATGCTTATACTGAATTGAATGACCCACTTACACAACGTGAACTTTTTGAGCAACAAGCAAAATTTAAATCTGATGGGGATGAGGAAGCTCAATTAGTTGATGAAAATTTTTGTACAGCATTGGAATATGGATTACCGCCAACAGCTGGATGGGGACTTGGACTTGATCGATTGACAATGCTTTTAACAGATAGTCATAATATTAAAGAGGTTTATTTTTAATTAAAATTTGTTTCAAAGGAACTTACTCAAATGTACTTTCTAAACTTTTTTGTTTTTATCATAATTATGAAAATATTTTTAAAAATAATTAATTTTATTTTAAAGGTTCTCTTCTTCCCTGCAATGCGTCCAGATCCTCGTGGTTTGGTTTATGAGGATGAAGATGATTTAGAGACAACAAAAGATGAAAATGATAAAGAAAAACAAGAAAAGGTTGTTAAAAAAGGGAAAAAAGGAAAAGCAACGGTTAAAGAAGTTGTTGCTGAAAATGGTGGTGGTAAAACAGAAAATTAATACATAAAATGACTTTATATTGGGGAAATGCTTTTAAAGAATTTTTTTGTTTTTAAAGAAGAAGAAAATTCTTTTGTTCAAATCACACATTTTTAATTATTTTAATTTCCATTTTTTGTTAATGTTTTTGTGTGTATTTGTAATAAATTGTTATTTTTTTAGTTAAAATTTTTTTTGAAAATGTTGATGAAAGGGAGAAAATATTTGTGGTATTAAATATTTTTTTTCGTAAAATTTTATTAAGAGAATTATAATTATTTAAAAAATATTTTTTATTTAATATTATAGGAGACATTATATAATATTTTTAGTAATATATGATTAATCTACATAATAATAGGAGAGTTAAATAACATCACAGTTGAATAGTTTTATTCATCAATTCTTTAACATTTAAATATTTTCACTAACAAATTGATTAATTCCAGGTGCCGTATTTCTAATATTCGAATTGGCTCCTTAATATTTAATTTAATATAATTTAATTATATTATTTACTTTTTTTAATTGCTGTTTCCTTCAATGGAGGACATGTTTTATCATTCATACAGCCAATAAATGTTCTAAAAAATAATAAATTAAAATATTATTTATTTAAAAATACTTAAAACATTTACACATTCCAATTTTACATTCATCTTTAGAAGAACAATCAGAATATATTAAATCACAATTATTTAAACTTTTAAAATATTCATTAAGTGTATTAGTATTACAGGTCAAGTGAAATATTAAAGAATATTTGCATATTTGAAGGTCTTGAAAACATCTAAAATAAAATATTTAAAAATTATTTAAAATTCTTAATTTATTTATTTACCTGCATTCAGTATAATTATATATTTCTTTAGAAGCATAAACGTTATTACATTCATCAAGAGAAGGTTCAGCATTTATATTGGAATAAATAATAAATATTATTAATAAAATAAACAAATATTTTCTAAAAAATAAAATAAATAAATATTTTATAATTTTAAATTAAAAATAATTCAAAGCTTTTTAATAAACAAAAAATTAAAAATATTTTTTTAAATAAATAAATAAAATCACTTACATTGAAAGAATTGAGAAGTTCATCATATTTATTTTTAATATTTTTCACAAATTATTTAAAAAATAAATTTTAAGAGTATTTTAATTTAATTTCTGAAACTTTAAATAAGTCAGAAAATTAATTAAAAAATATTAAACATTTACCTATTATTTTTTTTTAAAATTATTTTAAATTAAATTAAAATAAACAAACAAAATTACTTACAAAAAAAATACCTAAATATTTATAATATTTTTTAAATTATTAAAATAATTAAAAGTAAACAAACACTTTATAATTTTTTTAAATTTTTGTTTTTAATTTAAATCAAGTTTTTTAAATTTTTATCAAACCATTAAATCAAAAAAAAATTAAAAAAGTACTTTTAAGTACTTCCTCCTCTTTTACTTTAAAAAATAAATAAAATTATTTTTTTTTAATTATTAAACTTTTTTTAAAAAAAGCACTAAATCACCCAACGATACTTAAAATTTAAAATTATCGAGAACATTATTTCACACATTTTGATAATTATTGGAGTGATAAATTTAATTTTTTTATTTTTGCTAAAAGTTTTAAATTAAATAAAATTTTAAATAAAAATTAAAAAATTATTTATTTATTTTTAATAAAAATGTTCTACATATTTTTCAAAATAAATCTAATTTTCTAATATTTTCATTTATTTTAATAATTTTCTTAAAAATATCCATCCATAAATTCACCAAAATTTGTAGCATCATTAAATGAACGAATTTCTTTAAAAAATAATTAATAAAATAATATTATAATTAAAATAAATAAATACTTTTATCTGATGTTTCTGAATCAATTAATTTTGTATTAGTTAATGGTTTACATTTTTTTTGTAAAATACAATCAATCATTGAACTAAAAATTAATTAATTAAAATAAAATAATTTAATTAATTTTACTTTAAACATTCACAAAGTCCAATTTCACAGTCATTTTTCTTCAGAGAACATTGTGAATAAATATCTTTACAGGGTTTAGTAAAAGGATTATCTTTTGGAAAAGTCTCTTTTGTACATTTACCAGAAATAACATTTGATAAAAGACAAACAGGATAATCTTGAAAACATCTTAAAATTAAATTAATTAATTAAAATTAATTAAATTAAATTACTTGCATTCCTTTGGTATATATTTATCTTGAGATTTCATAACAGAATCACATTGTTCTATTGTTGGAGAAGAATTTATTTTATAAATTGATAATAATATTGAAAATATTATTATAATATTCCTAAAAAATAATTAAAAATTAAATTAATTTTTAAAATTTAAATAATAATAATATTTTACATTGTCATCTGTCTCTCAGTATAAATTTTGTAGAAATAAAAATATATATTTTATTCTAAAAAACTTTAATTAATTTTTAGTAATTTTAAAAAATTAATAATACATTTTTTTTAAATTATAATAAGCTAATTCTTCTGACATTGTATTCTCAAATTAATACAATTATTTATTTTTAGGTATTTTAAATTTATATATAATTACCTATTTTCTTTAAATTAGACTTTTTGTTTAATAAATTTTATTTTTATTCTTTTTTTTAATAAAATTTTTTTTTAATTTAATATTTTATGTGTAAATAGAAATTAATTTAAAAAATTAAAAACAGGTTATTTTCTAATAAGTTTATTATTTTAGATCAGAGTTGTCAACAAAACAAAATAATTTATTATATTTTAAATTAATTAATAATAATGTCATTTTTTAAATTAAATATTTATTTAATTTTATATAATACTAGAAATCTTGTCAAAATAAAAATATTAATTTATATCTATGAAATTATTATTAATAATATTATTATTAATTTATTATTTTTATATAATAAATGGTACTAATAAAATATTAGATGAATGCAAAATTAAAGATAATATTAATGATTATTTACATAATTGTTTTTTGTAAGAATTAAACTTTAAATAAAAATATTATTCTTAAAAAGAAAAAATTGGGAACATTTAGAGAGGGTAGGTGATCCTTAAAAAAGGAAATACAATAATTTTAATTTAATTTATTAATTTAATTTTATATTTTATTAGTTGTTATCAAGAATTATTAATTTGTCTCTTTTCAACAGAAATGAAGTGTGATATGGATAAAAGTTTTAAAAATAAAGAATATTTTTTTGATTATTCAAATTGTAAAGATAAATATTCTGGATGTTCTACTGCTGAGAAAAATGGATGTTTAGATGGTTATTGTAATTGTGAAAAGTATTTATTTAATTTAAATTAATTTAAATTAAATTTAAATATTTTAGATTAATGATTGATTGTATAATTAAAAATAAATGTAATCCTTTACCTAATAAAAAATTAAATAATTCAATGTATCAATTTTATTGGTTTATCACAAATTATAAAATTGATTCAAAAATTACTATGGATAAATTAAAACCTATAAATACATCATTTGCTTTATTTAATTATTTTAATGGAATATTTAATTATTTTTTAATTAAATTAAATAATTATTTTTTTAAATAAATAAATTAAAAAACTGGTTTAAATTACTTAGTAATTAATTTTAAAATTAATTTAAAAAATACTATTAAAAAAATAAAAGAAATAAATTTATTTAAGTAAATAACAAATAATAATATATTATTATTATTATTTTAAAAAAAAATTATTTCCTTAATTTTAACAATTAAAATTTAAAATTGTTTATATTAAAAAAAAGAAAAAATTAATTAATTAATTATAAAATATTTAAAAAAAAATAAATAAAAAAATAAATAAATTGTTTAGTACTTTAATTTAATATTTTGATTTAAAAAATAAAATAAACTTGATTTAAATTAAACTTTTAATTAATTATTTTAGACTAAATTTCTTTTTTTTCTTTTAATTATTAAATAATAAATATTTAAAATTTTTAATTAAATTTTTGTCTTATTTAAAGGTTTAAATATTTTATTAAATTAAAATATAATCCTAAAATTTCTTTAATTTTATTTAAATAATTTCTGAATTAAATTGTATTAATTCTCTTAATGCTTTCAACGTATGTAGTATTTATTTAATTAATAAAATATTAAATAAAATAATTAATTTATGCTTTTATTAAATCATAAAGCTTTATTTAAATTATTTTTAACTAAAAATTATTTTTTTTTTTAATTTAAAATTATAAAATATTTTATTTATTTTTTAAGAAAATTTATATTAATTGTATTATTAATATTTATTGGTTATTTAAATATAAATTGTGAACCAACTATTGAAGAATGTAATAAAGTTTGGAATTCTGAAGAAATATTTAATTATACTGATTGCATGTAAATAAATATAAAAAATAATTTAAATAAAAATATTTTAATAATTTCCTAATTATTTAAAAAGGGACTTTATTTTAGGAAATATATTTTAATTAATTTTAGATGTTATCAAGAAGATTTAATTTGTAAATATGCCTTACAAGTTCACTTTACTTGTGAATATGATACACTTAAAGATTATTTTACTAATTTAAAATCATGTGATGTAATATTACCTGATTGTTCTTCTAATAATAATAATAAATGTAAAATTGGAATGTGTAATTGTTTTAAGTAATTTTTTAATTTTAAATAATTTAAAAATTATTTTGAGATCATTAATTGGTTGTATGAATGAAAATAAATGTACTCCAGTAAAGGAATCAACAATTACTAAAAGTAAAATAATTAAATAAAATTAATAAAATTAATAAATTAAGGAGACAGTTCAGTTAATCAATTTTCTGGAATTAATGAATTTGTTACTGAAAATATTTATAAAAAATAAATATATAATTAAAAGAATTAAATAAAATTAAATATATATTAAATAAATTAATTAAATCTTTTTTTTAATTAAACAAGTTTAATTATGTACGTTACTTATTAGTTGATAAAAATTAATTTTATTTAAATTTATAAAAATTGGGTTATTTTAAAAAATTACTATAATATAATTATAATATTATTTATTATTTTTAAAAATAATAATAAAAAATTCTTTCTATTTTTCTCACAAAATATATTGTAATTTCAAACATTTTTATTTAATAAAAAATTTCTTGATAAACTTCAAGACCAATTCGAATTCTTTAAAAAAATAATTAATTTTTTTAATAAATTAAAATCTTTAAAAATTAAAAATAATACCCAACATAGCCAAAAGAAATAATTATAATTAATATAAGAAATGATTTAATAAAATTGTTTTCTGAACGTATTTTTTGATTACAAGTTGGACAAATATTATTCTAAAAATAAAATAAATTTATTAAAATTATTTTAAATTATTTACATTATTTAATTGATTAATATTTTTTTGATTATTATTTACATTATAATTAGGTGGTTTTTCCATTATTTTATTATCATAATTAGGTGGAGGTATATTCATTGTTTTGAAGAATTAATTAATTAATTTAAATAATTAAATTTTATTTAATATAAAAAAGAAATCGCTAAGATTTATTTTAGTTAAATATAAATTATTATTTTCTTTAAATTTAATATGGACCTTATTTGTTAGATTATTAGAAAGAGTGTTAAATTTGTTAAATAAATAAATTAATTATTATTTAAATAAAATAATATTTTGTTTACTAAGAATATTAAATTAAATAAAAATTAATGTTTTTTAAATTTTTAAGTACAAATTTAAAGAATAAGAGAAAAAGTGATTGATATTTGTTTTTTAAATAAAACAAGTTTTATTTATTTAATTGACTTACTAATTAATTAATTAATTAAATAAAATGAGAAAAAAGAAATAATCAAATAAAAAATAAAATATATAATTTAAATTAATAAAAAATTATTTCTTTTTAAAACAATGAATGTACCAAAACCTAATTATGATGAAATAAATAAAGAAGTAAATAATATTAGTGTAATATATTCACTGAATCAAATTAATCCACAAATTACAATTCCTCAACCAATAATATTAGGTTCAATTGCACAACAGGTTATTTAAAATATAATTATTTTTTATTAAAAATATATAATTATTTTAAAAATAAATTAATATTTAATAAATATTTGGTACTAATTGTTTAATTTAAAAAATCAAAAAAAAATCATTTAATAGGCTTATTGTCCAATCTGTAAACAACAAGTACAAACCCAAGTAAAATATGTTGTTGGAATTCATACTTGGTTATCGTTCTTTTTATTTATGATTTTTGGGTATTTTTTGACTTTTTATTTTTTAAAAAATATTTAAAATTATTTATTTTATTTTTTAGTATTATTTGTGGTATCTTCTTTTTAGTTCCTTTTTTGTTGATAATTATTAGTTGGATTCCTTTATGTATTAAAACATTTAAAGATTGTAAACATTATTGTTCTGAATGTAATAATTATATTGGAATATATAAAAGGGTGCGAAAAGCAGCAATCTTTTGCTCATCTATTTTTACCTTATTAGGCATCGGCCTATCAATTGCTGCGATTTTGAAACCATCATGGCAGGTTAAAATTTAAAGGATTATTTCTGACAATATAGGTATATATGAAATTATAAATAACAAAGTGTTAAATGCAATTACAATTTTATTATTCATAAATAGGGTTTTCAGTTCCTGGGGAATTACCGGTTAAACGGAACCGAAAACCGAACCGACAACCCTATTCATAAATGCAGGTTGTCAATATTCAAGAATATATCTCTATTCATGAGCATGGTCTCTGGCTTGATTGTATAAGGCATTCTCGTTATGGTAACAGTGGACTCATTGAAAGGTTTTTATTTTAATTTTTATGTCAAATATTTTAAAAATTATATTTTATTATAAAAAAATGTTTAATTATATTCTTATTATTCATTATATAATTAGATATTCAACAATTAATGAACCTTTGCATTGTATGTACAAATTTGACTATGAAAAGTAAATATTTATTTTTTATTTACAATTCTCGAATGAATTTACTTTTAAAGATATTCCAAGATTTTCGATCGTGAGGACGATAATACAACTTTTTCTGAAGTAAACAGGCATAAATTTCATGGCTGGCATATGTCGACATTGATAATTCTTGTTTGATTTTTTTTCAAAAATTAATTATTTAAACAATTTTAGGTAATTGCCTTGATTACTTCCTTCCTCTCAGTTTGTTTAGCTGTTTGTGGTTGTTGCTGTGCTTCTCTTTCATTGCTATTTACAACTACAACTTTTTTAACTAGTGAATATATAATATAAATTTATTTAAATTTAATTATTTTGAAATAATTTAGTACTTCTTTCATCTGTTGCCGAAGGCATCTTTTTCTTTTTTTCTCATCAAGCAGATAATCGTTTTATTAAAGGAATTGTCGCCACTTATGAAGTTTTTAAATATTCTTATTTTATTGATAAATTTTTTAGCAACACGTTGGCTTGGCATTTTTTCTGCAGATGGCTGCTTGTTTATTCCATTTTATTGCCTTTTTATTTGCCATACTTGCCACATAGTGATTTTAATTATTAATAAATTACCTAAATAATATAAATAAATTAGACTAATATAATTATGCAAATATTAAAAATGTTTAATTCTCTTATTTAATTTTTTAAATTTAAATATTTAGTTTTGCCTTTTCTCAAAGAAGAGTAACACTGGATCAAGAGCACCATTCACTACAGAATTCATCAAAAACTAACAATACAAATATGGGAAGGTACTTTGTTTATTAAAACGATAATTGTGAATTTAAAATTATAAGATCAATAGAAATAGAACTTCCTGTATTCGTGCAACAATCTCCAACAATTAAAAGTCAAAAATCTTTAGCTCCGTATCTTTTGAAAGAAAAAGAGGGCAAAGATGTTGATAATTCAATGCCAGAAATTTTAAAATAAGGAATTTAAAATTTTATTAAGAAAAATTTTTTTAATTTAAAAATTTATGTAATTTTTAAATTGTTTGTTTATATTAAATAAAATTTAATTTTTATTTAAATTTATATAAGCTATAAAATAATAAAAATATTATATTCTAAATATTATTGTAAATTAATTGAAGACAATAATAATATTTTTTTAAATTTTTTTTAATTTCTATTTTTCAGTAATTTATTTCATTAATTAAATAACCCTGGATTTTTTTTGCCAATACAAAATCTGTAAAAAAAAAAGAAATTAATTTTATTTATTTTAAATTAAAAAATACCCAATATAGCCAAAATATATACTTAATAAAATTAAAATAATTAATTGAAATAAATAAAATATTTTTGTTCTTATTTGTTGATTACATGATGGACAAATACGCTGTAAAATTAAATAAAAATTTATTTTTAATTGCTAATTTAAATACAAAATTTGGTGAAATAATAATATTTTTTTGATTATTTTCAGTATAATTAGGTGGTTTTTCCATAATTTTATTATCATAATTAGGTGGAGGTATATTCATTGTTTTGAAGAATTAATTTTTAATAAAAATATTTATCTTTAAAAAAATTAATTAAATAAATAATATAATAAATTTTATATAAAAATAAGACCGTTTTAAGTAATATTTTTAGTTAAATATTTTTAAAATTATTTTGTTTCTTGAAATTTAAGAAATTTACATAATTAGTAGAAAAAGTGTTAAAAATAATTTAAAAAATATCTTTTTTAAATTAAATTAAATTAAATTTATTATTTAAACTATTTAAATAAAATAATATTTTTATTACTAAGAATTTTATTTTTTTATTAAATTAATTAAAAATTAAATTAACTATTATAAAATAAAATTAATCTCCTACATTTTAAGTACATAACATATTTGAAAAAGAAAAAAAGTGATTAATTTATTTTTTAAATAATTAAAACTAGTTTTATTTATTTATTTAACTGACTTAATAATTAATTAATTAATTTAAAATAAAATGAGAAAAAAATTAAATTAATTTTTTTGTTTTTAAATATAATTATATATTTCTATTTTATTTAAAGAATTATAATTTATATTTTTATAAAAAATAATTTTATTAAAAAAATTATTTCACATTAAAACAATGAATGTACTACCTCCACCACCTAATTATGATGGAATAAATCAACAAAATATTTATCCACCAAATCCAATTAATCAACAAATAATAATTCCTCAAGTAATAGTAGTTGGTCCAATTGCACAACAGGTTATTTAAAATATAATTATTTTATTATAAAAAATAAATTAATATTTAATAATTTTGGAATATTAATAAAACAAATATAATTTTAAAAAAAATAAAAGAAAGGTTTTAACTTAACAAAAACAATAATAATTATTTATTTTTTCCATTTAACAGGCTTATTGTCCAATTTGTAAACAACAAGTCCAAACTAAAGTCACATATGTGGCAGGAATTCAAAATTGGTTATCGTTCATTTTGATGATGTTTTTTGGGTATTTTTTTGACTTTTTTTTTTTAATATTTATTTTTTAGCATTATTTGTGGTATTATCTTTTTAATTCCATTTTTGCTTGTTTTTATTAGTTTTATTCCTTTTTGTTTTAATAAATTTAAAGATTGTGTACATCAATGTTCTCAATGTAATAATTATATTGGAACTTATAAACGATTGGGAAATTAAAAAAGAAAATCGTTCTATATTTTTAAATAATTATATATTTTTTTTATTTTGCCAATAGTTTGTCTAAATACTTTGAGTGAATAATAAATGATGACTTAATAAAAATAAATATTTAAAATAAAGATAAAAAAATAAATTTTTTAATTTTTTAAGCTTCTTTTCTAAACATTTAAGGAATTTTTTTCTTCAATTCAAATAAAAGAAAAAGTAAATTGTTTTAAATTTTTATTTTTAAATTGTTTCTATTTTTATATATTTTTATATTATAGAATAAAATTTAATATTTTTATAAAAAATAATTAAAAAAAATATTTTTGTTTAAAACAATGAATTTATCTCCATCTAATAATGTTGGAATAAATAAAGAAGGAAATATTAGTGTAATATATTCCACAAATCCAATTAATCCTCAACATACAATTACTCATTCAATAGAATTGGAACATATATCACAAGAGGTTTTATTTAAATTAAATTAAATATATAATTATTTAATTTATTAAATATTTATTATTTTAAAAATTATTATTTAATATGTATTTAGTACAAATATAATATTAATTTTAAAATTTAAAAAAAAAATTAAAAATTAATTATTTTTCAATTTAAAGGTTAATTGCCCTTCTTGTAAAAAACAAGTCCAAACTAAAGTAAAATATGTTGCTGGAATTCTAACTTGGTTATCGTTCTTTTGTTTGATGTTTTTTGGGTATTTTTTTGACTTTTAAAAAATTTAAAAAAATAGTAAAATTATTTATTTTTTAGTATTATTTGTGGTGTAATCTTTTTATTTCTTTTTGTGCTGATATTTCTTAGTTTTATTCCTTTTTGTTTTAATAAATTTAAAGATTGTGTACATCAATGTTCTGAATGTAATACTTATTTTGGAACTTATAAACGTTTGGGCAGCAAGAAAAGTCTTCAAATATTTTTATAATTAAAAACAAATAATATTTAATATATTAAGAAATTTAATTTTTTATTTAATATTTTTATTATTTTTTAATTAATAAATGTCAGATAAATATTTATTTTTTTATTACACGGTTATGCCTCAAAAAACTTAAAAACTTTTTTCATTCAAGACCCCAGATCCTAGGAATTTTAAAGTTTTAACGAGCACATACACAAAACCAAATTCAACCAGTTTTTAAAATTACCGTATATTTAAAGGCCATTTATTAATATTTAGTGACTCATAAATATTTATTTATTTTGGATTCATAAATTTGTTTAAGTCAGGATTTTTTTTCTAATTTAATTTTTTATTTAATTGTTTTGTTAAATTTGTTTTATTAATAATAAATTGATATATATTTATGTGTTCTTTTTTTAAATAAAATTCCCTCTGTCATGACAAATCAATCACTCCTTTTATTTCCTCAAAATGTGTGTACTTATAAAAAATTTTAAACATTATTTTTTGTCAATATTTATAAATAATAAATTTAATTTTTAATTAATTAATTAAAAAATAAAATTCTTAGTAAACAAAATTAAAAAAATTAATTAAAAAGGAAAATAGAAATATATTAAAAACAAATACCTATGACCTGTTCTGAATTTATTTAATATTTTTTATTATTTTTTTTTTTTTAATTTTAAATTTATATAACTACTTTATCTTTTGTTTTTATATATTTTTTTTAAATTTTTTAAAATTAATAAAATATCAAATTTAAAATAAAAAAGAACAAATTCTCGCCTTAGTTAAATATATTGATTTTTTAAATCATTCATTTTTTCCTTGGCCAATAGTTTGACTTTAAATACTTGGGGTGAATAATAAATAAAATAAAAAGGATGACTTATCAAAAATAAAATAAAATTTAATTTTTTCACATTTAAAAAATTTATTTATTTTTTAAAGTCTTTTTCTAATCATTTAAGGAATTTTTTTTCTTAAATTAAAGTAGAAAAAAATATAAAATTTTTTTAAATTTTATACAGTTTTTTATATTAAATTATATTTAGATATTAAATTATTTCTTTTTAAAACAATGAAAATGCCTCCACCTAATTATGATGGTCAAGAAGGACATATTGGTGTAATATATCCACAAAATCCAATTAATCCACAAATTACAATTCCCCAACAAGCAAATTTGGATTTAGGTCCATTTGCTCAACAGGTGTTGCATAATAATAAAATTAAAATTATTTTTCTTTTTTAAATTTTTAACTTTTTTATTATTTATAATGGCAAGGCCCTAAGCAATTTTTTAAATTTAAAAATTCAAAAAATTCTTAACCTAACAAAAAACAATTAAAAATTAATTATTTTTCAGGCTTATTGCCCCACTTGTAAGCAACATGTCCAAACTCAAGTAAAATATGTAGCTGGAACCTTTGCTTGGTTATTGTGCTTTTTGTTTCTTCTTTTTGGGTATTTTTTAATTTTTAAAAGATTTAAAAAAATTTAAAAAATCTTTAAGTTTATTTTGTGGTTGTTGTTGTATTCCTTTTTGTGTCGAAAGTTGTAAAGATGGGGAACATTTTTGTAGTCAATGTAATACTTATATTGGTACCTATCAACGTTTGGGAAGCAAAACAAAACAACCAAATATTGTTATAATGAAACAAATTTAAATTAAAAAAGAGAATTTTTTAATTTAATGAATTTAAAATTTAATTTTTTGTGAATTGCATTTTTATAATCCCTTTTTTGAGTAAAAATGGAAGAATAAATTTATTTGATAATTCTTTTATTATTTGGGTTATTCTTTTATTTAAATTTTGTAATTTGAACAAATTTTGGTAATACCTTGTTAATATTCGACTCTTCCCTATATTTTAAGTGAGTACCATCGTTCTATGGATATACATCAGGGGTGTGCTGAATTGATTTTAAAAACGAGAACGAGATACGAGACGGCCAAAGAACACGAATTATACGAGATACAAGACGAGGCACATTCCTAATATACATATATATATATAATAATATATTGCCTCTGGTTGTGTTAAAGAGACAAAAAAGAGAACACTTTTGTCAATTTAAAGTAACATTATAGATATCAGTCTGGCTCCCGGAAAATAGGTCAGTAGAAAATTGGTCAGTGGAAATTTGGTCAGTGGAAAATAGGTCAGTACTAGGAAAATAGGTCAGTGGAAAATCGGTCAGTGAAGAAACAGTACATAAAATTACTAAAATACATGTAAAACACAAAAATACATTAAAATTTTTTGTGTTTACATGTGTTTTCGTGTTTTATTTGTTTTTTGTGTTTTTTATTTGTGTTTTTTACATGTGTTTTTGTGTTTTATTTGTTTTTTGTGTTTTAAATGTGTTTTTGTGTTTTACATGTGTTTTATTTGTTTTTGTGTTTTACATGTGTTTTTGTGTTTTACATGTGTTTTATTTGTTTTTTGTGTTTTACATGTGTTTTTGTGTTTTACATGTGTTTTATTTGTTTTTTGTGTTTTACATGTGTTTTTGTGTTTTATTTGTTTTTACATGTATTTTGTGATTTTATGTACTGTTTCTTCACTGACCAAATTTCCACTGACCTATTTTCCTAGTACTGACCTATTTTCCACTGACCAAATTTCCACTGACCAATTTTCTACTGACCTATTTTCCTGGCACGATCAGTCTTGATCTGGATCGATTTTTCCTGGATCCAGAGTCTGGTCAGGTCAATAAAGTAAATCAAGATCCAAAATCCAGATCAAGGATTTTTCAAAATCCCTATATCTAATATTATAATTACTATATTATAAATTTTTCCTTATAACCCAATTTAAATTAAAAATTTTTTTTATTATTTTTTTCTCTAAATTTGTGATAAATCATAAGTAAAATAATTTTTTAAAATTATTATTAATAATCAGTGATCGGAAAGTTCCAAAATTTCCACGGAACTAGTTCCAGTTCCGGAACTTGTTTTTGAATTTTTGCAGTTCCAGTTCGGAACTGCATTTTTAATTTTCATAGTTCCAGTTCCGGAACTATTGTGGGGTAAGGAACTAGTTCCGGGCCAGTTCCAGTTCCGGAACTAGTTCCAGAACCAGTTCCAGTTCCAAAAATTTGGTAGTTCCATAGTTCCGGAACTGGAACTTTCCGATCACTGTTAATAATATTAAATAAATAAATAAATTATTTTTTTAATTAATTAATTTATTTATATCAACTATAGATAATATACATAATAAAAAAAAGAAAAGAATGAAATTAATTTTATTCTAAAATATTTATTTATTTTTTAAATTATTTAATTCTTAAACTTTGAAATTATTTTAATTAACAAGTTCATTAATTCCCGGAGCTGTGTTCATTATTATTTTATTATCCAAACTGCCTCCTTAATTTATTTAATTTTTATTAATTTAATATAATTTAATTATTTACTAACTTTTTTTAATTGTTGTTTCATTTAAAGGTGTACATTTATTTTCATTCATACAACCAATAAATGTTCTAAAAATTAATTTTAAAAAATTATTTTTATTTATTTTTAAATAAAAATACTTAAAACAATCACATAATCCAATTTTACATTCATTAATATCTTTGGAAGAACAATCAGAATATAGTACATCACATGTTCTTTTATTATCGAGAAACTCATTATGTGTAGCAGAATCACAAGTTTGGTTAATTTGTAAAGCATATACGCAAATTTTGAAATTTTGAAAGCAACTATAAAAAATTTTGTTTATAAAATAATATATTTCTACTTTGGTGTGGTTCAAATATAAATCACTTCGGGGACCTAATTTCAGGAAATAACGGGGATACCCTGAATATCAACTCATTGATTTCTGTCAATTGCTTATTCACAAGGCTTATGGGTAAAGTTTTATGGTGATAACAGTCTTTGTTAATGCTATCTTTAATTCTACCATTTAAATTCAAACAGTCGGTGGATCGGTGATGCGACAATTTCGGCTGAGACATTTGCTATTCACCCATAGATTGACATTTACGGGCTAGACACTTGCGGCCCAGCCCGCAAGTGCCAAAATAGGCGTGTGCGCTGCAACTGTCGGGCCGTAAATGTCTTCTCAGCCGAAATTGGCGGCTAATCGGTGGATCTTATTGTGTTTTTATTATTTTTGTGAAGTTGATATTCATTGTCTATCTTTTTTCTAATTTATGATTTTAATATTTTTTGTTAAATTATTATTTTTAATTAAATTTTATGTTTATTAAATATTTTTAAATTTTATTTTTATTAAATTATTTAGGGGAAACTCTCTTACTATTTACCTGCATTCAGTTAGGTTATATTTATATAATTCTTTATAAGTCCGAATTTTAGCACATTCTTCATTAGTTGGTTCACAATTTATATTTAAATAACCAATAAATAATAATAATAAAATTAATATAAATTTTCTAAAAAAAATAAAATAAATATTTAAATTTAATTTTATTTTAAATTAAATTTAAAAAAGGTTTTAAGGTAAAAATAATTCATATTTATAAATATTTTATAATAAAATATCTTTTTTTAATAAAAAAATCTTACATTGACAGCATTGAGAAATTAATATAATTTTTAATTTTTCACAAATTATTTATAAAATAAAGAAATTTTAAGATTAATTTAATTTAATATATTCAACCTTTAAATAAGACAAAAAATTAAAAAATATTAAACATTTTGTTTTAAATAATTTAAATATTTAATTATTAAATTTAAAAAATTTAATTTCCTTTTTTCTTCATTTTATTTTTTAATTTTATTTAATTAATTAATTAGTAAGTCAATTAAATAAATAAATAAAACTAGTTTTATTTAAAAAACAAATAAATCACTTTTTTATTAAATTTGTACTTAAAAATTTAAAAAACATTAATTTTTATTTTAATATTTTAAAATAAATTTAATCTTTAATTTAAATTAATTCAAAAATAAAATTCTTAGTAAACAAAATATTATTTTATACAACTTTTTAAACAAAAATAAAAGAATATAGTATTTGAAACCAGTTCTTAGAATTTTCGATTCTTTGGATCTATTTGCTTATTTTTGGACTTATTTTATATAGTTCTTTCTTTGACGATAATATAAATAAAAACCGAACTTTATGAAAATTTACCCGACCAAAAACTTGGCTCTAATTGTAAGAATAACTTCAAACTTAAATGTTTAACACAAATTAATATTCTTTTTAAAAACATCCTTTAATAGTTATTATTTGGAATAATTGAAAAGATATTATCTCTTAAAAATTATTAAATTTTATTTAAAAATTAATATTTTAAAATGTTTCGAAAATTTATTGATTTTCCTAAAAAATAAATTTTTATAAAATTCTTTTATTATTTGGGTTATTTTTTATTTAAATTTTATAATTTGACTAATATAACAAATTTATTTGTTCGGTAGGCCGAAACTTTGGGAGTGATACTTCTCAATTAAAACTTCAGCTTCAACACATGAATATAGAGTTAATTTCATCTTAAAATTTTTTAATAAATTATTGTACAATTTTGCCCTTTGGAAGGACAGATAAACAAATTTTTATTTAAAATTAATTTCAGTCCCAAATTTTCTATTCACTCTTTGTTCATATTCATCGCCTCTTCCCTATTTTAAATGAGGCCATTGTTCGATGGATATATTTATAATATTGCCTCTGGTTATGTTAAAGAAGAACAAAAAAGAGAACACATTTAATAAAATTTAAAAGTAACCTCATGGACTGCCAGTCTTTTTCTTTTTTATATTTTGTCTTCTATATTGATTATTCTCTAAGTTTTTCTCTTTTATATTTTTTTGGTTAAGACAAGTATTTTAATCTTAGCATAACCTAATATTTTAATGACTAAAGCTTAGATGTATTTATTAAAAAATTAAATCCAGTTAACACAGTTTCCATTCTCCTTTGGGTGTTTTTATAACCGGATTTCTTCATATTTCTTTTATTTTTTAGTATTTTTAAATATTTTTTGGTAACAAATGAAAGTACCTCCACCTCCTAGTTATGACGAGACAATAGAAACAGAACCAATAAATAATTCTAATATATATCCAACAATACCTGAATCTAAAAATCAACAATTTCAACAACCGTTAATCGGTGTTCAACAAAATATTAATGTTCTAAATCCTCAGTCAAATCCACATGTTAACCAAGTTCTTGGTCTTTGTTCGCAACCGGTAAAAATTTTATGGAAAAATTAGTTATGTTTTAATTATTTAATTAATAATTCGATTAGGCTTTTTACCAATTAAATTAATTTATTTATTGTCAATTAATTTTATTTTTAAATAAAATTAATAATTATATAAAATTTATTTTTTAAAGGTTTATTGTCCAACTTGTAAACAACATACTATGACTAAAATCAAATATATCTCTGGTTTTTATACTTGGACTTTGGTTTTACTTTGCATTATTTTTGGGTTTATTATTAAATTAATTTTTAAATTATTTCAATATTTTATTAATTATTTTAGAGGTATTTTATGCTGTTATATTCCATTCTGTGTTAATAGTTTTAAAGATTGCCAACATTTTTGTACTCAATGTAATAATTATATTGGGACATTTCAACGTTCTTCTAGTCGAGATGATAAAAAAAGAAGTATTATTGTTTTTTGTTTATGTCTGTCTCTTTTCCTTTTTGTCTATTATTTTAATTATATTTATACTCCTGTCGAAATTCAGCCCTAAGACTATCTTTAAAATTCTGTTTTTAATACACATTAATATTTATTTAAGTAAATAATTCTTTTAGTAGTTATTATTTGGAATAATTGAAAAGATATTCTCCTTTAAAAATTATTAAATTTTATTTCAAAATTAATATTTTAAAATGTTTCAAATAAAAATTCTTTGATTTTCCTAAAAAATAAATTTTTATAAATTCTTTGGTACTTTTTCTTTATGCTCCCAAAGTCCGCAAGTTTTTATCCGCAAGTAATATTTTTCTCTTAAAAAAATATACATATGTATCAGGGATGGGCAAAATCGGAAAATAAAATACGAAAGACGAAATACGAAATTTACGAAACCTAAATAAAAAACGAAAGACGAAATAAAAAAGGCTCAAAAACACGAAATAATAAGAAAGTACCGAAATTACGAAATACGAAACTACCACAAAAATTTTTTTAATTTCAAAATTAGGCGTGTGCGGACACGAATTTCCATATCCATATCCGGATATATCCGTGGGGTCTATATCGTATCCGTTTTATATCCGCGTCCAAATTTGATGTATCCGTCCGCGGGTATCCGCGGATATATCCGCTTTTTCTTAAATGGTCAAAGCACTTAAAATTTTCAAAATGGTCAAAGCTAAGAGAGGTTTTGGAGGGGGATACTTAAAAAAATGACTAAAATACGAGGTACGAGGCATAAGTACGAGCTCGTGCTCTCGTACTTAAGGTTTAAATTCGCCAAATTTCTTTTCCATGTGGAAATAAAATTTTCACTCCATTCCTCTTCACTTATTGTTAGTTTATTTTTAAAAGTGAGAAAAGAAAATGAATGTTTATATATGTATATGTAATTTACTTAATTTTTCCAATTAGGCATCTATGGTTTAGTGGTTAGTGCTTTAGTCTATTTTAGTAAATTGGTTGAGGTTCGAATCTTTTAATAATGGAAATAAATATTGAGTAGATTAATTGCTGCTAGAGTTAGTTCTGTTTTTAAATTTTTGAAACAAAATTAAAGCAGAAATTTTCGTCTACGGCACTAAAAAAAGTGCAATTTTTGGCAACAGATGTTTAAAAATTTAAAAAATTTTGCCTGCGGCGCTGAAAATGATGAATTTTTGGCAACTAAAGTGCAATAATTTTTCAAAATTTTTGCCTGCGGCGCTATAAAAAACTAAATTTATGAAAATTTACCAAAAACGCAAGAAAAAAATATAAGGAAAGTACGAGGTACGAGTACGAGGGTAAAAATAAGACTGGTACGAGGTATGAGTACGAGGAAAAAAAATATGGTTGTATGAGGTACGAGTACGAGCAAAATTGAAATTTCCAACCACTGGTAGGGAGTCAACTGGATATTTACCTAAAATATTATAATACATTTTTTGATGGTACATATATAATTTAATGGAATTTAAAAAATCAAATTTTACCAAAATGAGTTACAATTTCAAAAAATTTCTGAAATCTCTGATGAAACCCATGCAGCTAAATTTCTTCAAAATTTTGTAATTCGATTATATTTTAGCAAAGATTGTTGATTTCATGCTTCCAAAGTAAATAATAAAATATAGAGTTGCGGATAAAAACTTGCGGACTTTGGGAGCATAAAGGAAAGCACCAATTCTTTTATTATTTGGGTTATTTTTTATTTAAATTTTATAATTTGAACAAATTTTGGTAGTACTTTGTTCATATGCATTGTTTCTTACAATGAGTGCCATCGTTAGATGGATATATATATAAATATAATATATTGCCTCTGGTTATGTTAAAGAAGAACAAAAAAGAGAACACATTTAATAAAATTTAAAAGTAACCTCATGGACTGCCAGTCTTTTTCTTTTTTATATTTTGTCTTCTATATTGATTATTCTCTAAGTTTTTCTCTTTTATATTTTTTTGGTTAAGACAAGTATTTTAATCTTAGCATAACCTAATATTTTAATGACTAAAGCTTAGATGTATTTATTAAAAAATTAAATCCAGTTAACACAGTTTCCATTCTCCTTTGGGTGTGCTTATAACCGGATTTCTTCATATTTCTTTTATTTTTTAGTATTTTTAAATATTTTTTGGTAACAAATGAAAGTACCTCCACCTCCTAGTTATGACAAGTCAATAGAAACAGAACCAATAAATAATTCTAGTAGTAACCCCCACCACTTTGTAACACCAAATTCGGACATTTCGCCAGTGGACACTTCGTCACAAGAGGAAAATCAAAACCTTTGGGGTGGTTTTCGGTAAAAATCAAAGGAAAGTCAAGACCTAATGGGTGATTTTCGAGGGAAATCAAGACCTATTGGATGATTTTGATTTATAGGTACATGTGTTTACATGTACCTGTCACTGGTTGATTGATTACCCTTCTTTGTAAATCCATTTTGTAACAGTGTAACAAAATGGAGGGGGTGAAAATCAAAGAGAAGCCTAAACCCTGTGAATGATTTTGATTGACAGATACCTGTCACAAATGATTGATTGACAAGTGATACTCCAAATTGGCGAAATACCCAAAATCAGTGAGACAAAGTGATGCCTTTAGAAATCACCTAAACCCTGTGAATGATTTTGATTGACAGATACCTGTCACAAATGATTGATTGACAAGTGATACTCCAAATTGGCGAAATACCCAAAATCAGTGAGACAAAGTGATGCCTTTAGAAATCACCTAAACCCTGTGAATGATTTTGATTGACAGATACCTGTCACAAATGATTGATTGACAAGTGATACTCCAAATTGGCGAAATACCCAAAATCAGTGAGACAAAGTGATGCCTTTAGAAATCACCTAAACCCTGTGAATGATTTTGATTGACAGATACCTGTCACAAATGATTGATTGACAAGTGATACTCCAAATTGGCGAAATACCCAAAATCAGTGAGACAAAGTGATGCCTTTAGAAATCACCTAAACCCTGTGAATGATTTTGATTGACAGATACCTGTCACAAATGATTGATTGACAAGTGATACTCCAAATTGGCGAAATACCCAAAATCAGTGAGACAAAGTGATGCCTTTAGAAATCACCTAAACCCTGTGAATGATTTTGATTGACAGATACCTGTCACAAATGATTGATTGACAAGTGATACTCCAAATTGGCGAAATACCCAAAATCAGTGAGACAAAGTGATGCCTTTAGAAATCAAAGGAGACCAAAATTCTCTGTATTTAACCCTTCCCCTACAACAATAATTGATCTTTTGGGTTCCGGTTATTTTTTGCGGATTCCAGCTATTTTTTAAAATTATTTTTCGCGTGCGAATGATCCAGGAATAATACAGTATACATTTAAATAAATTAAAAATTAAATTATAAATTAAAAATAAATTATTATTAAAGATAGGGGAGAAAATAAAAAAGGTCGAAAATCATTAAAAAAATTAAAATGATTTTTTGATCTTGGGAGGGATAAGAAAATAAGCTCTTTTTGGATTTCTGGGTTCCAGATATTTTTTGGATTCCAACTATTTTTAAAAAATTTTTTCGCGTGCAAATGATCCAGGAATAATACAGTATACATTTAAATAAATAAATTAAAAATTAAATTATAAATTAAAAATAAATTATTATTAAAGATAGGGGAGGAAAGGGAGGAGATAAAAATGCCGAAAATCGTTAAAAATAAAAAAAATGATTTTTTGATCTTGGGAGGGATAAGAAAATAAGCTCTTTTCGGATTATACCAACATTCTTTATAATACTACCATGGTCAAAATATCAAACTTACAAAATGTCAAAACGTCAAAATGTTAAACTTACAAAATATCAAAAAGTCAAAATACCAAATGTTCAATTTAAAATACCAGGTGATATTATTATGGGTGATCTTTTGGGTTTTACATCTATTTTTGAATTATTTTTCGCGTGCGTGACATTTTTATGCGATTGACCTTGATCAGATAAAAGCGTGAATAAAATAAAAAAATTCCTTTTTTTATTAAAATTTTCTTTTCCAGATCTTATCT
This sequence comes from Meloidogyne chitwoodi, assembly GCA_015183035.1. Classification (NCBI taxonomy): domain Eukaryota; kingdom Metazoa; phylum Nematoda; class Chromadorea; order Rhabditida; family Meloidogynidae; genus Meloidogyne; species Meloidogyne chitwoodi. The sequence goes on from JACZZP010000011.1 coordinate 1,673,883, forward strand.
TGATTCGCGAATAAAAATACTTTCTTTTAATTTAAAAATATTTTTAAAAATTGGGTTTGTGGTGATCATACCACCATTTTCTGTGGTGATCTTCTGGTCTTCATTTTGACAGAAAAATCGTCGGCAAAAGTCAAAAAGTGCAATAAAAAATTATTGAATAAACGACCTCGACTTCAATATATAAATGGAACTTTTTTCATTTATTTTCATTTATATTTTTTATTTTTAAATTTTATTTATTTATTTAAATTTTTTAATTAAAAATTTTTTTATTAATTTTTAATTTAAATTCGATTTATTTATTTTATTATTTATTTTTAATTTAAATATTAATTTTATTTATTTATTTTTTAACTATTTATTTTTTATTTAAATATTTTTCTTCTTTCGAAATCTCCACAAACCTTACTATAAAAACATTTGTCTATAAAAGGACAAACAAACACAAACAAACATTCCTTTTATATATATAGATAGGTTGATTTTTTCCTTTCCTAATTTCCCATTTTAATAAAATATTTAAATTTAGTTTGGGCCCTACCTTGATTTTGGGACCGGCCTTGGTCAGGAGACCCGAACTTTTGGGGACCGGCCTTGGTCAGGAGACCCGAACTTTTGGGGACCGGCCTTGGTCAGGAGACCCGAACTTTTGGGGACCGGCCTTGGTCAGGAGACCCGAACTTTTGGGGACCGGCCTTGGTCAGGAGACCCGAACTTTTGGGGACCGGCCTTGGTCAGGAGACCCGAACTTTTGGGGGACCGGCCTTGGTCAGGAGACCTAAATTTTTGGGGACCGACCTTGGTCATGATACTTGATTTTCGGTTATAGTTTTCATCATTTTTAGTTTCATTTTGATTTTATCTCTTTTTGCCCCAATTTTATCATCACTTTAACATTTTTCACCCTTTTTATTTAATTTTTAATTGATCTTTTTATTTTAAATTTTTAATCAATTTTTATAGAAAAATTATGTTTAATTTACGACCTCCTTCAAGAAATGGTCTTACGACTCCACCGAGACAAACAACACCTTCTCCAAATATTGAAGGAGAATTCGAAGTTCAATCAATTCTAACCACTAGAATTGTGCAACATGAAAGGACAGGACAAAGACATAGGCAATATTTAATTAAATGGAAAAATTATGGTTATGACTCAATAACTTGGGAGGACGAGTCGAACTTGGAGGTATATTTCAACAACTATTAAATTTAAACTTTTTATAGTTTTTAATTAATATATTTTTAAATTTTTAATTTTTTATTAAATTTATTTTTATTTTTCCTAAGGATTGTACCGAGCTAAAAAATAAATGGGCTCTTGAACATTTGGAACGGGACACAACAACACCCGTTTTCCATATTTCGACAGAGTCCGATCTACCGGCACCCCCTTCAATCTATTGCGATGATTGGACCGACGTAGAACCTTTAAGATAGCTATATTTTCTTTTTTCTCTTCTGACAATGAGTTTAAATGATCAAGGTGTTCCTGAAGACCAGCTTTATAATAAGGATCTTTTGCCTCTTTAATTTCTTTTGTTTTTTTCTCGATATCAAGTTTATGAACTTCCAATTCGTGTTCGAACGTGCTAATACCATCCCAATAGTCTGTGGCATGCATAAGAAAAAATCCATCAACAAAACCCTGTTTTTGAATTTCTTCAAGCTTACTAAGATTAATTGTTTCTCTCCTCAATCTTTTTTTACTTGGGGTTCCTATTATATCAATTTCAGGACTTATGATTATTTCATTATCTTCAATATCATCTTCCAATATCTCTCGTCTTTTTCTATGTGTATCACTTTGTATTCTCGCTAGTGCAAGTTTCAGAAAGAAGCTTAGACCTTTTGGTGTTAATTGTGTAGTTTTAGGTATACCGAGTTTTAAGGCTTCTTTTTGCTTGTAATTAATTTGTATCCACTGTTTTTCGTTAGTACCTATTGTAGCAGCCCAAGATTGGGGATATTGGATACTATATAAACCACAAACCCAATTTCCTCCTTGAAATTCTATAGATTTTGGAAGATGTACTCTGTATTTATTAGGTCTATTGTTTGGATAGTCACTAACATTACTAGGAAGAACAACAAAGAATGTATTAACCATTTATTTTATTAAGCAAAATTTTACAATTATAAATGAAAAAGATTAATGAATATGATTGGGTGGAGGGAAATGTCTGCCTATTTATACAAAATATTTTTCGTCTATCCACTCAGGTTCTGGGTATTCTAAAAATTTAACATAATATTCTTTTCCTCCATCTTTTTTCTTGCGACTCTTAATGACTTTTTCGATTCTATAACTACTATCTCTCCACTATTAAATTATTGATTGAAAAATCAACAATTTAATAGTGGAGAGACGTAGGGGTTATGGGTGGGCAGGCGAGAGAGTGGTAGCTGGGCAGAGAAGGATAGTGGCTGTGAAATGAAGGAATGGCCAGGCCGGGGAGAGAGATTAGTCGAAATGTCAACGTTGAAAATGCCAATTGTCAAAATGTCCAAAGTTCAAAACGTCTAGATTTAAAAATGTCCAATTCAAGTGTGAGCTACAGCCCTTAACCCAAGTAGATAGGATCTAACCATTCGCCATAGCGCTCAATAAATTTTAATTACAATTTTTTAAATATAAATCTACCAAAGAAATAAATTTTTTATTTGGTGAAAAAATATTTTCTTTCGAATGTGGGTGTCTAACTTTTCTCTTTTTCTATGATTGGCTTTTTTTTCAATTTTTTTCTTTTGCTTTTCTTTTAAATTTTTAAACGCCATTAATTTTAAGAGTAAAAGCAGCTTGCCATCAAATAATGATGAGCTTTATTTTTTACAAAAACAATTTAATATTTAATATTTTTAACTTTCAGATGTGTTTGACAGTTCAGGACAGAATAGCAGAATTGAAGAAACATTTGGGTAAGACTTAAAAATAATGATGTTGTGAAATAGCCTCAATTTTATATTTCTAAAAAAATTCTTTCAATTTTTTTAAATTTATTCAATAGTATTTTTAATTCTATTTTATAGATGAAATTGTTCCACGTTTTAAACAAGATAGTCATGTATTTCGCTGTATGCGAATCAATGAAATGTTTTTTGATGATATTTATGCTCTAAACGGATTTACTCGCCAATTAACTAAAGCAGCAGATTTTTATCAAGGTGGAATTCTTGGTTATGATAAAGATGGAAATTTACTTGCTTTGCAAAAAATGGGAAGGTCTAATTCAAAACAACTTAAAAAACGTGGTCGAGTTAGTGATGTTTATCATTTATGTGTTGTGGAAATGGAATTATTTTATAAGGTAAAAAATCTAGGATAATGATTTTTGACCTAAGTTTTATATTTTGTTAAAATATACTCTTTTTTTAAGCTTATTCAATTGCAAGAGCGTAAACATCATAGAAAACGGGGCCTTAGTGTGATTATAGACCTAGAATGTTTCAATACTGATCATTTAACTAATTGTGGTTTGAAAGTTTATTCAGCCTTGTTAAAAGATTTATTTTCTGATATGCTGTGTCAAGTATGTTTTTTTTAATTATCTGGGATTAGTTTTATTTATTCCATTTTTTTTTTCGTCATTTTTTTGTTAATTAATAATTTTTTTAAATTTTAATTTAAAGGTGATATTTTCAAGCAAAAGGAGTAGCAGTAAAAAGGCAGAACCAAAAGCGAAAGGCAATGAAACAGAAAAAAAAAGACCTGGTTCAGCATTTAGCCGTGAATTTCAACATATTCGTCATCAAAATATAAATTTTGTTTGGAGACAAAGAGTTGGGGTTTTGTTTTATGATTTTTTTAAAATGTAAACATTATACCTAACTGTATAAGTTTCAGCATGAATTCGGTTAATAAACAGCCACAGCAAATATATGGTTTTGTACTTGTAAAGGACTCAACTAAAACATCTTTGTATGGTATGGTGATAAGACCTAGCCCTCAAAAGCCTGTTATTTTCTTACATTCAGGTAAATATTCATGCATTCAATAAATGTAAATTAAAATAGATTACGCTACTCCAAATATGGTTAGTCAAATTCGTCACAGTGATAATAGCACAATTTTTCGAGGTCTGCAAATGAAATTTCAGGATGTGGTAGGTTATTTTTTTTTATTAAAAAAATTTTTTTTAAATATGCCGCCTACTATTTTATATAGTTAAAATTTTTTTTCCCATCATTTTTTTTTTATCTTTTTGTTAATTAAAGTTGTAAAAATAAAAATCTTTTATTCTCTATTTCCGGCTACTTTTTTTTTTTAAAGTACTAAATTTTTCCTTTCAAAATTGTTTTCAATTTGTAATGGCTAAACTTTTTCATAAGGCGGATCTTATTGGCTTTTATAAAAGAATTTTATTTTCAGCAAATTCTAATTTTAAATTCATTTTTATTTTTAATTAAAAATTTTTTATTTTATTTTATTTTTAAATTTATTTTTAATTAAAAAAAAATTATTTTACTTTTATTTTTAAAATGTATTTTTAATTAATTATTTAAAAAAAAAAATTTTTTAATTTTTTTTTTGTTACTAGTTTTTTAAATCATTTTTAATTAAGATTTTTTTTAATTTTATTTTCTATATTAATTCATTTTCTTTTTTTTAGAAAAAAAAAATAATTATGAGCAATCGTCGGCGAAACGCAACTCCTTTAAATGAGGGGGGTCCTCCAACTTCGAGACCACGTATGGAAAACAACATTTTAAATAATAATAATAATTCAACAAATTCAATAAATTTAACAAATGCAACAAATGCAACAAATTCAAATAATTCAACAAATTCAAATACTAATGCTATAGATGTATTTAATTTTTAAATTTAATATAAATTATAAAAAAAAATTTTTTTGAATAATTAAGATCAATGCAATAATTGCTGCAGAACGTGCAAGAGCTGACTTTGTAAACATTCCTCCAGCAGCTAAAATGATAAATAAAATTGATCCAATTACACAAATGACTTGTGTAAATTACCTTTTTTGTGGTTGGCGTGGATCTTTCACTTTTGAGTAAAAAAAATTTTTTTAGTTGAATTTAAAAAAAAATTTTTTTTAGCACGATAACCGGCCTTGTCCTTTTTTCCCATAGGGGAGCGACCGCCCGTCGATCGTTTGATAGAGCGGATGTTCGTCTTCAAATTGGTAGAGGTAGCGACGCACAAATTGTGGCAATTTATGCTTACGATTCTTGTGCAGCAATATTATCACGTGCTAATGTAGACGATGTAAGATATATATTTTAATATTTAAAACAAAAAATTTTTTTTTTAGATAATTTGTTTAACTACACTGGCTGTTATAGATCAAGCAGGTGATAAGAGCAAGTGGAATGGCTCTGTGCCATTCTGCCTTCGCTTTTCGCGTGCAAGTTCTTTGCAAGTTGTAATTGCTGGACCAAATAATAATAATGGAACTAACAACAACAATGATCTTGCCAATGCCCAGGAGATCAACAACAACAACGCTGTTATTGGCAATCGTAATAATTACAACAACAATAACAATTGTTTACCGATTGGAGGAAATTATAATGCTGGAATTGGAAATGGAGATGGAAATAATAATACTGGATTTTCTGGAATTGCTGGGTGTAGTGGAGGTGCAATTCGCCAGGTCATTTTTGTTATAAATTAAAATTTAATTAGGTAAAAAATTTTTTTTTAAAAAGTAAATTTAAATACAAAAAAAAAAATATAATTTGAAAAAATATTTATTTTTGAATTTTGTAGATATGATGAGCAATAATAATAAGATAGAAGAAAAAAATTTTTAATGGTGTGGAATATTTTTTTGATTGGAGAAAAAAATGAATTTTAATATAATTTTTTTTATATATTAATAATTAATTTTTTGTTGCAATTAATTTTTATTAATTTAATTATTTTATAAATCTTCTTTTATCAATTTAATGTTAATGAATAATAATTAATAAAGAAAATAGTTTTTTTTATGATAAATATTTTTTTGAAATAGAATATAATAAAATAATGTTTGAATTAATTTTGAAATAATTTAATTTAATTAATGATGTTGTTTTCAATTTATTTAATTAATGTTTTTTAATTTTATTAAAACAAATTTATTAATTTTTTTTAAAATTTAATTAATAATTTTTTTTTTTAATATAATTAATAATTTTTTTTTAAATTTAATTAATTAATGTTTTTTCTAATTTAATTTTTAAAAATAAATTAATTTTATTAATGTTTTAAATAAATTTAATGAATTTTTAATTAATTAATTAATGTTTTTTTTTAAATGTAAATTTATTAAAATAATTTAATTTTATTTTTTTTTTTAAATAAATTTAATTAATGATTATTTTTTAATTTAATTAATTAATTTTTTTTTAATTTAATTTTATTAAAATAAATTTAATTTATTAATTTTTAAATAAATTAAATTAATTAATTAATTAATGTTTTTGTTTAATTTAATTATTAAAATAAATTAATGATGTTTTTTAATTTAATTAATTGTTTTTTTAAATTTTATTAAAACAAATTTATTAATTTTAATTAATAATTTTTTAATTCAATAATATTAATTTATATTTTTTTTTCCAAGTTTTATTAAAATATAATTAAATTTTTAAATTTTTTATGTTTCATATTTTTTTTTTAATATAATAAAATTTTTAAATAATTAATGTCCTTCCATATTATTTTTCTTTGTTTGCAATAAAAAAAAAAAAAGTTTAATGAAATGAAGTAATTGAATTTAAATAAATTTAAAAATTAATTAATTAAATTTGAATTAATAAAAAAAAATTTTTAATTATTTTACTTAAATAATAAATTATTTTACTTAAATAATAAATTATTTAATTTAAATAAATGAATCCTAAAATTGATTGCCTAAATTTGATCAATAAGTAATAAAAATATATATTTTCATTAAAAAAAAAGTTAATTAGGTATTTTCTTTACAAAAATTAAATAATTGATTTAATTTAAATAAAGTTAAAAATTAATTGATTAAATTTGAATTAAAAAAAAAATTTAACTATTTTCCTAAAAAAAAATTAAAATAAGTTAATTAATTTAAAAAATTGATTAAATTTGAATTAATAAAATAATTAAATTATTTTCCTTAAAAAAAATTAAATAAATTATTTAATTTAAATTAATTAATTTAAATTTGAATTAATAAAAAAAATTAATTATTTTCCTTAAAAAATTAAATAAAATAAATGATTTGTAAATAAAACTAAAAAATTGATTGACTAATGAATTATAAGTAATAAAATAAAATTTATTTTCTATTAATAAATTATTTAATTAAAAAAAATTATTTTCTTTAAAAATTAAATAAATTAATTAAATTTGAATTAAAAAAAAAAAAATGATGTATTTTTCCTCAAAATTTAATTAATTAATATAAAAATTTTTTATTTAAAATTTAAATAATATAAACTTTTTTATTTAAAATATACTTAAATGATAATGTAAAAAAAATTTTTGTAATTAAATAATTATATTAAATTATTTTTTTCTTTATTTAAATGAAAAATATTTTTTTTACAGACGCCTTCGTTGTTTTGGGCGTTTCAAAATGCCGGAAGAGGAGGAGACTCTGGTGGTCGGCGGTCCTCCCCGCGTCTTAGGGGACGTTTGGGGAGGACCCCACCACCAGGAACGAGCAGTAGTCTCTCCCAAGATGATGGTAGGTATATTTTAAAAAAAAATTTTGGAGGTTATTAGGTGAGATGAAAGGTGGGTAGGGAAGGGGTGGGGATATTTAAAAAAAAATTGTGGGTGTAGTAAATAACGGGTATGGTAGGGAAGGGTTTTTTTTGAATTTGAAAAAAAAATTGTAGGAAGTAAATACGGGGTAGGGGAGGTGGGTGGGAATGCTCATGCTTAATTAAAAAAATTATTTTAGTGCGCTTCCATGAGGGAGAGGAGGATGATGATGATGACGTGGTTGTGGTGGAGGAGGTTTCAGGCCCGCTCCTGGAACCTCCTCCCTTCCGTCCTGGTATCGGTCTCCGGGAGGACGAGATACAAAAATTCGTGGCGTCTGCGGAAATGCTGCCACCGACCTACACGGATCAAGAAGGGGAGGGAGAGGTGGGAATTAATTGCACAATATGCCACCTAGGATTTGAACCAGCTATGTTTGTGGTCTGGCCAGCGTGCCTGCATAAATTGCATTGGGAGTGTTTTGTGGGTCTTTCTCGGAACTACCGGGTCTGCCCTATTTGTCGCCGTGATATGGTTCGCGGGACAATATAGGGAAGATCCGGTAGGCCCCAGGGATCCCGATAAAAAAAACTTTTATTTTAATTTTTTTTAATGTCTTTATTTATCGGAATCCCTGGGGAGGGAGGGAGGGTGGGCCTTATTTTTTTGTAATTGTTGTGTCATTTAAAAAAAAATTTTATTAAAAAAAAAATGTTTTATTAAAAAAAAAATAAATAAATGACACCCAAAAATATTTCTGCCTTTAAAAAAAAATTATTTAAATTGCCTTTAAAAAATTAATTAAATTATATTTTTTTTTTTGCTTTATTATTATTTTATAATATTTTACTGCCTTTTATAATTTTTTATTTTTTTCAGAATAAAGTAATAAAAAAAAATTTTTCCTTTATTTGGTTAAAAATTTGTTTTTCCTTTATTTGGTTAAAAATTTAGGATATAATAATAATAATAAATTTTAAATTAAAAAAAAAATTTTTTAATGGTAAAGAAAGAACTTTTTAAATTCATCATTAACATTTCTATAAAATTTTTCCACTTATATGTCAACTTTTAACTTTATATAAAATAGTTCTATTTTTTACTTCGAGCACTTGTAATATGTAAAAAAAAAATATTATTTTTAAATTTCAGATAAATCAACAACAACAAATGAATAACGATCCATTTGTGATTGAATCAGTTCGTGAACTAAGATCCAGGTCCAGAAACACAAACGGCGAAATTTGCAACGTTAGATTTGCTCCTTTAGAGGATCAGCCACGCCCTGATCTTACTTTAACAACACTTATTGCCCGTCTCCTAGCACGGGTTGTGGGTGATCGCCCTTCGCCTATGCGCATTGGCCTACAATTACACCCACCCGCTTTTCATAATCCATTTACCGTGCCACTTCGCCCTCCATCTCAGAATAATGCCGCCGCTTTAGCCGCAGCTATTGAACGGTTGAATGAGATTAGCCAGGCTGGCATTGATCTTTTACAGGGCACGACTACTACTAAGGTTATAGCAGTATGGCCACTAAATTCTCATCGGACAGGAAATCCAGATGATCATAGTGGTGAGTAACAGTTTTGATTTTTACATTTTTTTTAAATAATTATGTAAGGCATTTCTGTTATTCAAGGTGCATGTAATATTGATCAAGAACATGTCATCACTCCACAATGTCGATCCATTGTCAAAGTAATTAATCCAAATGACCGTTTTTGCCTTGCTCGCTCTGTTTATATTGGTCTTACAAAAATAAATGTAATTGATTTAAATGTAAGAAGGATCACACCTCGACAACAAAAAGATCATTTTAGAGCGTTTTGTAGACAACAGGAAGAACATTTAAATGATGTAATTGAACTAATGCAAAATTCGGGTCTCCCTCTCGATTTACAAGAATATTCGCTTACACATGTCGCCGCTTTGCAACGTTATGTCAATGAAAATGTAGGAGGTTCTGGACTTATAAGAATTGTTGTATTTAGCAAAGAGCAACAATACAAGATTATTTTCAAAGGTAAACAGAATATAGTTTAATATTATTTTTTAAATTTATTTCAGGAGAGGGACGTGCTACGCGTTACAACATTTGTATTCTACTACAAAATGGTCATTATAACTATATTACAAGGCCTGAACAACTTTTCCGTGCTCATCGCTTCTGCATCGATTGTGAAAAAAGTGTAACACGATCCTATCACTGGGCTGGCTGTACCATTGTTTGTCGACTCTGCATGCGTTATGGAGCAAATTATCCATGTCAATTGATTGAAAGAATTCCATGTACTGATTGCGGTTTTGTTTTTCCTCAACGGGCGTGTTATGAATATCATCTGAATAATCAAGTCCCGGAGGAAATGGTCGGCCCACGAACACGAACTTTTGCTTCAATTTGCCAATCTCGACGCATTTGTTCACTGTGTAATCGGATTATTTTTGGTCTACAACAACAACAACTTCATGACTGCATTACAGAGCAGCAGAATCAACAACAACAACAACAGTTTAATGGCCAATTGATCGATTGTGCAAAATGTCGGGGTCCTCATTTACCAGAACATCCATGTTTTATTCAGCCACTCAATTCTACTGAAAATTCTATAATTACCGAAGAAGAAGAGGAAGAAAATGTTTTTGAATCTTCTATAGGTATTTTTTGTTTCTCTTATACAATATATTATTTTTTTTTAATTTTAGGAATTGAAAATGAACAAAATCAGCCACCACAACAACAGCAACAAGTAAATTCACAGAGGCGTAATAAGAAAAAATTACCTTTACGGTTTTGCTTTTTCGACGCCGAAACATCTCAGGAACAACCTATGGCTGTTGGTGCAAACAACGCAGGGTATAAACACATTCCGGTGCTTTTGATTGCTGAAGTTCTATGTGAAAAATGTATTAATAAGGGTATAGGCATCAAAGATATTGGTCAGCGTGCAACAGGATGCTTCTGTGGCAAACCAAGAGGTGAAAGATGGCAAAGATGGTGCTCTCCACCTTTTAAAAATGCACCTGGTGACAACACGCCTTTGCCTTCTAATTTATTTTATAATCCACGCCGAATGTATTTTCATAGTTTTGATAATGAAGAAGAAAGTCCTGTTGATCAATTTCTGGATTATCTTCTATCAGTAATTTTTTTTAATTTTGTTCAATTTTTATATTCAGTATGGTTCTCAAAAAATGTTAACAGTCTGCATAGCCCATAATGGAGGCAAGTATGACTTCCACCTAATACTTGAGGCACTCCACAAGCGAAATTTACCTCCAACAAGTCTGTGTTCAACAGGCTTAAAAATTTATTCAATGCGTTTGGGAGGCAACCACCAAAGGAAAATACTTTTTAAGGACTCGCTCAATTTTTTCATCTGTGAGCTTGATGCCCTTACTAATGTATTTTCACTGCCTGTTGATGTTGCTACTTCAAAACCGTTCTTTCCATACCTTTATATAAAGCGACAAAATCTGCATTTGAGAATTCAAGGTCTACCGGCAATTGACTACTATCAGCCGGACTTTAAAAAACCTGAAAAAAGAGCCCAGCTTCTTGAATGGCATCAACAACAACAACTGAATAATACAACAAATTTCCAACTCCGTGAGCAGCTTCTTCTCTATTGCGCAAACGATGTTGCTATCCTACGTGAGAGTGTTATTCGCTATCGCCGTCTTATTGGGGAACACACGGCCGGGCTTGATCCATTTTTAGCTTCTTCGACCGCAGCAGGACTCGCACTGTCAACAATGCGACGTTGTTTTCTGCCTGAGAACTGGCTTGTACACTCACCAGAAGGAGGTTAAAAAAAAAAAAATTAAAAAAAACTAATCTTTTACATTTATTTTATTGAAAAAAAAATATATTTATTTCAGGCTTTCTGCGTGGTAGGAGAGCCTCCGCAGAGTCGCAGCGTTATATTAGATTATTTGAATTGGAAAATAAGGAAGCTCAAGGAAAAGTTCAGTGTGCCCAGTGGGCTATTGGTGAAGCTAATGTTGAGGATTGTGGATTTAGACTTGACGGTCTTTGGTATCGGGCACCTCCATTAAAACCCTTGGCCATAGAATACAATGGGTGTTTTTACCACGGTAATATCTATTCATTTTAAAAAAAAAAAATGTTTTTTCTCACTAGGTTGTCCTCGATGCTTTCCAACACGGAACCAACGACTAGCCGGGGGGCGTACTGCAGAGGAACTTTACGAGCGCACACAATTGCGCCTATACGAACTTGAACAACAAGGATATTCCTTACATGTAATTTGGGGGCATGAGATGAAAGAAAGGCTTCGTTTCAATCAGCAGCTGAGGCAAACATGGAATGAAATAGATGTTGTAAGGCCGATGGATCCAAGGAAGGACTGTCTTAGAGGAGGGAGAACGGAGCCTTTCAAACTTCATCATATTTGTACATCTGATGAGGAAATTATCTACATTGATATTGTATTTGTTAAAAAAAATTTTTTTTCTACAAAAAAAATTTTTCAGGTAAGCCTTTATCCATATGTAATGAAGTCAAGAGAATTTCCAATTGGGTGTCCTGTTGTTCTAACAAGAGAAACACTGTTGCAACCACCTAATGCTCCTTTACCATGGACTCGGCCTCATCACAACATTTATAAGGGCCTTTTGTTAGTCCGAGTTCTTCCACCAACATCAATGAATGGTCTTCCACCACTTCTTGGATATCGAACGCATGATGGAAGACTAACATTTCCTCTTTGCGCTTTATGCGCAGACAATAAACACCAACAACAATGTCGTCATCAAAAGGAGAAACGATCATGGATAAGCGGCTATACACATGTTGAGTTAAATAAAGCGCTAGAATTAGGTTATCAGATATTGGATGTTCATGAGGTTTTTTATTTTAATTTCACTTTATTTTTTGAACTTTAATATTTTAGGTGTGGAATTATGAGCGTTGGGATCCTCAACTGTTTAAAGGATATGTCAATACGTTTGTAGGACTTAAACAACAGGCGAGTGGATGGCCCCAAAATTGCGATTCACAAGAGGCGCGTCAAAATTACATTGACGAATTTGATCGCATCGAGGGCATTAGAATTGATCCAACAAAAGTGGAAGTAAATCCTGGACTAAGGATGATTGCGGTGTGTATAATTTTACAATTATTTATTCAAGAAAAAAAATTATTATTCCAGAAAAAAAAAAATTTTTCTTTGTTTAAAAATTTTTTTATCAATTTTTAGAAAATATTGGCAAATTCTTTATGGGGAAAATTGGCTCAACGTGTTGGCAGTACTGAAGTAAGGTATGCACAAACACCAGAAGAATTCCATCAATTACTGGATGACCCGACGCTCGAAACTCTTGATTTTGAGCATGTGAGTGAATATATGGACCGTTGCGTTGTACGGAAAAAGGAAGAATTTGCTAAGCCGCCTGACACTAATTGTCTTCATGTGGCAGCGTTTGTAACATCCTATGCCCGACTTCATTTATATCAATATATGGAGGAAGTTAGGCGCGTTGGTGGTCAGTTACTCTATTGTGACACTGATTCGATCTTTTATGTTACAAAACGTGGAGCTAATAGAGTGATAGAGGGTGAAGCTTTGGGTCAAATGAAGCGTGAACATCCAACTAGACGCATTATTGAATTTATTGCAGGAGGTCCTAAAAATTATGGGTTCAGGCATATTGATGCGACAACTGGAAATGATGAAAGGGCAGAACTTAAAATTAGATCTTTTCCACTCTCTTATGCGACCCATCAACTGATAAATTTTCAAACAATGAAAGAGCTTGTTATTTGTCAGTTTAATATCGATGGAGAAATGTAAGTTTAAAATAAAAAAAAAAATTTTTTAAACAATATATTTAGTGATGAAACTCTGTCCGAAAGTTTTATGGATGTTTCTAACAACAGCAACAACATGATTATGGTAGAATTTCCACAAATTGGACGTACACAACGTTCCGATTTATACACAATGATGACTAGGAAAGAATACAGGACTTGTTTTGAAAAGGGGAAGATTAGACCAAATATGGAAACACTTCCATTTGGACACAGAAATGTTCAAGAACAGCAAACAGAAGTACCTTTTTAAATTTATTAAAGTTTTAATTACAATTTTTTCTTTAAGTTTACTCCAACTTCACTACTTTCTATTCAACCAATTGCAATATCTACACCAGTTATTCGTCAACAAAATTCACAAAGACAAGAACTGGATTTACAGGATATTCCGGGATCTTCAGGTTGGACAAATGTTGATTATTTACAAAGATATCCCCCACCATTTTAATTAATTATTTTAAATTTTATTGATATTATTTTTTCAAAAATGTATTTAATAATAAATGTATTTAATAATAATAATAAATGTTTTCTATTATATTCTTGGAAATTTTATAAGTAGGGGTAAAATTATATTATCAAATAAATCTTTCATATGTTTAGTACAAGTTAATCCTGTTAATATAACCCGTCCAGAGATGTATATAAGACAAGAAGCTTCTCTTTTATCCCCATCTTTCATCTTGAATCGAAATGCTGGAAATATTGTAGGCTCATAGGAAGCTTTTGTAATTTTTTCGAAGTTTTTCTTGTTGTTGTTGTCGTTTAAAGTGTTTATAAATCAATTCAATGGCGACTTTGTTCATATATCGATACGAACCAACAATGTTTGTAACTCTGAGATTTAAAATTCCAATTTCACAAAATTCTTGTATTTTTGCTGCTGTAATAGAAGCTTTTATTCTTTTTATCACCCTATAAGCCATTTTTCTTGCCATATTGATGCTAGGAACACCTGTTAATACCACTTTACTAGATTGAAAAATTAATGCGGCTGTTGTTCTATTATGTTTATGGCGAATACGCATTATTATTGAATGGAATCGCTTAGGATTATATTCAGTATTTATTCCATTTTGAGCTATTTTAAGAAAATTTTCTGATGTAAATCTTTGAATACCAGGCAAAAGTTTAAAAACACATGTACAATTTTCAATATTCATATTTACTTTATAAAATAATAATAACAAATACAATATAGATGGAAAAATATAAATAAATAAATGGTAAATAAAAATTATTAATTGTTTGATTAAATTTTAAAAAAAATAATAAATTATCTATAATAATTAACATTGTTTCATTTGCTTATTTTTCATAGAAACACTAATAACTTCAAGCGGTAGTAAGATCGATGATGGCCTCCTCCAAATTCAATTATACATGGCAAATAAGGATGTCGTAATTTGAAAGAGTGCTTTACGTAGTAATACCCACGAACCTTAATTTTGATTTTTATTTTAGTTTACTTTTTGAGCTCTTACCGTTATTCCCAAATATCCACCCAAAGCAGGAACCATACCTGCTGGTTGAACAGTAAAATCATTACAACGAATAACAAAATTTTTTGAAGGATGTAAATGTGTTGTACGCAGTTGAACATGATTTTGAAGATGACAAATTATTTCACGTCGTTTTTCGATGTTATAAAAAAGTACATGAAGCTCTTTGAATAAACATTTATGTAACTGGCATAGATAATCTATCAATGGCACTGATCGACGTTTAAAAATTGACAGCTGAAGCGGGTTTTGTATTTCAACTGATTTGGGCTCAATAAACGGGTTTTCAGGTTCTTTCTCTTCTTTTTTCTCTTCTTTCTTTTTATCGTGTTCTGCTGTCCAATCCAATTTTTCATCATCATCATCGCTTTCAAGGACTATTTGAAGTATTTTTTCACGCGTATCATTCAAAATATCATCCTCTTTATTCTTATTTACAATCATCTCGGTTAAGAAAGAGCCTATTTCAAGTGAAGGTACTACAACATCAATTTCCTTTAAATTAACAATTTATTTATTTATTTAAAAATATTAATAATAAATTACTTTTTGTTCCATTTTTTCATTTGCTGGAGTTATTTCGTACGTTGTCTGTTCTTGTTGTTTTTGCCTTTGGCGTCTTTGTTCTTCTTCTTCATGTTCTTTTTGTTCACGTTCTTGCTTTTCTTCACTGGTTTCAATTACGCCATAAAGACCGAAATTGTCGATAAAGTTCATTTAAAAATAGATTTTTTTTAAGGAAAAAAACTTTATATATATATATATATAATGCTGAAAATTATTTTTTTTTATTTCGAAATCAAAATGGAAGGATTTGAAAAAATCGATTATTTACATACACGTTTCAAACACCCTTTTACAATGATAGTTTCGGGAAGTACTGGATCTGGAAAATCTGAATGGGTAAAATTTTTTTTAGAAAATTTAACAGAAATGGTTAATTCTGAAAAAAATATTTCGCTAGTATTTTACTGTTACGGAGAATTAAATAAAAATATTTTACTTATGCAGAGAAAAGGATTTGTTGATAAAGGAAAAACACGTGTTATTGTTTCTAAGGGAGTTCCAAATGGGGGAGAGGACTTTATACATAAACAGGCAGTTCAATCAAAAGGTTCGATGCTATTGGTTCTTGATGATTTAATGGTTGGAATTGATCAAAGATTTATTGAAACTATATTTACACGGGGGTCTCATAATTGGAAAATGAGTATTATTTTGATCAGTCAGCATTTATTCAGTAAAGAACTTAAAATTCCCCGTAATAATTCCCATTATTTATTATTAATGCGAAACCCTGCAGGAGCTTTACAAATTCGAACACTTGCCATGCAGCTTTTCCCCACGCGTTCAAAATATTTTTTGGAAGCATATGCTGACGCAACAAAAGAGAATTTTGGGTATTTATTGGTTGATATACACCCAAGCACTCCTGAATTTCTTAGGCTGAGAACACATATATATCAAAATGATAATGAAAATACAATTATTTATCTTCCAAAATGAAAAAAAAACTTTTCTACTAGTTTACTAATTGAAAAGAACGCAATCTTTCTTAATAATTTATTAACCCTCTCAAAATCAAAAAAAGCCGTTAATAAAATTATTTCTCAAGCTTCTGATGAACAACTGTTATGCTTTGTTGAAATTTGTTTGAATTTGTTAAAAGGGCGATTACCATTTCATAAAAATAGAATACAAAGTTTAAAAAAACAAGCATCGTTATTGCGTAAAATTAGTCGCTCTCGCAGTGCTTCTTCCACAAAAAAACTATTACTTAATGAGGAAATTCAAAAGGGGCGTGGTTTTCCACCTGTGGCTGGTCTTCTTGCTAGTATTGTTGTTCCCCTAATTGCGGAGCATTTTATTAAGTAATAATATAAATAGCAAAATTTTATAAAGTTAATTAAATTTAAAAAAAATGCATCATGCATCTCGAATGCTTTTAATACCTGAAGATTTTTTTAAAAGTTTAATAGGTTCAGAGGGAACAGAAGAAAGAATTAATGCTAACAGTGATGGAACATCAATAGGTTTAATTCGTGAGCGTTTACAAAATACTAGAGATAATCATACATTAGATCCAAATACAAAAGCTATTAATTATGAGCAGGATTTTAAAAGATATAATAAACTTATTAGAGAAAAAGAAGAAAAACCTATTGATGTTAAACTTAAAAATTTTGGAGAAATTGCTGAAAAAATATTAAATAATAATAATAATAATGATGAAAAAAATTTAAAACCTCAACAAAATATTATTATTAAGAGAATTAAGAAAAAAGTTCCATTTCGAAAATTTAATAGAAAACCAATAGAAAACATTGTACGGAAGCCTCTCGAGTCTTTAGTTGATAAAAATATTGAAGTCGAAGAACATGAATATTTTTCTGCAGATAGTGAACAAGACTTAAATGAACAAGTCCTTAAATATGTTCGAGAAAATTCTGAATCATTAGGAATAACACCTGACTTAAGATTAAAGAGAAAAATAGGTGGCAAATCCCCACTTATTACAAGTAATGTTGAGGATATTATAAATCATATAATTAATAATAATGGTGTCCGAAAGAAACCATTACCTACAGGTTATGACCAATTTCTTCGTAGAATTGATCAACATCAATTTTTACAAAATTTACTTTTTCCTTCAACAAAATCGCCAAACCAATTTGGTAAAGGAATTTTTTCATTTAAGCCTTCGTTATGGAAAAATTAAAAATAAAACAAATAAAAATTCTTGATCGATTATATAAAGATGTAAACTCCGCAACATGTTTTACTTCTATCGAACCACTTTTACGAGAGGCAAGCCGTTTAGACAAAAGTATTACTCGTGAACATGTCAAGGAATATCTTTCAACTCAGAATACTTACACATTACATAGGCGGGCAGTTAGAAAATATAAACGAATGCATACGCTCGCAGCGGGGTTACATACTGAATGGCAAGCTGATTTAAGTATTTTTGATCGTTTAGCAAGTCAAAATAAAGGGTTTAAATATCTTCTTGTCTGTATAGACACACTTAGCCGTCAGATTTTTGTTGAACCAGTTATGAGTAAACATAGTGAAAAAATGATTGAAGCTTTTAAGAGATTATTTTTAAGAATAAAAATTGTTCCTTGGAAATTATTAACAGATCAGGGACTAGAGTTTACAGCAAAAGAAGTACAAAAATATTTCAAATCTATAGATATGGAACATTTTTCAATGGTTACATCCCCCCAATGGCATGCAGGAATGGCAGAAAGAGCTAATCGAAGTATAAAAGAAAGACTTTATCGTTATTTTACTGAAAAACGAACATTAAAATGGGTAGACGTTATTCAAGATATTGTTAGCGCAATAAATAACTCTTTTAGTTCAGGTATTGGAATGCGACCTGTCGATGTCAATTATAAAAATGCGGAAGGTTTAAGACAAAAATTAAAAGATCAAGCACTAGAGGAATTTGCTCCAAAACGTTGGAAAACCACAAATTTTTCAATTGGCGATAAAGTTAGAATAGAAAAATATAAACATGTTTTTCAAAAAGGATATTTGCCAAATTTTACAAATGAAATTTTTATTATGAAACAGGTACGACTTGTTCCCCACCAGCCTCCAACATATAGAATATGTGATCAAAATGGAGAAATAATTCGAGGCTGGTTTTATGCGAATGATTTTTGTTTAGTAAGAGATCGTAACAAGGATGAAGATATCCTATATGATATAGAAAAAGTTTTGAAAAAGAGAAAATTTGACGGTGAAGATCAATGTTTTGTAAAATGGAAGGGGTATAGTTCCCTATATAATAGTTGGATTCCAGCAAACTCAGTTAGTTGGAAATAGTATAAATAATAAATTTTAATAAAATATTAAAATAATTTTAAATAAAATATGACTTCTTTCTATATAGTTCTTCCTTCTAACACTAATGTTGAGGGAAATAAAACAAATTCATTCAGAGTTCGCTTACCGCAGAAATTACAATTTAATTCCGAATGGTCAGTAGGTTTGGCTGTGATGGTTTATCCTTATTCATGGCCATCTCTTGGTACTACTACCGAACAATTTTTTACAGTAACATGGCAAACTGATGAGAGTGTCCGCTTGAATGTACCTTCTTCTAGTTTCTTAAACCCCCAGCAGTTGAAAGAAAGTTTAAATAGATCCCTTAATGAAGGCTGTGAGGAGTTATCTAATAAAATGAAAACAATTCAATTAGAATATACTGGTAACTTAAAAGAACTTAAATTACAAGCTAAACAAGAGTATAAACGTCTTAATGAATTGAAAAAGAAAGAATCCTATGAAAATACAACAAAGGCTGCACATGATGCTAAAGAACTCTCCTATGATTATATTCCCTTAAAAAATGAATCTGAAATCTATACAGATTTATTATCTAAGATGAATGAAAATGCAAACAAAGTAATAAAATTTTTATTAACTAGTGGAAATGATTTTGATTCTTGGGTAAATATCTATCGCAAACCAGGCTCTGTATGTAACTTTGAGTTCCACGAAAAGAAAAATCGCTTCTCAATATTTTTGGATACAAAATATATAAAGAGTGTAAGCATGACAGAACAACTTGCGTATATTTTAGGTTTTGATAAATGTGATATATTTGAAACATCTATTTCTAAATTTATGCCTGATATGAAGGGTGGTGTATCGTCATTTCATGTTTATGCTCCAGGATTAATTGAACCAATGATTATAGGGGATGTAACTGCACCTGTATTACGAATTGTAAATATTAGAGGGAAGCAGGATGAGATTATAGAAGAACAATTTATCTTTATACAATATCACAAATTGTTAATTAAAGAAATTAATGAAATTTTTATTGAAATAAGAACTTCCAGTGGGACATTAATGCCTTTCCAGTATGGATCATGTACATTAACCTTACATTTTAAAAAGTCAACATATTTTTAAAATATTATGAATACCCTTCAAATAAATAAAATTTTGTATAGAAATCGTATTACAAAAGATTATTACATTGGTTGTTTTGCCTCAGATTCTATTCCGGTTTCAATTAATTTTACTCCTTTTTGTATGGTTGTAAATATTGATCCAAGTAGTGCAGATGGTAGTCACTGGATTGGAATATTTTGTGAAAATCCTTCAACTATAGAATATTATGATTCCTTAGGCATATGGCCCCCAATTAGCCCTTATATTCGAAATTATCTGAATAACTTTGAAAGTGTTCGTTTCAATTCTATTCAGGTGCAGAACTCGTTAAGACATACATGTGGAAAACATGTAATATGCTTCCTGATTCTAAGATGTAAGGGTTATTCCATGGATAAAATAATTCAATTTTTAAAAAGAGTAAAGGCTGATAATTTTGTTTCTGAATTTATAAAATTGCATATATTTAATATAAATAGTTGAGAAAAAAAATTAAAAAAATTTTTTATTTAAAAAATGCACATTGATTTTGATCCCTCACACATTGATTGGTCAACATTGACCGAACAATCAACAGATAATAATTCTTATTTGCAATGGGGAGGTTATAATGTATTTCGGGGTATCCCTTATCAAAGAGGTAATGGTTTAGGCTCCGTGCTTAGGAGTTTCATGCGATATCTTATTCCTTATGGTAAACAAATTGGTAGTGCAATTGGTAAACAAGGATTAGAATCTGGCAATCGTATTTTAAGTAATGTTTTAGAAGGGAAAGATCTTAAAGAATCACTTGTAGATGAGGGAAAGTCTGGATTGAAGAATTTACTTCAGAAAGCATCAGAGAATCTTGATAAACAAAAAGGAAAGGGTTTCGATTTTAAACGTTACAAAAATATAAAAAATAATTACGCTATAGGTCAGATGAACACCAAAGAGCCAGATATTCATTTAAATACTATAAATAAACGACCTTATTCTAAAATTGGTCCTCCTAATTTTATTCCAAAGCCTTTACAAAAATCCCCCAAAAAATCAATAAAAAAACGAATTCGCATAGACACCCTAGGTACTTATTAAAATGAGTTGCACCAAAAAAATTAATGAAAATAGCCCTTTAGCTTTAAACAGTGCATTGAGTATATTCACTGTTCCACCCACAAATGTCTCAGTTGTTCGTTCCTTTTTTCGCGAAATTCTTCCCCTAAGTACAATTACTCAAGATTCCCCGTATCTATTTCGTTTATTTAGCGATAATCTATGGACTGATTTATCTCGTACATATCTTTATCTTGAGCTCTCCATTGAAAAATTTGGAGCAGATAATAAATGGAGTGCCATTGGTGCTGGAGATACTAATATTGGTTCAATTCAAGGTATTGGACAAACATTTGTTCAACAGTTAAAAGTGACTGTGGGTAATACCGAGGTTTATGACAGCGGTACTCTTTATCCATTTAAGAGTTACATAACAAATGAACTTTCATTCCCAGATAATGTTAAATATAATTTTCTCGCTTCAATTGGGTATTATAAAAGTGATAAACATGATGATAGCACAGATCTTGGTTTTCAAAAACGCTGTTCTTTATTTACTACAGGTAAGCATTCCCAATTCCTGTCACGTTTAGATTTTGATATAGGAAACCAAGAATTGTATTTATTAAATAATTTAGACGTTAATTTTAATATTTATCGTTCAAAAAATTCATTTGTATTGCAAAAATTAAATGCTGCTGACGAGGGGCAGTATAGAATTTATGTTCATGATGTAAAGCTATTTGTGAAAATGATTG
Source organism: Meloidogyne chitwoodi (assembly GCA_015183035.1). Taxonomy (NCBI): domain Eukaryota; kingdom Metazoa; phylum Nematoda; class Chromadorea; order Rhabditida; family Meloidogynidae; genus Meloidogyne; species Meloidogyne chitwoodi. Next base: position 1,695,621 of record JACZZP010000011.1, read on the forward strand.
AAGTTCAGCCTTCACTTAACATGAATATTTACAAAACTTTAGAATCAAAGCCCGCAACATATGCAGTACGTAAAACAGAAATAAAATCTACTTTCCTTACTGCAGGGCGAACTGAAATTGAATATAATGCGTTCAGTGCAAGCATTCCGCGACGCATCACTGTTGCTTTAATATCTAATAAAGCATTCAATGGAGACTTTGGTTTATCCCCTTTTAATTTCCAGCCTTATGATTTGAGAGATATCTCTATTCATACTGGAGGACATATCTACCCTTTGGTCGCGTATAAATTAAAATTTAACGATAATCTTTTTGTTCGCGCTTTTGTTGACATGTATGAAGCACTGGGGATGGCTAATTCTGACCGATCAATCGATATTTCTATGGAAAAATTTAAGAATGGTTGGACATTTTTTGTCATTCCCCTTACCTCCACACTTGATGATTCGTGCGGATTTGAACTTTTAAGAAGCGGTACAACTAGTATACGCCTAGAATTTAATACCCCAATTCCTGCCGGCGGTGTTGAAATGATTGTTCTAGGAGAATTTGACCAAATGTTAATGATTGACTATAACCGTCATATTGTATCAGATTCAAATTTAGGTTAAATACATAATAGAATAATTTTTTAATTTTAATAAAATGCAGAATTTATCTCAATTTTACTTTTTTTCAAATAACTCTTATGATTATTTGTCTTCAGATAAAGAATATGATAAAACCCATATGAATAATATACCGTATGGATTATTAATTTTATTAATACAATACACACTTTTATTACCCATAGTTATACTTTGTTGGGTTTTTATGCTTAAATTTTTACGCGCCCATGGGTACATATCCCAGGTACAAGCCGATGAAATTGTTCAAACAATACAGAACATACCTCTTCGCGATATTCAAAGATTTACTCAACTTCCCAGAATTTAAAAAATTAACATCCTTGTTCTCTCTACTAGAACTGCCTCAAGCCTTTTGGCTATATGCCAGCCACGATCAGGGACATAAAAAACAAGCAAAAAAATGGTAAATTTATATTCAACAAATTGTAATTCAAATTTGTTGAACACGGTGGCGAGTGGTTAGATCCTAACTCTTTGGGTTAAGGACCGTAGCTCAATTTGAATGGGACGTTTTTAAGTTTTGACATTTTGAACTTTGGTCATTTTGAAAGTTGGACGTTTTGAAAATTGGACATTTTGAGCTTTGGACATTTTAAAATTAGGACATTTTGAAATTTGGACATTTTGACAATTGGCATTTTCAACGTTGACATTTCGACTAATCTCTCTCCCCGGCCTGGCCATTCCTTCATTTCACAGCCACTATCCTTCTCTGCCCAGCTACCACTCTCTCGCCTGCCCACCCATAACCCCTACGTCTCTCCACTATTAAATTGTTGATTTTTCAATCAATAATTTAATAGTGGAGAGATAGTAGTTCTATAGCTTGTATTCTTATCTTTTCTTACTCTAGTCAGTTCTTCCGGGTAAAAATATCCTTTGAAAAGTTCACCTTTGTCATCGCGAATTCTGTATCTGTTTGGATTGGCTTTATTTTTTACACTATCTATCTGAAGAATTTCATCGCTGTAATTGGGGAGATAGCCTTTTGCGAACACATTTTTATTTCGGCTCATTCGCACATAGTCATTTTCATTGAAGCGTGGTTTTATCCGTGAATGCTTACTACCGACTGGCCCAAATACAAATTCACGAACATTTTTTGCATTATTAAAGCTAACATCGACAGGTCTTAATCCTCCAAGAACCCGGCACTTTGAATGATTTATCGAATTAACTATCTTTGATAATGCCTCTGTCCATTTTAATGTATGCTTCTCACTCATAAATCGATATAATCTCTGTTTTAAATTTCTAATACAACGTTCTGCCAAAGATGCCTTGACTATCGATGCATTTGGTATGTATTTTTCTATATCATTTTCTTTGAAAAAATCCATAATTTCCTTACTTGTAAATTCTTTTCCCTTATCACTAAATATGCGATGAGGATACATTTCCATTTTCGATAAAATTTTTTCAAATGCCTTAATCATATCTTTTGATTTTTTGGTGCGAACTGGTTCAGCAAATACCCTTTTACTCAAAACATCTATTGCAACAAGTGCATAATTATTTCCATTATTTTGACGTGACAATTTTTGAAAATCTGCAAGATCACACTGAACATCGGTCATGTAGCCAGCTGGGTATGTTACTGATCTCTTAAAGTGTACCCGACGAGGACGATGTAGAGTATATGTCCTATGACCCTCCAAATATGTCTTTACATCTTTTCTTCTTATTCTTGGGTCTTTTTTCTTTGCCTCAATCCATAATTGATTTAAACCTGCGAATCCTGCAGGATTTGCTGGGTCGTTATAAAGTTTATTTAATATTTTTTCCATAGAGTTGGAGTTCTCCATTTTGAGTCTGTTATTTGGCTTGATTCTCCTAATTTACGTTTATGCTTTGTTGAAATACGTTTTAGAGTAGAATTCTCTCTAAGCTTTTCTATTAAAGACCAAATTTTCTTATCCTTTTTTAGTTTTTCCTCTAACTCTTCTGTTCCAGGCGGTGTTATTTCACCCCATCTCAATTTCCCTCTGATTCCAGTTCGAAGAATGCATTCTATTGATTTTTGAGCATTACTTCCTAAGATTTCTCTTCCACCAATTTTATTTAGAATTTTACCGTCGGGGTTCACATTATATTTTTCAAGGTTTTCTTTCATAAAATCTAATATTTCCCTTGTTTTTTCTTTTATATTAGAGGGTAATGGTTTAAGCTTATCTTCAGGAGATTCTTCTTCTGTGTGTATTCTAATTTCATCATCTATAAAGCCAGAATTATCACTTTTTGGAGAAGGGACGACCACAGTATTTCTAGTATTGGTATTTGAAATATTTTTATGCATTTGATTGTCTTCGTTACTAGATGAGGATAAAAAAGGCAATATATTTTTGATCTGTTCAATTGCTGGATCTTCCATTTTCCTTACTGATACATTCATCGGAGTATCATTTTGCTCTTTCAACATGTGTAAATATCTTCTTAATTCTTGATTGTAATTGATATTTTTAGTCTCTAAATTTGTGTGTTGCCTTTTAACATCTTCTAAATTTTTTCTGGTGTAATCCAAATTAATATTTCCAGTATTTGGTAAAGGTTGAGTAATAAGTCCATGATATATATCTTCTGGGACAAGAATAAATTTATTGGCCATCTCTTCTAGTTATTTTTAAATAAGATTTTTAGCTAGTTCAATAATGATTGGTGTAAGTAAGGCGGGGAAAATTCCTATTGGTAGTCCACTGCCTTTTTGTACTACAGTATGTCGGGCTCCTCTCTCTGTTCTTATTCTACTCACTTTTCGGACAAAATCAGCGAATGGGAGAAGGCGGTATTTTTGTCTCTTTGTTAAAGGAAATCTATTACGCACAATATTTAAACAAACTTCGGTAATAGAAAGTAATTGATTGTTTGTTGCCTTCTTTAAAAGTCTCTTTCTCTTCCTCAATGAGCGAGTGTTTGCAAGTTGTTTAATAAAAGGAAAATTGTCCTTGACAATTTGACAGATATTTGAAGACATTTTATTTATAGAGAGAAATTTTTGGGTAGAAATATAATAGTATAAGGACTGATATCTGGGTCTTCTGATTCTTCCTTAAATATATTTGTTCTTAGCCTTAATGTATTATCTGATGAAGGGTGTAGATCGTTTCTTAAGCTGAACCGTCCCCAAAGAGAATTAAGCATTAATTTTGAAATGTAACGCATAGCTTTGTCTGGCACCATTTTTTCTCTTTGAACTTCAATTCCAAATCTTTCTTTACATTCTAGCATAAATTTATCTTCATTTTCTTTACCAATTATTCCGTCAGGAAAACCACTTGCGTGAATTTTCATTGCCATAAATTCGGCTACATAGTTTTTGAATAATTGGTCATCCCAATTCTCATAATGCAATGCTCTGTAAAATCTGCTTACTCGATATCCAACTTTTAATGCCTCTTCTAATTCTATTGATGTGCATGTTGAGACCCATCCTCTTTCATCATCATTGTGCGGGCAGATATAATCTTTGATGTTTGCGCCATTTGGATATGCGAGTGAGCATTTTCTGCATAATGGGAAAAGAAGACGGTCATCAAATTTGACTGGAATTACAGGGACTTCCAGTTTCGGTGGTGGATTAATAAATACTTTCAAAATTCCTTTGAATGGAATTTGCTCGCTTTTAGTCCAATTTACTTTCTGTTCATCAAATGGCACAATACGCAATTTCGGGTGCCCAACCGGAAATGATGTTGTAGCAATTGTTGAAGGGTAAAGCGAATTGAAGTCCAGGTATGAAATTTTATGTTGTTCTTTATCTGCGTCAAAGTGTAGTTGTGCGGGTCCAGTTCTGCCGCCAAAGTAGCAATCTCTCATTTTTATTGGACCTTTGTCGTGATAATTTGCAAAAGCTTTTCTCATCTTTCTATTGCGACGAAGCATTTTATTTATTTCACATTCCCATATGACGTCAACATTCTTTATGTGTTTTCTTAAAGCCAAAAGTCGAGTTTCATCATTTACACGTGTTTCTTCAACTGTTTTTCCATTTGGTAAAATTTTTTCAAGGTCGTCGCCAAAACATTTTTGGCAGGCATGCCAAACACAACCATTTACTTCTATTGCTCTATCTTCTTCTTCAATATATCCGTCGACCTTGAATTTTCCTACTTTATGCTCTCCGCCTTCAGAATGTGCACTTATTATTTTAACTCCTTTTGTTTCTTCATACCATTGTAAATACTTGAGGGCAAGCTCACTTTGATTATCGCAAGTGTCATATCCTTTTTCTGGAACAATTGCTAGATGTTCTGCTTTTAAATGATTAAGGCGAAAATGTTTCATGCAGGCAGATGCTATAGTCATTGCATCGCGTAAAATATCGATTCCTTGTGCTTCTTCTTGAGATGTATTTTTTTGCTTGCTAATTTCTGAGAATTTTTTTCTGAAGGCAATAAGTGCTTCTGTGAGTATTTGAACGTCGTTTATACAATATTCGGCCAAAGCCTCATCTAAGCAAAATGGTTGATTCTTCTCTTGTGCATACCATTTATCAAATTCAATTTGTTTTTCAGCTGTCATTCCTCCATAAATGTAATCATCTTTGGATGGTAGTTGTGGCAAAGTTTTACAATAGTTTGCGGGGATGTTCGCCAAGTGCGGGAAAAATTGTTTTTCAGTAATTTTGAGTCCAAATGCACCAACCAGCTTTCCCAGACCGACTGGACAAAGATTAAACGAGTCTCGAAATATTACTTCGTTGCATTTCCTATTGCGCGGCACTTTCAGTTCATAAAGTTTATTGCCACGGCGTATCATTGATGGAACAATTCCTGCCAAATATATTTCCCTGAAGGTCATGACCATATCATAACGCCCTCCAAAGTGTGAAAATGCTAGTGTTGTATATTGCTGGTTAAGTTCAAAAAGAATCCATTGTACAAAATCTTTTAATGGTGTTTCAGTGATTCGTTGTTCATCAACCTTTGTAAAATTGAAAGGGCGATGCGAAAATGTGATTGTTCGATATGTTCCACAAATTGTGCAATATTTTTTATTTTGTTTGAGTGGAGAACGCCATAGATTATCATCTTCCATACATTTTGTGCATGTGACTGTTGCTGATACAAAGTTTACTTTGTGTAGCCGCTTTTCTTCTTTACCAATTTCCTTGACTCGTTCATTTTGTGTTGCCTCAAAATCAAATGTGACCAGTCGATAGGGTATTGATTTTTTAAGTTCCAATGGACGAATAAAACACCCTCTATCCATGCTGTGAAATTGTTTACAAGTTTGGCACCACTTTTGTCCGCAAATATGTTTTTTCGATTGCTCTCTTTTATAATTTTTCAGTGACCAAATTACTCCACATTTGTCACACTGTTTTGAAAGTCGGCAATTATTACCAGATTTATGATAATTGAAACAATTTTCATTCACATATTTTTTTCCGCATTCATCACAAGCCTTGAAAAATTCTCCGGTTGACATACATTTTCCTCCCCCTACGCGGCCACAGAGATTACATCTAGATTTACAACTCATACTATGCTCAAACTCTTTTCTATACTTTTTTTCACATTCAAAACAATATTTATATTTCAAATCAAACATGCCGCCAACATTTCTTATTCCATCAAAATGATTATTTGAGTGATAAATTGATATTGCCAAGTTGAAATTATCACTTCCATATTTAAATTTAGGCTTTTCGCTGCCGCTTCCAAATATAAATGCTTTAAATTTTAATCCTAAATCTTTATATTTGTTGTTCCAAAAGTCGACGATGCGTGGAACAAATTCCACGGCATCATATTCAGGAAGATCATTTGGTATTTTAGCTTCTTTTAGAAGAGTAAAAACATCTTTCATCTGTCGGTGATGATAATTAAGATATCTAGAAAAATTCATTCTTTGTCCTAATTCATTTGTTGCATATTTTCTAGTTATTTCCAAAGAATAAAAGAGACATAAATTATTTGGATTATTTATTTTTATTAGATGGTTTTCATTTATCTGAACATTTAAATTTGTAGATTCTCGTGGTGCTCGACCTCTAATTGAAGAATTCGTTGGAAGCGAAGAGACACCAAGTGTCTGAAAAGTTATTGTAAATGGCTGTCCAAGAAGCGATCCTTTTTCTATTTTTGATTGCGAAACAAGTTGAAAACGAGTTAAAATGTTTTCAATAGTATCTTCTTGAATTTTTCTAATTGGTATCCATATATCGTTGTCTAATAATTTTGAAGAAATTAGAGCACCTAAATGATCCGGCTCAATTGATTTATTTCTCGATTCTTTGATGGTTTTATCCATGCATTCTTTCATTATTTTTCTTAGTAATTCCTCTGGATTTTCAGGTATTTTTTCAATAATAAATTTTCCAGTTGTTTTCATCATTTTAAATTTTCTGCTGTAGTCAGATTCATAATCTATTTGTCTATAATATTTATTAAAATTTTCAGTACCAGAACCTTCTTGAATAAATAGGTGAGGTACCACATTTTGTATAAAGAAGCGTGGTCGCTTGCTAGCTGGAGGACAATTATTAAAAGACATTTTTAAATTTAATTGAGTTTTTAATTGAGAAGGAAGAATGATGAAGAATGACAAAAACCTCGGTTTTTATACTCCTGCTTTCGAGTAATTTATTGTTATGTTCAAGGTCAACCGTTCTAGAATACGTTAAATTATAGCACACCCAGAAGATCCCCAACAGGGAATCCAAAAGATCAGCATTATAGTATTATAAAAAATGTATATAAAACAAAAGGGGCGTGGCCAAGCTTATTTTCTTATCCCTCCCAAGATCGAAAAATCATTTTTTTATTTTTAACGATTTTCCCCTTTTTTATCTCCTCCCTTTTATCTTTAATAATTAAATTTGACCATTTGAACATTTGGCATTTTGACTTTTGACGTTTTGTAAGTTTGACATTTTGACCATGGTAATAATATAAGGAATGCTGGTATAATCCAAAAAAGGGCGTGGTCAAGCTTATTTTTTTATCCCTCCCAAGATCAAAAAATCATTTTTTTATTTTTAACGATTTTCGACCTTTTTTATCTCCGCCCTTTCCTTCCCTATCTTTAATAATAATTTATTTTTAATTTATAATTTAATTTTTAATTTATTTATTTAAATGTATACTGTATTATTCCTGGATCATTCGCACGCGAAAAATAATTTTAAAAAATAGCTGGAATCCGCAAAAAATAACCGGAACCCAAAAGATCAATTATTGTTGTAGGGGAAGGGTTAAATACAGAGAATTTTGGTCTCCTTTGATTTCTAAAGGCATCACTTTGTCTCACTGATTTTGGGTATTTCGCCAATTTGGAGTATCACTTGTCAATCAATCATTTGTGACAGGTATCTGTCAATCAAAATCATTCACAGGGTTTAGGCTTCTCTTTGATTTTCACCACCTCCATTTTGTTACACTGTTACAAAATGGATTTACAAAGCAGGGTAATCAATCAACCAGTGACAGGTACATGTAAACACATGTACCTGTCAATCAAAATCATCCAATAGGTCTTGATTTCCCTCTAAAATCACCCATTAGGTCTTGACTTTCCTTTGATTTTTACCGAAAACCACCCCAAAGGTTTTGATTTTCCTCTTGTGACGAAGTGTCCACTGGCGAAATGTCCGAATTTGGTGTTACAAAGTGGTGGGGGTTACTACTAATTCTAATATATATCCATCAATACCTGAATCTAAAAATCAACAATTTCAACAACCGTTAATGGATGTTCAACAAAATGTTAATGTTCTAAATCCTCAGCCAAATCCAAATGTTAACATAGTTCTTGGTCCTTATTCACAACAGGTAAAAAAATTAATTTTTAAATTTTTATAAATTAAAAAAAATATTTATCTTTTAAAGGCTTATTGTCCAACTTGTAGGCAAATTACTCAAACCAAAATTAAATATGTCACTGGTCGTTTTACTTGGACTATATTTTTTGCCTTCTTTATATTAGGGTTTGTTTATTAAATTATTTTAATTTAAATTATTATTTTAGATTAATTTTTTGCTCCATTATTCCATTTTGTGTCAACAGTTTAAAAGATTGCCAACATTTTTGTACTCAATGCCATAATTATATTGGGACATATTCACGTTCTGCTGGTCGACATTATAAAAGAAGTGTTATTGTATTTTGTATTTGTTATTTTAGTTTGGCTTTAATATATTATTTTTCTGAAGTTCATAATGATACCAAATATACATAAATTCGGCCCTAAGACTATATTTAAAATTCTGTTTTTAATACACATTAATATTCTTTTTAAACACATAATTTTAATAGTAATTAATTGTAATAATATGACAGATATTCTCCTTTAAAAATTATTAAATTTTATCTAAAAATAAATACTTTACTACATACCCATGTTCCAAATATAAATTTCGTAAAAAATAAATTTATATGATAATTCGGTACTTGTACCCTTATTCCGCCCCCTTCCTTCTTCAATGCCTCGACTTTTTTTACTGCGCCGAAAAAATAATCTAGACTGACTTGATTGATATTGCTCCAAGAAAACTTTGATGCGTAAGAACAGCTATGAAAGATCGTGTTAGCTTAAACACAACAAACTTGGCTCTATTGGGAGTGTTTTATTACTTCTTCATTTTTTGGCCCATGGCCGGTTGGTCTTGGCACAATCTTGTGGATCTATTCATTGAAATTTAATGTGTGTAAAGTATTTTTGTCTGATAATGTTTTGTCGATCAATAGAAAATATACCTATATTAGAGTAAATTTAAATGAATAGATAGATATATACTAATTCATCCTTTAATTTTTTTCTTAAAAATTTTAAAATTAATAAAAATCAAATTTAAAATAAAAAAAGAATTATTCGCTAATCAATTATTAAATATATTGATTTTTTCTTTTTTTTTCTTGGCCAATACTCTGACTAAATAATTTGGGTGAATAATTAAGTAAATAAGGATGACTTATCAAAAATAAATATTTTAAGAGATAAAAAAATTTAATATTTTATTTAAAAAATTTATTTATATTTTTTAAGCCTCTTTCTAAATATTTAAAGGCTTTTTTCAGGAAAAAAATATTAAATTTTTTATAATTTTTTTCAAAGAAATATTTTAAAAAATTTTTATTAAAAAAAATTATTTTTCTTTAAAACAATGAATGTACATCCACCAAATTATGATGGAATAATTAAAGGACATATTATTAGTGTAGTAAATCCAACAAATCCAATTAATTCACAAATTTCAATTCCTCAACAATCAAATTTTTATTTAGGTCCATTTTCTCAACAGGTAATATTTTAGAAAAATATTTAATAAATAATAGAATTGTTACTTAAAAACATTAATTATTTTTCAATTTAATAGGTTTATTGCTCTTATTGTAATAAACAAGTTCAAACTAAAGTAAAATATATTGCTGGAACCCTCAATTGGTTTTTATTCATTTTGTTGATATCTATTAGGTATTTTTTGAATTTCTTTAAAAATATATTCAAAATTTTAGTATTATTCTTATATTTGTAAGAACACTTCTTTCTGTGTTGATATCTTTATTTATTTGCTTATTTATTAGCTGGATTCCTTTATGTATTGACAAATTTAAAGATTGTAAACATTATTGTAATCAATGTAATACTTATTTTGGTAAATATAAACGTTTGGAAAGGAAGACAAAACAATCAAATATTGTTATAATTAAATAAATTTATAATTTTATATAATTTTTTATTTAATTGCTTTGTTAAATTTTTTTAGAAAAGTAGTTAAATGTCCGGCGATGTCGCGGGTGTCAATAAGCAACTTTGTTTGACTAGTCACACCTAATCCTTTTAAGAGAAAAGTGGCAGTTAATCCCTTTGACCAGTTATTCTATCAGAAACTTATAGGAGGTTTACATTCTCGATCCTCCCCTCCTATCTAAGCTAAGCCTATAAGTGGTGTGCGGGAGTTCAACATCAATGTAGCGACTTTTACTAAACTTTTCGCGCTCTTTTCCTCCTTCTTTCTCACAAAATCTAATCCTTTTGCCTATGTCGTTGGGGAGGAGGAAAAGGGGTGGTAGAGTGAGCAATAAAATCCTATGAAATGGTGTCCGGAATTTTGGGCACTGGAAAGTTGGGCTCTAATGAATAAACTTACAATTAGTAAAAAGCGCGACATTGATGTTGAACTCCCGTAAACCACTTATAGGCTTAGCTTAGATAGGAAGGGAAGGGTTGAGAGTGTAACCCTTATAAATTTGATAGAATAACTGGTCAAAGGGATTAAATGCCACTTTTCTCTCAAAAGGATTAGGTGTGAAGAGTCAAATAAAGTCGCTTTATTTGACACCTGCGACATCGCCGGACCCCTAACTACTTATAAATTTTTTTTAATAAAATTTATATATTTGTGTTTTTTTAATTTTTATTATTTGGGTTGTTTTTTATTTAAATTTATAATTTGAGTAATATAACAAATTTTATTACTTTGTCTTATCCTTCGCCTCCTCCCAGTGCTATCGTCAATGGATATAGGTAGATGGGTATAATATATGTATTGCCTCAGGCTGGTGAGTTAAAGAAAAACAAAAAGACAATCCTTTTGTTAACTTAAATAACATATCGTGAACTGCCATCCTTTTTATTTTTTTATATTTTTTATATTGATTATTCTCTAAGGTTTTTTCTTTTATATTTTTTTTTGCTTAAGGATAAGAAACGTTTGAAAATTCTTTTTATAAACTTAACATTTTCTAACATTTTAATGCTTAAAGACTATTTTTAGTTATTTAAATATTAAATCCATTTATAAGACCACACAATTGACCTTCCTCTTTGAGTGTTTTTATAACAGAATTTCTTCATATTTTTTAGTATTTTTAAATATTTTTTGGTAAAAAATGAAAGTACCTCCACCTCCTAGTTATGACGAGACAATAGAAACAGAACCAATAAATAATTCTAATATATATCCAACAATACCTGAATCTAAAAATCAACAATTTCAACAACCGTTAATCGGTGTTCAACAAAATATTAATGTTCTAAATCCTCAGCCAAATCCAAATGTTAACATAGTTCTTGGTCCTTATTCACAACAGGTAAAAAAATTAATTTTTAAATTTTTATAAATTAAAAAAAATTATTTATCTTTTTGAAAGGCTTATTGTCCAACTTGTAGACAAATTACTCAAACCAAGGTTAAATATGTCTCTGGTCTTTTTACTTGGACTATATTTTTTGCATGCTTTATATTAGGGTTTGTTTATTAAATTATTTTAATTTAAATTATTATTTTAGATTAATTTTTTGTTGCTGTATTCCATTTTGTGTCAATGGTTTTAAAGATTGCCAACATTTTTGTACTCAATGCCATAATTATATTGGGACATATTCACGTTCTTCCGGTCGAAATTTTAAAAGAAGTGTTATTGTTTTTTGTATTTTTTATTTTATTTTGGTTTTAATATATTATTTTTCTGAAATTCATCATAATAATAAGTCCAAATTCTGATCTAAGATAATCATTAAAATACTTTATTTTAAGCATTTTTTAAAATTCTTTTTAATACACATTAATATTTTTTTAAATACTTGTATTAATGATATTTAAAATAATTTAAAGATATTCTCCTTTAAAAATTATTAAATTTTATTTAAAAATTAATATTTTAAAATGTTTCAAAAATTCTTTTATTTTCCTAAAAATTAAATTTTTATAAAATTCTTTTATTATTTGCGTTATTTTTTATTTAAATTGGCACTTGTGAAGATGGGAGGGTGTTTTTTGCGGACAAATTATTTTTGATTTTTTCCCAAGGCAATAAGAGTGTATATTGACTAACAAAATGTATAAATGTTTTTTACCTTGTCATTTATATTTTTGTTAATCAATTATTCAATAAAATGATTCAAACTCTTAAAAATTTTACTTTGTTACAATTATACACCAAAATAAGCTTACCAGATGATGAATTTAACAGTGGGTTTCTAGTCTTGGTATGCTTCACAAAACAAGAAGATGTATTTGTGGCTCAGAAATGCGTAAAGAAAATTATAAGCAATTGTTTTTTTAATTTGATTTCACAAATTGTAAATAATGAAAAATATATATGCGAATAAAAAAGTCTGCAAAAAAAGTCCGCAAAAAAAGCCCTCCCATCTTCACAAGTGCCTTTAAATTTTATAATTTGACTAAAACACAAATTTTGTTAATATCCATCGTCTCTTCCCTATTTTGAATGAGGCCATTGTTCGATGGATATATAATATTGCCTCAGGTTATATTAAAGAACAAAAGAGAGAACACATTTAATAAAATTTAAAAGTAACCTCATGGACTGCCAGCCTTTTTCTTTTTTATATTTTGTGTTTTATATTGATTATTCTCTAAGGTTTTTTTCTTTTATATTTTTTTGGTTAAGGATAAGACATATTTGACAAATACTTTTTTATAAACTTAGAATTTCCTAACATTTTAATGAATAAAGACTACATAGTTTTAATTATTTAAAAATTAAATCCGGTTATAAGGACACAAATTGTAGCCTACCATTTGGTGTGTATTTATAATCGGGAATTTTATAAATATTTCTTTAATTTTTAGTATTTTTAAATATATTTTGGTAACAAATGAAAGTTCCACCTCCTCCTAGTTATGATGAAGTAATAGCAACAGAACCAATAGATAATTCTAATATATATCCATCAATTTCTGAATTTAATGATCAACAATCATCTCTACAGCCTTTAATAGCTATTCCTCCACAATATAATGAATTATCATCACAAAATGTTAATGTTCCAAATCAGCCAAATCCAAATGTTAACCAAGTTCTTGGTCCTGATCCACAACAGGTAAAAATTTATAGAAAAAAAAATGATTTAAATATTTATTCGACAAGTCTTTCGCTCATCTACCACCTAAAAACTTTTACCAAATCATAAGGATTAAACAAATAAAGTTATGGCTGTACTATAGTATACCGGACGCAAAATTTTGTATCAAAAGACATACCATTCGATTCGTCTCGACGAGCTGAGTCGAATGGTACAACTCTCATGATGCGGAAATTCCTATGAACCGAGATACTGGTCCCTGAAAATCGAAAAACCATAGAGGGGAGTAAGCTCCTCTATGTGATTACCGCGGCTGCTCATAAATTGTTTTCGCTGAATTAATTATTTTGTTGTAATTATAGCTGTAGAATAACGCATGTACCAAAAAGCCAACCAGGGATGGGCTCTCACACGAAGAAGTGATAAAACACCCTATAGGTCCAAGTTTGGCGTGTTTCCATCAAACTTCGATCCTTCATAACTTTGTTCATAATCGTTCAATCACGATGATTTTCATCTCATTCGATAGGTCTCGACGAGCTCTTTCGAATGAGCTATTATACACATATTTGAAATTTTCACCCCAAAAATGTGCTTACTCCCCCCTTTGGGTTTTCGAATTTTAGGAGCTTGTATCTCGACTTTTAGGCATTTCCGCATCATGAGAGTAGTACCATTCGACTCAACTCGTCGAGACGAATCGAATGGTATGTCTTATGATACAAAATTTTGCGTCCGGTATACTATAGTATATCCAAAGTTATTTATTTCACATATACCCCTCAAGTAATCTCTTAAAAGAAAATTCTTGCCTCATCCCAGCATTCAAGCGTTACGGACGTCGCTCGCTTCATTTGGATAACCACGAGTGGTCAATGAGTTAAAGAAGTCTTACCAATTAAATTTATTTATTTATTGTTGTCAATTAATTTTATTTTTAATTAAAATAATTATATAAATTTTTTTTAAGGCTTATTGTCCAATTTGTAGACAACAAAATCGTACTAAAGTTAAACATGTCTCTGGTGTTGATACTAAGAATTTGGTTTGGCTCTTCGTTTTGGCTGGGTTTGTTACTAAAATAATTTATTTAAAAACTATGAAACATCTCAGTTCTTTTAGAGTATAAAAATTATTTTTTCATAATTTTTAATATTTTAATTTTTTAGCTACGTTTTCGGCTGTTGTCTTATTCCATTTTGTTTTAATTGTTTTAAAGATTGCCAACATTTTTGTACTCAATGCCATAATTATATTGGAAAATACCAACGTTCTTCTAGTCGAATTTATATAAGAAATATTATTATTTTATTTTTCTGTTTGCTTTTTTCATATTTTGTTTTAATATTTTTATCGCTCTTTATATATATTGGACCACCAACTGTTGAAGAATGTAAAAAAGTTTGGCATACTTACCAAAAATATAACAAAACTGAATGCATGTAAATGTTTTTCCCTATAAAATTTTGTTAATTGTCAATAAAGATTTAATAATTAAAAAAATAAATTTAAGAAAAGACAAAAAAATTAAAAAATAATAATTTAAGACACAAAATTTTAATTAACTTTTTTAAATAATATTTATTTATTTAGATGCTATCAAGATCTTAAAATTTGCCAATATTCTTTACAAATTCGCCTCACTTGTGATGCTAATACAATTGATAAATATTTTAGTAGAGCAAGAAGTTGTGGTAAATGTCCAGTTGGCGGTCTACCTATGCGCCTTCTTTTTTCTGCGCCGAAAAAATACTCTAGACTGACTTTATTGATATTGCCCCAAGAAAACTGATGTGTAAAAAAGTTATTAAAAGATTGAATTTTGCTGGAACACGTCAAACTTGGATCTATTGGAAATGTTTTATTACTTCTTAGTTTTTGGGCAGATGGCTGATTGGTCTTGGGACAAACTTGAATCTAATCATTGAAATTTACTTTCTAATATGTGCTAGGTATTTTATCGAATGGTGTTTTGTCCATCAATGGAAATCTTACATTAAAGTAAAGTTCAATGATTAGTTCCAAGTTTTTGCCAAGAGAAACCAGCTATGGGCCCAAAAATGAAGAAGTAATAAAAACATTTCCAATAGATCCAAGTTTGACGTGTTCCAGCAAAATTCAATCTTTTAATAACTTTTTTACACATCAGTTTTCTTGGGGCAATATCAATAAAGTCAGTCTAGAGTATTTTTTCGGCGCAGAAAAAAGAAGGCGCATAGGTAGACCGCCAACTGGACATTTACCGAAGTTGTTATGTAATATATTCTGATTGTTCTTCTAAAAATAATAATGAATGTAAAATTATAATGTGTGATTGTTTTAAGTATTTATTTTTATCAAATAAAAATATTTCTATTTTTAGAACATTTATTGGGTGTATTAATAAAAAGAAATGTAGACCATTTAGAATATAAACATTTAAACAACTACAGAAAACCTCCAAATATTGTTATAGTTGAACAAATGTGGAAAAGGAAAAGTTTAATGTATTTAAGATTTAATTTTTTGTGATTTGAATTTTTATATTCCTTTTTTAAATATAATGGAAAAATAAATTTTTATAAAATTCTTTTATTATTTGGGTTATTTTTTATTTAAATTTTATAATTTGACTAAAACACAAATTTTATTATTATCCATTGTCTCTTCTCTATTTTAAATGAGTGCCATCGTTCAATGAATATATAATACATATATTGCCTTTTGTTATATTAAAGAAGAACAAAAGAGAGAACACATTTAATAAAATTTAAAAGTAACCTCATGGAATGCCAGCCTTTTTCTCTTTTTTTTTATGTTAAATATTGATTATTCTCTAGGCTTTTTTCTTTTATATTTTTTGGTTAAGGATAAGACACATATTTCAAACTTAACATTTCCTAACATTTTAATGACTAAATATTAGTTGTATTTAAAAAAATTAAATAATTACATCAATGGCCTTCCCTTTGGGGTGTACTTATAACCGGAATTTTTCATATTTTTAACTATTTTTGTTTTGGTAAAAAATGAAAGTTCCACCACTTCCAAGTTATGATGAAACAATATCAAAAGAAGTAACACATAATTCCAATATATATCCAACAATTACTGAATTTATTCCACCACCTCCTAGTTATAATGAAACGACAGAAACAGCACCAACATATAGTTCTAATAATGTATATCTACCAATTTATGAATTTAATTATCATCAACCATTTCTACCACCTACACAATATAATGGAGAGTCATCGCAAAATGTTGGAGCTTCAAATCCTTATTTAAATCCAAATGTTGACCAAATTATTGGTTCTAAACCACAACAAGTAAAAATGTTTTAAATATTTAATTAATAATCCGATTAGGCTTTCACTCATTTATCACCTAAAAACTATTTTTCTTGCATAAAAAAATATGAGAATGCATAAACCATTTAAATTTACCCTCAAAATTATTTTAAAGATTTGAAAAATTAAATCAATAATAACAAAATCACAGTTAAAAAACAAAATTATTATTACACGTAAGAGTGGTAAATGAGTGAAAGTTTTACAAATAATTCATTTATTTATTGTTAATTAATTTTTAAATAATAAAATTTATTTTTTGAAAGGCTTATTGTTCAATTTGTAATGAAAATACTTTAACTGAAGTTAAATATGAGTCTGTTATTTGTACTTGGGTTATGGCTTATTTCTGTGTTATGACTGGGTTTGTTATTAAATTTATTTATTTAAAACCTGGAACTTATTTCTTAGGTGCTAGTCCACTTTACGAGTCCAAATAACTTTTATGAGTCCAATCTAAATTTGAGTCCAAATGAGATTTGTGAGTCCAATGGAACTATATGAGTCCATTAAAAAATTTATGAGTTCAAACAAGTTTTGGTATATAAATAAAGTTTCATTTAAAAGAATATGAGAATAGGTCCCAGGGTCCATTTTCTAATTTTTTAAAATAATTGTGTTGATCCCGGGACTGGGAATTCCGGTTTTCTTACAAAAACTGGAAAGGGACTCGGGAAACGGGACCTGGACTGTTGTAACCTCAAGTACGGTTACAATACTAGAATAACACAGAAGTCGAGAAGCTAGCAAAAGCGCTTTATCACAAGGGCAATAACAATAGAAGATGAAGGCAATAAGGAGAATAGAATAACTTTGGGACTTTGGACTAAGACTGAATACTAATACACCGACTAGTAAAAGGCTTCGCCTTTTATACTATCTATTCGCCACCCCAACATGGACCCATAGCGGTAATCACTTAAATGAGACTGTAATTGCTTATCAAAACTTGTTTGGACTCATAAACTGTGATTGGACTCATATACTTTCATTGGACTCATAAACTGGACTAGCAACGAAATTATCCATCCTTTTAAAGAATAAAACCTATTTTTAGAATAATTTTTCAATTGTTTCAATAATTTTTTAAATTATTTTTTTAGATTAACTTTCTGCTGCTTTGTTATTCCATTTTGTTTTAATTGTTGTAAAGATTGCCAACATTTTTGTACACAATGTCATAATTATATTGGGATATATGAACGTTTTTCTAATCCAGATTATGTAAGAAGTGTTAAAGTTTGTTATTTATGTTTGTTTGTTATTAATATTTTTATTATTGTTATTTTGCTGACCAGATAGCCAGAACTTCGATTTAGAAATAAATATATTAAGTCCAAATAAAGATTCTTTGGTCTTCTTAAAAATAAATTTTTATAAAATTCTTAATTATTTGGGTTATTTTTTATTTAATTTTATATTGACAAAAACACAAATTTTGTTAATATCCATCGTCTCTTCCCTATTTTAAATGAGGCCATAGTTAGATGGATATATAATATTGCCTCTGGTTATGTTAAAGAAGAACAAAAAAGAGAACACATTTAAT
This sequence comes from Meloidogyne chitwoodi, assembly GCA_015183035.1. NCBI lineage: Eukaryota > Metazoa > Nematoda > Chromadorea > Rhabditida > Meloidogynidae > Meloidogyne > Meloidogyne chitwoodi. The sequence continues at coordinate 1,713,900 of JACZZP010000011.1, forward strand.
AAAATTTAAAAGTAACCTCATGGACTGCCAGCCTTTTTCTTTTTTATATTTTGTGTTTTATATTGATTATTCTCTAAGGTTTTTCTTTTACGTTTTTTGGTTAAGGATAAGATACATATGTATTTAAAACTTAGTATTTTTAAGGTTTTAATGCCAAAAAACAAAGTAGTATTTATTTAAAAATTAAATACAGTTGGGTGTTCTTATAACCGGATTTTTTCTTATTTTTTAAATTTCTAGTATTTTTAAATATTTTTGTTTTGGTAAAAAAATGTTACCACCTCCTAGTTATGTTGAAATAATAGAAACATCACCAACACATAATTTTAATGTGTATCCATCAATTTCTGAATTTATTCCACCTCCTCCCAGTTATGATGATGAAACAACAGCACCACTCTACAACCTTTAATAGCTATTCCTCCACAATATAATGAATTATCATCTCAAAATGTTAATGCTCCAAATCCTCAGGCAAATCCAACTATTGATCAAGTTTTTGGTCGTTATCCACAACAAGTAAAAATTTATTTTTAAAAATGTTTTAAATTAATTCGACTAGGCTTTAGCTCATCTACCACTTGAAAACTATTTTTCTTGAATAAAAAAAATTTGTAGAAGCTTAAAAACATTTAATAGTGATCAAAAGTTAAATTTTTTGAAGATTTGAAAAATTAAATAAATTATACCAAAGTCACAGAGATTAAAAAACAAAGTTATATGTAATTACTTATTTCATATATTGGTATACCCTAATCTCCTTAGAGAGAAAGTTTTTGCCTGAAAGGAGGATGCCAGGCATGTCAAGAATTACAGTGAGAGTGGTCGATGAGTGAAAGCCTTACAAATAATTAATTAATTTATTTATTGTTAATTAATTTTATTTTTAAATTTTGAATATTATTGTTTTTTTTGAAAGGCTTATTGTCCAACTTGTAAGCAAAATAATCTAACTGAGGTTAAATATGAACCTAGGTTTTGTACTATTAATTGGGTTATTCTCTGCATTACAACTGGGTTTGTTTATTAAGTTATTGTATTAAAAATTAAAAGAAATTTTCTTAATTTTTTTAGATTAGTTTTCTGCTTTTGCCTAATTCCATTTTGGATTAATAGTTTAAAAGATTGCCAACATTTTTGTACTCAATGCTATACTTATATTGGGACATATTCACGTTCTCCTGATGAAAATTATAGAACAAATATTATTATTATTTGGTTCTTTTTGCTTATTTTTGGACTTGTTTTATATAGTTCTTTATTTGATGATGATATAAATAAAAACCGAAGTGTATGAAAATTTATTCGACCCGAAACTTACACCATTAAAAGGTTCAAAAAGTGGTAAAGTACTAAAAAGTCAGTTCAGCTGATCAATTGTATGAATTTGGTACAGAAAATATTTTCAAAATTTAATAAATAAAATATAAATAAACTTTTAGTTTTTTTTAATTTTAATAAATAATTTCTATTATATTTATTATATTTGGATTAAAAAATTCAAAAATTTAAATAAAATATTTAACTAAATCCTTTATTATAATTAAAATTTAAAAAAATTTTAAATATAAAAATATTATAATATTCCCTTAAAATAAATTAAAATTTAATTTATTTTCTCTTAAATGGTTAATGAATCATCATACTATATTTATGTTAAAAAAATACTTTAATATAATTTTTCTATTACTCTATTTTACTAAAGTAAAATAACTAAAAAATAAATAAATATTACTGCCAGCCTTTTCTTTTTTCTATAGACATATTTATTTATTATTTTGTTAAATATTGATTATTCTAAGGTTTTTCTTTTTTCATGTGATAGAGACAATTGTTTGACAAATAAATAATTTTTTTTTAATTTATTTTCTTAAAATTTTAATGGAGATTATTTTATTAGTTTATTTATAATTTTAAAGTTCTGATATTTAAATTTTAAAACCAGAAACATATTTTTACAAAGTAAAACTAATTGAAATAATAATTATATATTTTTTAATTTTTATTTAAAAATGAAATCCTGTTATAATGATGGGTGTCCTTATAACAGGATTTTTTAAATATTTTTTAAGTTTCTAGTATTTTTAAATAATTAAAAAAATGAAAGTGCCACCACCTCCTAGTTATGATGAAACAACAGGAACAGCACCACCAACAGATAATTCTAATAATGTATATCCACCAATTCCTGAATTTAATGATCAACAATCATTTCCACAACCTTTAATGGACGTTCCTCCACAAAATGATGATGCTCCATATTCTCAGGCACATCCAAATGTTAACCAATTTCTTGGTCCTTTTCCACAACAGGTAAAAATTAATTAAATTTTAAATATTTATTTTCTTAAAGGCTTTTTGTCCAACCTGTAAGCAACATACTCTTACTGAGGTTAAACATGTTTCTGGTCTTTTTACTTGGATTTTGGTTTTTGTCTTTATTATATTTGGGTTTGTTTATTAAATTATTTATTTATAAATTTTGAGACTTCTTCACCCTTTTAGAATATAGCTTTTTTAAATTAATTTTTGAATAGAAAACTAAAATTTAATTTTTCGGTAATTTCAGTTATTTATTATTTTTTCTATTATTTTTTTAATTATTTTATTTTTTAAAGCTTTATTTGCTGCTGTTGTCTAATTCCATTTTGTGTTGATAGCTGTAAAGATTGCCAACATCGTTGTACTCATTGCTTTACTTATATTGGGACATATCAGCGTGTTTTTGGAAGTACTCGAAGTTTTCAAAGAAATGTTATTATTGTTAGACAAAATTAAATTTAATTATAATTTGATGAATGATGGGGATTGTTCACGTGCTTATTTATTTTTCGTGTTTTTTGAATTATTTTTTCCCATTATTTTTGGATTTTCCACTTCTTGAGTTCCCTATCACTTTTATTTGACGAAAATAAACTACAATTTACTTTTTGGAATTAAACATAAGAATTTTATACTGAGATGAGATGTTTATTTGTCTTAAAACGCACTCTAAACTTGTTTACAACAAAAATAATGTTTAAATTTTAATGATTTTATTGATTTTTATGTGAAAAAATGAGTTTTTGGTGGAATTTTATTTTGCAAATTAAATGAGAAAAAATGAAAATTTGAGAACAAAAAAATAAATTAGTTTATAAGATAAAAGCTTAAAATTTATAACCTGAAAAATTAATATTTCTTTGATTTCACAATTAAAAAATAAGATAATGGTGAAGGGATAATTTTAAATTAAATTTAAAATTTTCTTCTAAAAAATTACCGACAAATGGACTTGACATAAAAATATAAAGTTTGCTTGATACTAGACGAGGCTAGAGGAAAGTATAGTAGAAGAATGGTAGTATTTGGTAAGAAAATTTATTTAAAAATGAATAATAAAATATTAAATATAAAGAAGTTAATTTATATTTTTGATTAATTTTAAAACTTAAATGAGCAGGATATAATACTCAGGATATCAAAATTAACATTTTAATATTCAAAGAAAAATAAGGAATTTTAGCCGACCAGAATCAGGCATTGGAAAACTGGGAATTTTACCTATAGTTTGTTTATTTTTTTAATAGAGAAAAATAAATTTAGAATTAACAAATAAAATAATTTTTACTTTAAAAAGGCACAACAGTCAACAACAAAAAGGCCTCTTAATAATTAAATCTTAAAAGTTTCAGCTGAAAATGTAAGCAAATAAGCATCATTCCAACAACTTTTAAGAATGATAAAAATAAAATATGTAAAAAAGTATACAACTCAATATTTAACCATCTGATGAACATCCAGTTCCGTGAGTTCTAAAATGACGAGGAAAATTTTCAACAGGATGATAACCTTCACAAACGGGACATCGCTTTTTGTCTATTAAGTAATCCTCACGAATATCTTCGAATGGTTTTTGAGTATAATTGTCACGAAGATAATTCAAAAGTTCTTCCGGTGTTTTAAGCAAAAAAACATCATATCCAATCTGAAAAAGTTTCATTTGAATGTTTTTTTATTAAAAAAGATTCAGACAATCATTAAATATCCAAAAGCTTCCAATAATAAATAACATAAAAAAATAATGTTTTGTAGCTTTAGTGTTTGGCCTTTTTCAGTTTTAAGGCATTTGTCAAAAAAGATTTAAAAAATATATACTTACACTTTCCGCAAATTTTTTCGTCTCCAAACGTTCGGTAATCAATATTAAATTTTTCTTTGAAAATTTATTACGTAAACGCATCATAACATTTTGCAATTCAGTGTTGCTTCGATTAATACAAAACACTAAAAATTTTATTTAAATTAAATTTAAGAAAAATACCGTTATCTGACTTAATGTATTCAGACATTCTTCCTAACATTAAAGTTGCCAAGGATCCTGCAATACTGCCATTCATTGGTTGGTACGAAATAACAGCATTTACGCACTCGCTTAAAATTATTTGAATGCATTACTCATCTTTCACAATAATTTATAATTTTAAATCTTGGACTTAATTCAACAAATTAGACCCTTCTTAATTATAAACATAACTGACTTAAGAACAAAGTTTGCATATGACCAAAGGTCACATCTTGATATGTTTTAAAGCAAAACGTTCCTAGGTTAGTGTTTTAAAAGTTGTTTTGCCCCTCATCAACTACTGAGTGATATTTTACAAAAAATCAAATGAGGATCTAACCCAGCACTTTAGTATAAAATTGAAATAAACCTTCGAAAGATCATGCTTAAGCAGTCCCTATAAAATGCAAATATTTGTCCTTGATTCGTAGTCTTAATTATAATATATAAAAAATATGAAGAATATAAAAAGTTAAACCTCAATAGACTGAACATGGTTGAACAAAACTTCCGGATCAATTTCAAATGGTCTAATAAACTCTGTAAGAAAATAAGTTAGATATCATTCTAATACTTTAATGATTAACATAGTTCTTATAACTTTAAAAAGAATTAAAAACTCAAATAGGTGTTTTTATATTTTTGGATCTCAGCAGTTCAAAAAAATATCAAACGAGATCTGATTCTATTTGAAATTGCTTGCTTTGGCTTTCGCTCTTATTTAATCTTATATAAATAATAAATTTAAATCAAACCGAAAAATTCTTGAAAACTTTTATTTTGTTCAAATCGGTCTCGGATAACATCACATTTTCGAGTTATTGATAAAATATTTGAATGATTCGTTTCACTTAAGAATGAGGTTGAAAGCAGTTTTGTTGAAATTGAACAATTATATTTAGCCTTAAACGCCATAATTTCCTATAAATTAAAATATTTTATAATCAATTTTTAATTTTATAATAAAATAGTAATCTATACTTAATGACGCGGTTAATGAGAAAATGGTTACTGACAATGATTTATGAACAAGTACCAGGTTATATATGTAAAGTTCCAAATGTTACCATGATAAAAACAAATCTTTAAAATTATCTTACCAACGCATTGCGAGAATCAATAATGTTCACATTATTGATATGTGAATCATTTAATAAAAAGCCATGTCGTATTATATTTGTCAAAGCATCACTCAGCAAATTGTCAAACAATGGAACCAAACAAGATAAGTCATCCCATAGAAACACAGTTGTTTGATGAACACGCTGTAATGAGGATTTTAAAAAAAGTTTAATGTTTATTGTGTTAATAATACATGAGTACTCGATCCCATTTGAATTTAATATCAAATAAATAGAGAATATTAAATTTAATTATTCTAAAAATTATTAAAAATCAATATAAATTTAATCTTATTTTCAAAATATGGAAGTGAACATCATTTTAATATCTATTAAATTTAAATAGGTGTTGGCGAAGTGTATTTTTAACCTTTAAACGGGTCAAAAACGTTTAGCGAACCCACATCTCAGTGTTCGACAATTAGGTCAACGGCCAAAAATTAACCAGTTACTTTTGGTTTTGTGAAATAAGATAATTTGTCCTGCCGTGGACCGAAATGTTGGAGTCACGTTTAGGGTGAAAAAGGAAATATTTGTGTTGGCATTTTGTCCAGTTTGTCTTTTGTTAGATTAATTTTTAGAAATGACATTTTATCCTTCGGAACGGAATTTCATCTTTAACTTATGTGAATATAAATTTTTGTAAATATTTTTTATTTGACTTTTCAAATATAAACCTAATATCAATTTCTGTTAAACTACAAATCTAGATAATGGACAATAAACTTAAATTTCATTAACCAATTAAACTGTTATACAATTGTCTTATTTTAACCTGAATATCTTTTGCCAATTGGTCAAATTGCCAATTCGGTCAAGTAATAAATCGCCCCCAATAGATCCAAATTTCTGCGGGACAACTAGTTGTAAGATATTTGACCAATTGGCTAATTAGATATTCAGGGTTTCGATATTCATTGGTAGACCCATTTAAAATATAGAAAAATTTACCTCCATAATATTTTTAAAATTTTTTCCTACAAATAGTTTGACAATACCAGAAGATGTTAATATATTGTACCAGCAGTATTTTCTGATTTTATTTTTTGTTGTTGACATTTTATTGCTAAAATACATATAAAAATTTAATCTAATTTTTTATTTTTCAAAACTAATACTTCCAGTTTTTCAATAAATTTTACTTTTGGAATTTGATGCTCTCAGGCTTTTTAATGGGATTGAACCATGTCCTTGAAGTAAATTCTTAATTTAGTTAAATTCCTTATGTCAAAAATGTTATGGATCAGAAATATTCTTGAACAAAATTTTAAAAAATAACGAAATACTTTTGATTAAAAAAAATAAATTTTTGATTATAAATGTTAATGGTTCAATTTGATACAATTCCATTATTCCTTTAAATTGGTATTTTGAATGGTTTGTCATTTTTATTTAAAATTGGTTAAAATTGATAATCTTATGCACAAAAATCAAAAGGCCTTTAGAAATATATTAAATTAAAAAATAGTCTCAACCTAAACACCGTTTTTGTGATATACCTAGTCTAGTCAATAGTTAACTTCTTATTATCTTTTTAGGAATATTTCAAAAAATCGGTTATTTTATAATTTTGTGTAATTAAATTAAATATTACCATGCTTTTAATTTAATATAATATAAATTACAAGATGCTTTAAATATATCAATAAGAAGTTCAAGAGGCATTGTTTTTGTTTGATTTATTAATTTTTTTATTATATTATTTTGTTGATGTTTGTCTTGATCCATATTTTTTAAAAAATATAAGAAAGTTTTTCTTTATACGAAAGGTTTTTTAATTTAAAGAGAAGAGATCTTAAATATAAAAATAATGTTTTGCATAAAATTTGAAAAAGCATTTTTTATTTAATTTTAATTTTATTTTATAAGCATAATTTATTTATTTTACAGGGTCAAATTGATTACTTATATTTGTCCCCCATTTTCTATAAAAATAATGTGGTCAGATGACCTTGACATGAAGGCGTAGTAGTACTTTTTATTGATGCCAAAAAGTATAAAGATGAAGAAAAAACGATGGATAAAAATTAAATTAGGTAAAAATATTTAAAATAAATAAAGATTTTAAAAATTCAACTTTCTTAATTTATTTATTTTTAATTAAATTGTGAATATAAATCTTTAAAAGATTTTGTAAAATAATTTTAAGTAAGGGTATTTTATCTCCTGAACATTTTTTTAAATTATTTTTTAAAGCTTTATTTGCTCTGTTGTTCCATGTTCATAAAGTTTTTTAATAATAAACTTAAAATTTTAGTTTCTTAATTTTCTAATTAAATTATATTAATATTTTGTACTTTTCCTTTTTTAATTTATTTAATACGTAAAATTTTACATCCTCCTAATTAAATATAATAAACAATTTAATCAATCTCTTCTAAAAATGCGACAATATTTTTAAAACATCATTTATTTATTTTAAAATTACTTATCTGATTTAATTAATTTTTGTTTTATTTATAAAAAAATATTTTAATCATTTTTTAAATCTTAAATTTAATATATTTAAAATTATCAAAATTAATTTTAAATATATTTGACTCCCCAAATAAAGATACAAAAATTAAACAGAAAGCGTATCCAATGTTAACATTGATTATGGAATCTAAACTAGTGAAAGCGTGCACAACTCAGTAGTGTAGATACATGGGGTGTAAGAAAAGCATAATGTATTAAAAAATTTGGAAAGTTAAAAAAAATTTTGGGTAAAAAATATTTTTGGTTGTTAAAAAGCCCTAACGGGCTTTGGGGCGCGCTTCGCGCGCTGCTAGAAGTTTTAAATATTCTTGTTAAATGTGCGGGGGTCCCAATGTTTATTACACCTCGGGCCTTCAGCCCTCGCACCTTCATAATAGTCGATTTCCCATTATCCTTATGAACTCACGCCTTTTTTAAATTTATTTGGCCATTTCAGTGCCACACTCAATTTGGGCACCAAAATGACATGCTCATTGAATTTCCCATGCTCGATTAGCTATTATTCCCTTAAATCCCGTATTATTTTTAAAAATTTTTTATTAGGCTGTTTCATTGCGACACTCAACTCTGTCACCATAATAACCTGTCCCAAAAAATTCCCCATAGTCGATTACTATTATCTCCAATAAATCTCACATTATTTTTGAATAAATATTTTATTTTTAAATATTTTTTTATTTGACCGTTTCATTGACACACTCAACACTAACACCATAATAACTGTACTAAAAAATTCCCCAGTCGATTACTATTATCTTCAATAAATCACACATTATTTGAATAAGAATTTATTAGCTCGTTTCAATGCCACTCAATTTTGGCACCAAAATGACCATGTCTATTGAATTCCCACTATTCGATTACCCATTGTCAAAATGTTTTATCATTCTGATAGTATCAACTCGGGCCTTCGGCCTCGGTTCTTCATTGCAGATGGATGTCACATCTCGGGACTTCGGCCCTCGTTTCTTTATTACAAACGGATTAACTCTGGCCTTCGGCCCTCGTTCTTCATTACAGATGGATCACCTCAGGCCTTCGGCCCTCGGTTTTTTAATACAGATGGACACCTCAGGCCTTCGGCCCTCGTTTCTTATTACAGATGGATCACCGCTGGCCTTCGACTCTCGTTTCTTCACTATAGATGGATCACCTCGGGCCTTCGGCCCTCTGTTCATCATTGCAGATGGATGTAACATCTCGGGCCTTCGGCCGTCGTTTCATAATTTCAGATGGATCACACCTCGGACCTTCGGCCATCGTTTCTTCATTGCATATGGTGTCACACCTCTGGCCTTCGGCCCTCGTTTCTTAATTGCAGATGGGTGTCTCACCTCGAGCCCTCGCTTCATTATTTCAGATGGATGTCACACCTCATCCTTCGGCCCTCGCTTCTACATTTCATATGGGTGTCAAACCTCGGGCCTTCGGCCATCGTTTCTTCATTGCATATGGGTGACACACCTCGGGCCTTCGGCCATCGTTTCTTCATTGTATATGGGTGTCACACCTCGGGCCTTCGGCCCTCGTTTCTTCATTGCATATTTGTGTCACACCTCGGGCCTTCGGCCCTCGTTTCATCATTGCAGATGGATGTCAGACCTCGGGACCTCTGTTCAACATTTCATATGGGTGTCAAACCTCGGGCCTTCGGCCATCGTTTCTTCATTGCATATGGGTGACACACCTCGGGCCTTCGGCCATCGTTTCTTCATTGTATATGGGTGTCACACCTCGGGCCTTCGGCCCTCGTTTCTTCATTGCATATTGGTGTCACACCTCGGGCCTTCGGCCCTCGTTTCATCATTGCAGATGGATGTCAGACCTCGGGACCTCTGTTCAACATTTCATATGGGTGTCAAACCTCGGGCCTTCGGCCATCGTTTCTTCATTGCATATGGGTGACACACCTCGGGCCTTCGGCCATCGTTTCTTCATTGTATATGGGTGTCACACCTCGGGCCTTCGGCCCTCGTTTCTTCATTGCATATTGGTGTCACACCTCGGGCCTTCGGCCCTCGTTTCATCATTGCAGATGGATGTCAGACCTCGGGACCTCTGTTCAACATTTCATATGGGTGTCAAACCTCGGGCCTTCGGCCCACGGTTCATCCTTGCAGATGGATGTCAGACCTCGGGTCTTCGGCCCTCGGTTCTACCATTTCAGATGGATGCCACATCTCGGGCCTTCGGCCCTCGGTTTATTATTACATATGGACACCTTGGGCCTTCGGTTCTTCATTCAGATGGATGCTTCAACTCAGCTTTCTGGGATCCTTTTTCTGATGGATATTAAAACTAAACTCACTGTGCCTCATTTTAAAGGGATGCTACAACGCAGCCTTATATATACCCCTTTTCTCGTAGGTTTCACCCTCATAACCCCCATAGCTAAAATTTTGACCCACCGTAACTTGGTCAAAACTGACCCAAAAATTTAAATAAAAATATTTTTAGACTCAGCTTCATGAGGGCTTTCAAATGATATATCATTTGCCCATATTACATTAATTTTGATGTCTGCCATTTTTTACCTCAAAATTTTGATGGGATTTTATGCCAAAAATTTTAAAAATTCACAACTTTTTCAAAAGAAACCTTTTTTAACTTTTTAAAATGATATTATGTGTTAAAAAATGAGCTTTATTGTATAAAAATACTTTCAGTCCAATCCAATGGCAAAAACCCCGAAAAATTTTCAAAAACCCGAATATTTTATTTTTAAGTTTTTCGACCATAAGTACCCCTAACTTTAAAATTTTTCAACTTTTTCTTCATTCAAAAAATAACTAATTTTTTGCTTTATTTAATAACCTTTGTTACAGTCTAATCTGACCAAAATTCACAAAGTTAAGGTCAATTGAATTTTTTGGAAATATTCGAAAAGGGGTACCCCTTTGGAAAAATAATATGGAAAATTTTAGTTGATTTTTTTTCGAAAAAATCGATTTTCTGAGGTAATAATACTACAATTGCAATTTTGTAAATTTGTACAATTATGCTTTTGTACTATTGCACTTTTGTACAATTGTAATTTTGACAGTTGTACTATTGTACTTTTGTAAAATTTTACAATTGTACATTTGTGATTTTGTACATGTAATTTGTACAATTGCAATTTTGTACGTTTATACATTTGTACTTTTGTAAAAGTTTACAATTGTACGTTTGTACAATTGCAATTTTGTACATTTGTACTTTTGTACAATTGTACTTTTGTAAATTTGTATTTGTACATTGCTTCATAACTTTGCTTCAATTTCCCCTGCTTCAAAACCTTGCTTCACTTTTTCCCCTGCTTCAGAAACTTTGCTTCACATTTTTTCTCTTCTTTTATGACAGGTCACTCTCAACTGATTGATATATCTTAAAGGCTTTTCAAAGTGTCTCAGACTCAAGTGTCTCAGACTCAAGTGTCTCAGACTCAAGTGTCTCAGACTCAAGTGTCTCAGACTCAAGTGTCTCAGACTCAAGTGTCTCAGACTCAAGTGTCTCAGACTCAAGTGTCTCAGACTCAAGTGTCTCAGACTCAAGTGTCTCAGACTCAAGTGTCTCAGACTCAAGTGTCTCAGACTCAAGTGTCTCAGACTCAAGTGTCTCAGACTCAAGTGTCTCAGACTCAAGTGTCTCAGACTCAAGTGTCTCAGACTCAAGTGTCTCAGACTCAAGTGTCTCAGACTCAAGTGTCTCAGACTCAAGTGTCTCAGACTCAAGTGTCTCAGACTCAAGTGTCTCAGACTCAAGTGTCTCAGACTCAAGTGTCTCAGACTCAAGTGTCTCAGACTCAAGTGTCTCAGACTCAAGTGTCTCAGACTCAAGTGTCTCAGACTCAAGTGTCTCAGACTCAAGTGTCTCAGACTCAAGTGTCTCAGACTCAAGTGTCTCAGACTCAAGTGTCTCAGACTCAAGTGTCTCAGACTCAAGTGTCTCAGACTCAAGTGTCTCAGACTCAAGTGTCTCAGACTCAAGTGTCTCAGACTCAAGTGTCTCAGACTCAAGTGTCTCAGACTCAAGTGTCTCAGACTCAAGATACATTTGTACAATTGTACTTTTGTACAATTGTAATTTTGTACAATTGTACTTTTGTAAATTTGCACAATTTTACTTTATACAATTGTACTTTTGTACAATTGTACTTTGTTACAATTGTACATTGCTTCAGTTTTAACTTGCTTCAACCCTTGCTTCACTTTTTTCCTGCTTCAGAAACTTTTTGCTTCACATTTTCCCACTTCTTTTATGACAGGTCACTCTCAACTGATTGATATATCTTAAAGGCTTTTAAATTTTTCAATTTACAAAAAATTTCGGGATTTTGAATTTTTGCCCCCCAATAACTACCTTTTAAATTCGAAGTTCGACTTCGAGTTTTTTCCTACGGATATCTAATTGTTCTGCTTCAATCGCCTCCCAGCAGAACTTTTCCGCTATCTCATACCGTTCCCGAGATATCCATGTGACCATCGCGATTTAGGTACCAAGGGACCCCCGCAGGTCCGAAGTCATAATTTTTCCTGATAGCCCATAAAAAGTACCCAGCAAGATGTGAAACTTTTAGAGCTCTAACTTTATCCGTTAAAGAGCTTTAATTTTTTTTAAATTTGTTGTTAGCTATTATAAATCTATACTAATTAAATAATAATTCTAAATTAATAAATGAAGAACAACAAACTAATAATATTGAAGAGAGAATTAGCATTGATTCTCAAGATGTAATAAATCTATTTTTTATTTTTAAGGACTAATTATTTAAATTCTTAAATTTTACCTAAATAAATTTATTTATTTAAGTCTCAATTAATGGATGCCTCAGATTTATTAGTTGATAAGTCAAAAAAATCGAATAATTCTGATGAATCGGATATAAAGGTAAATATACTTATAAATATATTTTTATTATTTTTTAATCAAAAATATTTAAATGTTAAATAAACTCACAAAAATAACTTTATTTAAATTTTAGTTTATAAAAAAACTTGTATTAAAGCAAATATTAAAAATTATAATTTGTTTATCTTTTATTGTATTAATATTTTTAATATTTGGTCTGTGAAACATTTTGCTGTTCAAAATATGGAAAATATTTTAATTTTTTACAAAAAGAACAATTTTAGCAAAAATTTTATATCCTCATAATTTTAATGAAAATTGATCTTTTATCTAATTATTTTTTATTTTTATTTTAATGATAATTAAAAATAATTAATTAATTACTTTATTATTTTAAAATAAATTTCTAAATAATTTTAAATAAAATTTTGAATTTTATTATAAATTAATTTATCGAAAATATTTAGTTAATTTATGAAATAAAAAATTTAAATAAAATATAGATGTCTCACTTACATTAATTGATAAAATAGAATTAGGCGAAAAGCTAAAAATATATTAGGCATTATTATTATTATTTAATCAAACAAATTTTTAAAAAATAAAATTTTTCTTTGATTAAACTCAAAGTAAACGTTCTTCCATAAAAAAATATTTTTTTTTTAAATTTTAGGATTCAAACATAAAGGAAATATTAATATGTATAGTTAAGTTATTCTTAATTGGATTATCAATATATATTTTAATAAAATTCAATAATTGGATAGATGAAACTTTTTGTTGTATTACAGGATTTGTAGGATATAAGTCATGCGAAAGATCAATTTTTACAATTATTTTTAAACCAGAAGATTTTAGTAAAAATTGCACAATTAACCTATAAATATAATTTTTATTGCTTCATTTTAATAATTAATTAATTGTTAATTAATTAAAAATAATTAATTATTTAATTTGTACTTGTGTATTATTGTTCTCACATTTTTTAACAATTTCTAGATAAACAATTTGATACTATTCATTTCCTCAGACCAACAGAAGATAAAGCGCAATATATTTAAAAAATAATAAGTTTTGTGTTTGGAAACCAATTTCCATTTCTAACTGGCGATATCCCTTTATATTATATTGTCACTTTTGACATGTTCCAAAATATAATTTCATTTAATGTCCATTGTAACATTTTATATTTTTTGGTAAAAGACCACACTATTGCAAAAATGTATTGGCAGCTATCTCAGTTGTTGGTAAATCCCAAAATTTAATTTAATTAATATAAAACCATACGGGTATTTTAATTTTTATATCTAAATAAAATAAATACATTGTTAATTAAAATAAAATAAATGTTAATGTTTACAGAAGAATAAAGCTACCTTCAAAAAATACTATTTAGTAAATAAATAATTTTTAATACTAGTTTTTAAAATGTGCGTACAGATAATACACAAATACCAATTTTTTTACTGAGAATATATTTTTAAATATTTATTTAAATTTATATAATTTTTTATTAATTAATAATAAACTTAAAATTCGTTTTTTATTTTCTAATTAAATTATAATATTGTTTTTGTACTTTTGTTTAAATTTAACGTTTATTTCTAAGTAAAATTTTACATCCTTTTAATTAAATATATAATAAACAATTTAATCAATCTCTTCTAAAAATGCGACAATATTTTATTTATTTTTTAACGTCATTTATTTAATTTTAAAATTAATTTGAATTAGTTACCTCCTTTTGTTTTATATATTTAAAAAAATATTTTATCATTTTTTAAAATAAATTTAATATATTTAACTTACATTATAAGAACAACAAAAGTACCCAATATTATCATTAATTATGGAATCTAAAGAAAATAATAATTCTAAATTAATAAATCAAACTAATAATATTGAAGAAAGAATTAGCATTGATTCTCAAGAGGTATTGAGGCGTGTTAAAACATCAATTATTGACTCTAAATTAAATAATAATACTCAATTAACAAATGAACATCAAACTGCTATTATTGAAGAAAAAATTAATATTAATTCTCAAGAAGAGGTAATGAAGCTATTTTTTATTTTTAATGACTACTTATTTAAATTATTTTAATTCTCTTAATTTAATATTTTACAAAATTTATTATACCAAAATTTTGTTTTGATGATTATTTATTTTTATTTAAGTCTCAATTAATGGATGCTTCAGATTTATTAGTTGATACTAAATCAAAAAAATCGAATAATTCTGCTGAAGCAATTTTAATGTTAAAATATCGTTGTTGTATTTATTTATGTAAAAATTCAATAGAACTATTTTGGTATGTAAATATTATTTAAAAAATTTTAATATAAATTAATTTATATTTTTATTAAAAATTATTAAAATAAAAAGTCTTTATTTGAATTATTTTTACCTCAAAACTTTAAAAAAAATTTAAAAAATTATAAAATAAATATAATAAAAATTAAAATAAATTTTAATTTTAGTAAAGTTTTGATTATTTTATTAATAATGTTTGTTATTTATTTAATAAGTGGTGAAGCAACTCTTAAAGAATGTGATAAATTCATGACTTCTGAAGAAATATTTAATTTTACTGAATGCAGGTAAATATTTAGTAGAAGAGTTTTCTCATATAAAAACTTAAATAAAAATTCAAATTAAAAAAAATAAAATTATTTAAATTAAAATATAATTTATTTAATTTAATACATTAAATCATTATAATAATTACACATTTTTTAATTTTAAATAATATTTTTTGTAATAGATGCTTTCAAGAACTTCAAACATGCAAATATTCTTTACAAATTCACCTCACTTGTGATTATCCTACAATTCATAATTATTTTATAAATTTAAAATCATGTGATGTACTATATTCTGATTGTTCTTCTAAAGATATTAATAAATGTAAAATTGGAATGTGTGATTGTTTTAAGTATTTTTGTTTTTAATAATTTAAAATTTATTTTTAGAACATTTCTTGGTTGTATGAATGAAAGGAAATGTATACCTTTAAAAGAATCAACAATTAATAAAAGTAAAATAATTAAATTAATAATTAAATAAATTATTAAATAAATTAAGGAGTTGGTTCAGTTGAAAAATTCTCTAGAATTAATGAATTTGTTAGAGAAAATTATTTTAAAGAAATTAAATAATTAAAAAATGAATATTTAAAAGAAAATTAATTTTAGCTATTTCTTTTTTTATTAAATAAATTTTATTAATATAATTAATTAGCAGAAATTTTGTATTTTTTTATTTCTAATATTTATGCTTAAATACATATTAAAAATAAGTTTATTTATTTAATTAAATTGCCTAAAATAAACTTAAAAAATAATTTTTTCCATTAAAAGAAAAGAATATTAAAGAAAATAATTCCATCATATATAATATAAAGAAGAAAAGCTAATGGCCCAGTTAGTATAGTGGTTAGTACTTCGCGTTGTGGCCGCGACGACGCAGGTTCGATTCCTGCACTGGGCATCGTTTTTTATAATACTTTTACTAACATTATAATGTTCTTTTTTACACTTATTATTAATTTAAAAATTAATAGGTATTTTTAAAAATAAAAAATAAATTTTAATGTATTTAATAAATTATTAAAAAATTATTTTTTAATTTTCTAATTAATTTATATTAATGTTTTGTACTTTTCTATTTTAAATTTAATTTGTTTATTTCTATATAAAATTTTAGATTCTTCTAAGTACCTAAATATAATAAACAATTTAATCAATCTCTTCTAAAAATGCGACAATATTTTATTTTTTTAACGTCATTATTTAATTTTAAAATTACTAATCTGATTTAATTAATTTTGTTTTATATATAATAATTATTATTTTTTAAAGTTAAATTTAATATATTTAAAATTATCAAAACCTTTATTTATTTTAAATATATTTGGCTCGGACAACCAATCCATTGTTAACATTAATTATGGAATCTAAATTAAATAATAATACTCAATTAATAAATGAAGAACAACAAACTAATAATATTGAAGAAAGAATTAGCATTGATTCTCAAGATGTAATAAATCTATTTTTTATTTTTAAGGACTAATTATTTAAATTATTTTTATTTTTTTAACATTTTGTAAATAAATTTATATACATACCAAAATTTTTGTTTTGTTGATTATTTATTAAATTTTACCTAAATATATTTATTTATTTAAGTCTCAATTATTGGATGCCTCAGATTTATTAGTTGATAATGCTGAATTAAACAAAAAGGTAAATAAATATATTTTGATTATTTAATCAAAAAATGTTTTCAAAAAATAAATTGTTCATTAATAAAACTAAAATTGAACATTATAACACAAAAATAATTTTAATTAAATTTTAGGATTCAAAAAAGAATACATTAATGGAAACAATAAATTTAATTGTTTTTTTATTATTAATTGGATTAATTATGTATATTTTTAGAAAATTAAATATTTGGGAAAATGAAACTTTTTGCTGTAAAGGATATGGAAAATATAAGTCGTGCGAAAGATCAATTTTTACAATGATTTTTAATCCAGAAGATTTTTATAAAAATTGTACAATTAATTAAGATATGTAATTTATATTTTTATTATTTTAATTATAATTAATTTTTCATTAATTATTATATTTACTTTATTATTATTTTAAAATAAATTTTTAAATAATTTTAAATTAAATTTGAAATTATTGAAAGAATTTCCTTTTTTTTTAATTTATTTCTAAGTAAAATTTTACATCCTTTTAATTAAATATATAATAAACAATTTAATCAATCTCTTCTAAAATTGCGACAATATTTTATTTATTTTTTTAAACGTCATTTATATTTAATTTTAAAATTACTAATCTGATTTAATTAATTTTTGTTTTATAAAAAAATAATCATTTTATTTTTAACTTAAATTTAAAATTATCAAAATCAGAACCTTTCTTTATTTTAATTATATTTAACACATATTATAAGGACAACTAAAGCATCCAATATTAAGTTTAATTATGGAATCTAAATTAAATAATAATTCTAAATTAATAAATGAAAATAATAATATTGAAGAGAGAATTAATATTAATTCTCAAGAGGAGGTAATTAGGCTATTTTAATTATAACTATTTTTATTTTTTTAACATTTTGTAAAAATTTAATATTTTTAAATTTAAAAATAAATTTATAATTCAAAATTTTTGTTTTGTTGATTATTTATTAAATTTTAATTATTTTTTTATTTAAGTCTCAATTAATGGATGCCTCAGATTCATTAGTTGTTAATGTTGAATTAAACAAAAAGGTAAATAAATATATTTTTATTATTTAATCAAAAAATGTTTTCAAAAAGAAAGTATTCCTTGATAGAACTGAAACTAAACAAAATTCATAATAATAAAATTTTATTTAAATTTTAGGATCAAAAACAGATAAAATTAAAGGAAGCAATAATGTTTATATTAGGTTGGAGTTTATTTGGATTATTTCTTTATTTTCTTATAAAATTCAATATTTGGTTAGATGAAACTATTTGTTGTTCAAAATATGGAAAATATTTTAAATTTTGTACAGAAAGAACAATTTGGTCAATTCTTATAAATCCACTATTAAATTGTACAATTAGCCAATAAATATATTTAATTTTAATAATAATTAATTTCTCATTAATTAAAAATAATTAAAAATATTAATTTTTTTTTAAATAAATATTTAAATAATTTTAAATAAAAATTTTAAATTATTAAATGCATTTAATTAATTTATGAGATCAAAAATATTAAATAAAAATATTAATTAAAAATAAATATCAATTTTATTATTATTCTTTTTTATTTTCTTCTTATTTAATAATTAAATAAAATTTTTTAATTTTTGTTATCATTTATTTATTCATTAATAGACCTAAAAAAATAAATAAAAATATAATTTAAATTAATTAACCTAATATTTGTTGTATTATATATACTATTACTATTCCTTAATTGATAAGGAGGTGCAGCTGTTTGAAATTCTGTTACAACATTAAAATTTGTTGAAGGCCAATATGTTGGTGAATTTGAGAATATTGGAGGAGGAGGAGGTGGAGGTGATTTTGGAGGACTTAGATGAACTGAAAATAATAAATCTTTTTAATTTTAAGAACTAAAAATTTTAGTTCTTAAAAGTAAATCTTCTATAATATAACAACTTAATACCTTTAAAATAATAAAAATAATAATAAAAACAATAAAAAGCTTCAGAAATTATTATATATTAAAAATATCCTTTATTTAATTGAGGTGACACTTATACATTTTAATTTTTTGTTTTAATAGAGTGTAAATTAGTATATATATATTTATATAAATATTTAATTAATGTTTTATTATTTATTTTTAATTTAATTTAAAAAAATTAAAAAACAAACATTGTTCTATTACTCCTTTTTCTTCTTCTTCATCTACTTCTCCTAATTGTACAATACTTGAATAATATTCCTCTCCTGTAGAAGAGGAGGAAGAAGAAGAGTTTTCATTACTATTTTGTTCATCAGATACCTTTTAATTAATTAATTAATTTTAAATAAATAAATTAAATTAAATTAATTAATATTTAAATATCCCCCAAAATATTTCTTAAATTTCTAAACGTCTATGGCGAATTAAAAAAATAATAATAATATTTTAATTAATTAAAATCCTCTCTTACCTTTATTTTATTTAAAGATTCTTCTCTCCTTTGATAAGGTAAAAGTACTTTAGGGCAATTAGCACATTCATAGAATGGACAATGAAGACTAAAAATAAATTAAATTATTTAAAAAATATTTATTTAACCTTTTTATTCCTTTTCCATTTTCTTTTTCATAAATTAAAGATTCTGTGTATGTAGAACCAGTTGAATATAGTTGTACTTGTTGTTGTTGAGTTATTAATTTAGGTAATAATAAATTATTATTTTTTGAATTATTTTTGTTATTTTTTTGACTAAATAAAAAATAAATAAATTATTTTTTATATTTTTTTTAATGAGTTAGTATTCTAAGGTTCAGTTGGATTGGAATTTGAGACTTTACTTAAATATTAAGCACAAATCTCAGCCAGGGATCTATCAGAAAATTGAGATCAAATTTCAAAAAAATCACAGAATATCCCCGACCAATTCCCCGATCGGAATCCCCCGTTTTTTAATTTTTAATAAATAAATAAATTAATTAACCTATAACAACAACAATCTCTAATACTTCCTCCTCTTCTACTACTATTTGCATTTGTATTATTACAACAAAGACAATAAATAAGTAAAACAATACTTGTACTCATTAATAATGATAAAACTGTAGCTATTGGAATAAAATATTTTTTTAAAAGTTTTTCTTCTTTTTCTTCTTCATCTTCTAAAAATGATGGTAAAATGTTGATATTTTCACAATTTTGAATTTTCTTAATTTTTAAAAAATTAATAAGATAATTAAATTATTTTTAAAAAATTCAAAATGTTTTAATTTAAATTTGAAAAATTTTATTTTAATTTTATACCTTTTCATTATTAAAATTAATAATAGGAATATTAAAATATTCATTTGGTTCTTTACATAAAACTTGATTAAATAATTGTTTATTATTATTATTTAATAATTTAATTTTATCAAGTATTTGAGGAAGAAATGAAATTAATTGACAATCACAATTCCAACGATTTCCTAAAATTATTAATTTTTAAAAATTAATAAATAAGAAAATAAATTAATTATTCTTTTATTTAATAAATATTTCCATTTAAATAAAAATAATATTAAAGAAAATAATTCCATCATATATAATATAAAGAAGGAAAGCTAATGGCCCAGTTAGTATAGTGGTTAGTACTTCGCGTTGTGGCCGCGACGACGCAGGTTCGATTCCTGCACTGGGCATCGTTTTTTATAATACTTTTACTAACATTATAATGTTCTTTTTTACACTTATTATTAATTTAAAAATTAATAGACATTTAAAAAATAAATTTTAATTTTTTAATTAAAATAACCTTCTAATTTTAATATTTTAATTTTTTTCCAATCCAAAAGAAAAAAAGGTAAATTAGCTAATTGACAATTAGATAAATTTAAATAAATTAATTTTGTTGTTAATTTATTTCCAAAAGCATTTTGATCAATTTTTGAAAGAAATATTGAATTAGCAATGGAAAGAGTCTCCAAATTTGGAAGAAATTTAAAAGCATTTTCCTTTAAATATTTAATTTTATTTATTTTTAAATTATTTTATATATTACCTGTATTTCTCTTAATTGAACCATTTCTTCCATTATTAATTTTTTTAGTGAAGAAATATTAAATAATGGAATCTAAAAATATTAAATTTAAATTATTATTTCTCTTTAATTTTGTTTTTTTTCTATTAAATATCTCTTTTTATTAGTTTAATTTATTTATTTTATTTCTACCTTCCTATTAGCCTTGTAATTAAATTTTAATAAAATAAAAAATTAAAAAAAATTATTTTTGGTACCTTTAAATTTTTAGGACTTAAAAAAATTTAAAAGAATTTTATTTTATTTATTTTTTCCAATTTAATTTTCTTATAATTAAAAATAATTAATTTATTTATTTACCATCATCCATGCATTCCCAGAAATATCTAAAACTTCAAGACTTTGAGGAAAATTGTTTACAATATTTATTTGTAAATTTTGATTAATTTTATTATTATTTAAAGGTTCATTTTCAAAAGATGAAAGCTAAAAAATTAAAAAATAATTTTAAAAAAATTAAAAATTAATTTACCAAATTTTTGTCTAATTTTAATTCTTTTAATTGAGTTAATCCAGAAAAAGAATTAAATGAAATAATTGAAATTAAATTTGAACTTAAATCCAATTTTTTGAGTGAATTTAAATATTGAAAGGAATAGGGAGATATCTGAAAAAAATTAATTAATTAAAATAAAAGTGAAGGGAAGGCTAAGTGAACCAATAAAAATTAAATTAAAAATTATTTTTAATAAAATTTTAAAAATTAAAATAAAAAAAACAACATTTAATATTTAATTTTTAAATTAATTATTTTCTTTTAAAAAATTAATTAAAATTTATTATTATTTTTTTAATTTATTTTTTCTTTTAAAGATTTGCCCTAATTAAAATAAAAATTAAATTAAAATAATTAATTACCTCAGAAATTAAATTTCCACCAAATTTTAATTCTTCTAATTGATCTTCATCAAATAAATTATTTTCTTCTTCAATAATATTTATTTCTTTATTATTTTCTATTTTTAAATTTTCTAATTTTGAAATTCTATTTCTTGTCAAATCCAATAATTTTAATTTTTTTAATCCAAAAAATACATTTTCTGGGATGAAATGTAAATTATTAAATGAAATATTTAATTTTAAAAGTGAAGATAATAATTTAAATGATTTTGGAGTTATCCTTTCTATTTGATTATTTGACAAGTCCAAATACTTTAAATTAATTTAATTAAAAATTAAAATTAATATTTAAATAATTTAATTAATTAAATAAATTAAATATAATTGAATTTATTAGAGTTAATTATTTTATAAAATTAATTTAAATTATAATATTTATTTTTATTTAAATTTAAAAAATAATATTTACTTGTAAATTTAATTTAAATTTTTCCCCTTCAATTTGTTGTTCTTTTCCAAACATTTGATCATCAATTAATTTTAATTTATTATTTTTTAATGATAAAAATTTTAAATTATTCATTTGTGAAATAAATTCTGAAGGAATTGAAGTTATTTGACAGTCAGAAAGTTCCAAATATTCTAATTCTTTAATTAATAAAATTAAAATAAATTAATTAATTATTTTTGGAGATAATTTTGTAATATTTACTTATTTATTAAATATTTATTTTATTGTTAAAAAAATTAATTTATCAAAAATTTATTAAAAATAATAAAAACTTGGGAGGATTTTTAGTATTTTAATTTTAAAAAATAATTAAATAAATAAATTATTTTTTATTTAAACCTTGATATAAATTAATTGAAAAAGTATCCAATTTTAATCCGTTTGAATTTTTAATTGTTAAAGATTTGAGCATTGGATTAAGTCTTAAAAAATTAAATAAATTTTTATCAATTTTTATTTATTAAAAAAATTATTTTTAATTAATAAAAAATTTGTTTTAAATTAATACAATTTATTTTTAAATTAATTAAATTTTGATCGATAATTAAAATTTTTAAAAATAATTTTATTATACTCTAAATAACTTATAAAAATAAATAAATAAATTAACAATATTGGGACAGCATTAATTCCAGCAAAATCACAAATAACAGTTAATATATAATCATTACATTCACATCCAGAAGGACAAAAAGCATTATTAAATGTAGCTAATAAACAAATAATTATAAAATAATTTTTAAATAATAAAATAAATAAATATTGAATTAAATAATACATTTTATTATTTTTTAATAAAAAACTAAAATAAAATAAATTAAATTAAATATATTTTAAAATTTAAATAAATAAATAGTGACACGTTAAAAAATTTTTAAAATTTAAATAATATTTTTTTAAATAAATAAAAAATATAAACTATCGAAATAAAATTAAAATATTATTTTTAATAAATTTAAATTAATTAAAAGGTTAATGACTCATATTTTTTAAAATATATTTTGCTAATTAGAATGAAAAAAGTTTAAAAAATATTTTATTTATTATTATTTTTAATTTAATTAATTTAATAATTTTATATTAAAAAAATAAATTTATTTAATAAATAAATGCTTGTTGCAATTGGAGAGAAAAGGAGAAAAAGAGGAGAAGAAGGTCTTTTCTATTATTTTATTTATTTTAGGGAAAGGGTTTTTTGGGGGAATAAAAATAAATAAATAAATATATTTATTTATTTATTTATATTTATTTATTAAAACAGTTTTGTTGTGTTCTCGTTGTTTTTATTTTTCTTTATTTTTTGCTTTTTCTTTTCTCTTTCCTCATGGGAGGACTGTGAAAGAGATAAACACTTACATTCATTTGCATGAAATAAACTAAAAAGACTCCCAAAAAATAAATAAAATAAGCTATAATTATAAAAATAAAATTTAAATAAAATAACAATTATATTAGTTAGTCTTTTTAAAATTAAAATAATATAAAATAATACATAGTGTTCGGTAATTCGGTATTCTGACCCTAAATCAGAATGAAAAATCTAAACTGGACTCAGGAAGCTAAATGTTAGTTTATTCCAGAATTAATTAAATTAAATAAATTAATTAATTTATAATTTAATTATTATATTACTAAATAAAATTAATAAATAATAAGAATATACCTAATTAAATTATTTAATTTAATTTAATTTAAAAAATAAAGAAAATTAAATTGTCTTAAAATAAAAAAATTATTATTTTTTTATTAATTGCAAATTAATGAATTAATAAAAATATATGCTAAATTTAAATATATTTATTATAAAAAATATTTAAAAATTAAAAAGAAATATATTTTATAAATTATTAATTAAAAAAATCAATTTTCCACAATTTTGTAAATAAATATTTTTTTGTAGACAAATTAATAAAAATAAAATTGTTGCTATTCACCGTTTTTAAAAAATATATTTATTTATTTAAATTGCTTGTAAAGAAAGATTTACATAAATTTGTTTGTTTTGTTATTGAAAATGAGCGCGATCATTTATTTATTTATTTTATAAATAAATAATGTTAAAGTAACGGATTTTCGGCAGCCGATAGTCTTCTCTCTTTTACGTTTTTGGCTGTTTTTAAATATTAAAAATTATATAAAAAATATTAAATAATAATAAAAATAGAAAGGAGATTAAATAATAAATAAATAAATATTTATATTTATTTTTAAAATAAAAATTTAAAATTTAAAATTTAAATGTTGATTGGGATCGTTAGCCTAATCTAAAAAATAAAATAAAATAATTAAATTATTATTTCAAATTTATTTTTTTTTTGTTAATACAAATCCAAAATTTAATAAATATTAATTTATAATTCAATCCTAGTTAGACAGTTTTTTTAAATAAAATTATTAATTTAATTAAATAATTGTCAGAAAGTTTTTTATTTTTCTTAAAAATAATAATACAAAAAAAATATAAAAAAGTTTTTATTAAAATAATACCCTAATTATTTATAAAATATTAAAAAAAATTATTCTAAAAATTCCTTTGGATTAATTAAAATAATTAAAAAATATTTATATTAAGATTAGCTAAAAATAAATAAATAATTATTTTTTAATTATTAATAATAATTTTCTAAAAAAATAATAATTATAAGCACCTCTTTCAACATTTATTTTTTATTTTTATTAATTGTTTTAGTTTTTAAACAGCTGAATATACATTAATATATACGCGCAAATCAATTTAAATAAATATAATGATTAAAAAAAAGAAAAATATTTTTATATTAATTTAATAAAAATAATTATTATTTTTATAAAAATTATTTTAATTTAAAAAAAAAAGTAAAAAATAATATTTTTATTTTTTTTAATTAAAAAATAATGCCTCAAACAGTATAAATAATTTTTTATATTTTGCATTCATTTTGTATTATTTTAAAAAATAAAAAAGCAATATTAGGGCAAATAAGCAGAAAAAAGAGGGGAAACCTTTTTTTATAATTCTTTTTAATTGGCACTTTAATTTAAAAATTACAAAAATACCCACAATTTTAATTGAAGGTCAAAAATAATAAAAAAAAACCTGACAATTTTATAATTTTTAAAAAATATGCGGGGAATATCCTCCCTAAAAATGATTTTATTTAATGAAAAAAGATAAAATAAAGGAGGCAAAAAATTATTTAAAAATAATAAAAATGATTTTTATGTTTTTTAATTAAAAAATAAATTTCAATAAATTAAAAAAAATATTATTATTATTTTAAAAATTACTAAAAATTATATTTATAAAAATAAAGCAACAAAACCCCTTGGATAAATCATCAAAAATATTAAATAGTACAAAATATTAAAAAAAAATATTTTTTCTAGCTTCAAAAAAATAAAATTGACTTTTACTCAATAAATTATTTTCTTATTTAATTTTTACTCTTTAATAATTCTTTTAATATTTTTAATTCCAAAAATCCCCATATGTCAGCATAAAATTGTTAAAGAAAAAGAGGGATAAATATAAAAAGCATTTTTTAATTATAATTTACAAAAAAGGAACGCCAATAATTTTTATTGAAAAAAGAGAAAAGTCAAAAAATAAAGGCAATTTGTTTATTAAAAAAATAAAAAAAAATAAAAAGTAACAATTTTATTCTCAATTTTCATAATAAAATTATTTTTAAATATTTTTTAAGTAAATAAAAAACAAAAAAAAATAAAAAAATTGCCAAAATTATGGAAAAAAAGGAAAAAAAATTTTTATATTAGAAAATTATTTAATTTAATTAAAAAAATAAATTTATTAAAAAAAAAAGAAAGAGAAAAATACTCAGAGAGGGGATAATAATAAACCCAAAAAACTAGGTTTTCAATATTTTGGTTATTACCTTGAAAAAAAAATATTTTTAATTAAATAATTTTTAGAAAATAAATAAATAATTTATTTTTATATAAAATTGTGGATTTAACCTTAATTAATTAATTTAAAAAAATATATTATTTTTTTATTTTTACTTTTTAAGACTAAAAAATAAATAAATTGGACATTTTCTCTCTTAAAAAAATTAATTTAAGGTAATATATTTTTATTAATTAATTTAATATTAATAAAAATTAATAAATAAAGTCAAAAAGGTAATAACTCTTTTTCTAATTATTTTGTAAAAAGCAGCAGGTGTTTAATTTGAATTAGTAGCCTATCCCTTAATAATAAAAAAGAAATAAATAATTCTCTTATTTTTTAATATTTTTTTTTGGCATTTATGAATAAAAAAGGAAAATAATATATTTTTAGAAGAATTAAAAAATTAAAAAATAGGAAGAGATTGGCTAAATTCTTTTCCTCTCCTCTACCTATTTTTATGCAAAAAGTGTTCTCAACAAAATTTGATGAAATATAAGGATAACGGATTAACTGTATTTTTATGATTTTAGTTTTAACTATTTTCCTCTTTTCTAAAAATTATTTTTATTTTTTCTTTTTTTCCTCTGTCATCACCACCACCCACTGGGAGAGATTCGCGCGCTTGTGAGTGCCTTGCAGAGATTATTTTGTGTAGATAGGTTTTTGGTAATGATGAGCGAGGAAAGTGAGATATAATACCCAATAATAAATATAAAAAAGAATTTTTTATTATTTTGACTAAAAATAAAAAAGACAATTAAATAGATGTGTGATTGATTTGTTTTTAGAAAATAAAATAATTAAAATAATTTTATAAAATTAAGCTAAATTTTAATTTTTTTTTTAAATTTTATTATCGTATATAAATATTCAAATAGTAATATTTTTTATATTTTTCCAAAATAATTTAAAAAATAAATTTAATTTCTATTTTTATTTTTCTGTAAAATAAAATAAAAATATATTTCTAAAATAATTAAAAAAATTAAATAAAAATACAATTTTAATTAAAATAAATAAATATAGTAGACTTTTTTATAAAAATGTTTAAAAAGGAGAAATATGAGGACAGTCTCTTTAGGTTTTTTTTTTCAAAAATAATTAAAAAATATTTATTTATTTATTTAATTTTTAAAAATAAGATAAAATTAATTTTGAGATATTATATTTATTATTTGATTCAACAAAATATAAAAATTTAGATAATTTAAATAATTATAATTAAAGAAGAAAAGTAGTAGTAAAAATAAGAGATATAAGTACAACAAATATTTTTAAAAAATTTAAAAGTAAAAAAATTAAAAAATTTAAAATTAAAAAATTGCCAAAAATGATTACAAACTAAAGGAATAATAATTCTTTTTCGAATTAAATTTTAATAAATTAAATTTATTTTGTAGTAAAATAAATAAGGTCATTTTACCTAAAAAAAATAAATAATTATTCTCTAAATTCTTTTTACTATTTCGAAAGAATATTAATTGTTTTTATATTCTTATATACCTATTTTGTCGGTATTTTATTAAAAAAAAGAATAGCAATTTTTGCATAATTATTTATTTATATTCTCTCCTTATATATACACACCTGGAATGCGCAATAAAAATAAAACAATTAAAAATAAAGGCAAGAAAATAAATAAAAAAGTTTTCTTTCTTCTTTTTATTAGCCTTCGGGAAGATAGACCGAACATATTTTTTTAACATTTTCTTAAATTCTTTTATTTACCGCTAAAATAATAAAAATAAATAGTTATATTTATATTGTCTTTTTTATATTTCTTTAGGCCAAAAAAGTCAATTTATATAGTAATTTTATTTTTAATTCTTTTAAAAAAGAGAGAGAAAAAGCCGAAAATTTCATTGCTTAAGGTTAATAAATTCTTCAAAATTGAAAATAAAAATAATAAATAAATTGAGGGGGCATTTCTCTTTTAGCTTTTCTTTTCTTTTCTTTTTTTCTTAAAACAATTATTTATTTTTAAAATAATTTTTTATTTCTTTTATTTATATTTTAAAGAAAATATAGTTATCCTTTAGGGGATGGACTTACTCCAATTTTTTTTATATTTTTACAAATTTTGCCTAGAAGGGAAATTTGCCTCTAGGGATAAAAAATGTGTATTTATTTTTATTTTTTTGTTTTTTAAAAAATAAAAAGATTTTTTTTAAAGAAAATAAAAATGTACATAGAAGAAAAAAATATTTACTTAATATATTGCATGTCAATTTTAGTAAAATATAAGGGGGGAATAGTTTGTTGGCAAACAATTACATAGGTACTTACTTTAATTAATAAAATAAAATATATTATTTAAATTTAAGGAGGAAATTAAAATTAAATAAATATAAGAAATTTAATTTAATAAAATTAATTTAAAAAATAAAATAAAAATATAACTTTTATTTAAAAATTTTAAAACTATTTTTTTACATCTTCACTGGAGGGAATAATTAATTATTAATATATCTATGACACCAATTATTTTTTTAAATTTATTATTTATGTTTAAATGATCTTGTATTGTTATTGTTCTAATTCTAAAAAATTCTATAAAAATAAAATTAAAAAAAAAGTCAAAAAATATTTTTTATGTAGTACACATTTGTTAAAATAATTTTTTCTTTAAATTTTTGAATTGAAAAAAAAAATAAATTTAAAAAATTCTTTTTTTAAATAAAAAAAGAGATTATCACACTTCGAGAATATTTCTAACCTTTTTCTTTTATTTTAATCTTTACTAAAGCCTTTATATTATTTATTTTCTAATCTTTGATATTCTCGTTTTTGACTCTCTTAAATAAAAAAAAAAAGAATTTAATACAAAAAAAAAGAATAAATTAAAAAAAGGATTGGGAAGCGGAAAAAAAAAATAAAATAGAAAAAAAATATTAGAATAATGCACGCTGTGAAAAAAAAAAAAGAAATTTTTTAGAATGAATAAGTGTAAGAGAATGGGGGTGTTGTCCGTTCATCCTTCAAGTAGAGAGAAGAGATAAAAAATAAAATATGCAAATTAATTTATAATTAAAAAATAAATAAAAAATATATTTTTATTATCAGCTATATATATATTTATAACTTTTTAAATTAATTATAAGGCTTTATTTCATATTTTTTTTAATTTTACCTTCAATGTGTCTCTGATATTTTTGAGACTTATTTCTTTGTAAATCACATTTTATTCTCTTTTTATTTAATAAACTTTCCTTAAAATATTTTAATTATAAAATTAATTTATTATAATTTATTTTATAATAAACTTAAATACTCTCTAATAGAAGTACTAATTCCTCTAATTTTTAAATTTAGAAAAATAAATTTTAAATTAAAATTAAAATAAAAATTATTATAAAATATATCTTCTTCTTCTTAAAAAGAAAAGATTTTTTTCTCTCATTTAATACGAAATATAAATATATTTAATATACGCTAACCAGATTTTAGCTTCCGGTTGGCCATCTGCCCTTATAAAATATTAAATATTTATTTCAGAGATTAAATACAAAAAAAAAAGAAAATTTAAATATATAAAAGGGTTATATTAGAGTATTAATTAAATAATATATTAATTTAATTATTTGTTTTTAGTTTTATTTAATTTAATTTTAAAAACGACTCAATTTCTCTAATTTAAAATTAATTGAAGGATTTTACTAATTTAATTTTTGTATAAAGTTTGTGTCCACTAAGTTTATATTATTCAAAATTTTTAGGAATAAAGTTATTTTTTTTTTGTTAAAATAAAAATACAAAGGATATTCTTGAACATTAAAAAATCAAAATTTATATAATAGGTATTAGAGATCGGCCAAATTCAAATATTTGTCAAATATTTGATCAAATATTTTTCAAATTGTTTGATTTGAATTTGATTTGATGTATTTTTTGAGAAATCAAATAATTTTCAAATATCAAATACTTTGAAATTATTTGATTTTCTGGATTATGTCTAATATTGGAAAAGGAAATATCGTGTGTCAGAGTGATAGAATAATTTTATATTCACTATGTCTCCTTCTTTTACAAAGTATTTATTTTTATGCATTTCTTTCGGTCCTTTGAAAAAAAAATGACAAAATGTCACAAAGGGGGTGGTTGGACAAAATGTCCGTAAGAGTAAATATTACAAAATGTCAGTAAGGGTAAGTGTGAATCAGGGTTGCCGCGGGTTACCCGAAACCCGGTCTTTTTTCGACCCGGAAACCCGACCCGGAAACCCGACCCGGAAACCCGACCCGGAAACCCGACCCGGAAACCCGACCCGGAAACCCGACCCGGAAACCCGACCCGGAAACCCGACCCGGAAACCCGACCCGGAAACCCGACCCGGAAACCAGACCCGGAAACCCGACCCGGAAACCCGACCCGGAAACCCGACCCGGAAACCCGACCCGGAAACCCGACCCGACTCTTTCAGCATTACCCGAATCCGCACCGAGGAATTTTAGATGACCCGAAACCCGACCCGACACTTGAGCTCAACCCGCGGCAACTCTGGTGTGAATGATAAAAAGTAGAGACCGAAACGGGTCCGGGCCCAGTTTCCGGGCCCATTTACCCGGCTTTTTGGAGTCACCGGGTTTAAATCGGGACTCGGAATTCCGGGTTTACTCGGTTCGGGTCCCGGCCGGTCGTTTCATATTTAAAAACCCGGAACCCGGACCCGATTTTTTTAGAATTCCGGTATTTAATAAAAAGTCAATCTACTATATACTAAAATTAAAAACTATTATTCAAAATTCAGACTTAGCCTTTTTTGACCTTTTTAGGGCCTATTTTGAATTATTTGATATTTGATCAAATATTTGAAATTTTTTGGTCAAATTATTTGAAATCAAATATTTTTCAAATTGTTTGATTTGAATTTGATTTGATTTATTTTTGGGAAATCAAATAATTTCAAATATCAAATTGTTTGATTTGAATTTGATTTGAATTTGATTTTTGGAAAATCCCGATCTCTAATAGGTATATTAATTAATTATTTTTTAAATTAAAAAATAAAAACCAAAATTAATTAAAATTTAATTAAATAGGTATAAATAAATATTTTTTTAATTTTATTTTGTTAGATTTTGCAGATGTAAATAAATAAATAAAATAATAAAAAGCTTTTTGCTTTTTAATATTTGCATATTTTCTACTTTTTCTTCTTCTTGTTTGCTTGGGAAGAAAACTAAAATAAAATAAAATGAAGAAGCTTTTATATATTCCAATAAAAAAGAAAGTGAGGAGATGATAAATGAATAGGCCTAGGGGAATATTAATAGGGAAGAGTTTTGTGAATTTTAAGACTTTTTAAATAAAAATAAAATTTTGGCCAATTGTAGAAATAAAAATAAATATTTTTAAGAAAATTTAAGCCAATTTTTAAAAGAAATTGAGGGTAATTTTTAAAAAATTGTTTTAAAATTATTTAAAAAAATAATATTAATATTTATTATTAATAAAATAATAAATTAAAAATACAGTAAAAATATTAAAATAAAAAAATAAAATTATTTTACTCAAAAAAGGCAATTTTCACAAAACAATAAATTATATTACCAAATGAAATACCAAGAAAAGCAGAGAAAAGAAGAGGATCTATCTCTCATGCAGAGTGACCACACACTTGTTATTTTATGTTTTTATTTTTATTTTCATTCCCTAAGCCAATCTTATACCTTATATATATATTTAATTTTAATTCTAAAAATGTCGGGGTCATTTCCAACATTATAATACTTCAAGTATATTCCTCATTCCTTAAGGGTCTGTTCGGCGCAGCTAATTAAAAAATAGCAGAGATGAAATTCTCTCAGTTATTAAAAATGACCAAAAAGGAAATTTAAAGATGTTTTGACTTAAATATCGTATTTTCTAAAAATAGAATACACGGGGACTTTATTTTCCTGCCTTCCTCTAAACGAGAGATTTATTTAAGGTGAAGGTTCTAATTAAGAAAAGGCTTTATTTTGGGAAATAAATTATGTCATAGTATTAAAAAAATATTTTTAAAATATTTAAAAAATAATTTCAGCTATACCCTTATCTCTAGAAAAATTAAATAATTTTTTCTAAAATTACTACAAAAAATGATCGCGCCAAAACAACCCTAATAAATTCTCTTCTTCTTTTCTCCTCTTAAAAAACACCCATAATTCCACCTAAAATCTCATGGCATTAAAAATTAAATGTTGTTTAGTTGCTTAAAGAAGTAAAAATATATAGGTAAATATTACACTTGTAAATTAGTGTTGTAAAGTTAAAATATAGAGAAAAGTCATAAGAAAAGGTCAAATTTTTGGAGAAAATAAGAGAAAAGAAAAAAATTATTTAAAATAAAATTTTTAATTATTTATTTTTTACAACATTAATAAATTATAATAAATAAATTTTTACTGCTTATTTTTTGGAAAATGTGGGAATTTAGCCTTAAAAACGGTAAGAATTAAATTTAAGAAATTTAAAATTTTTTTATTTTTTTATTTTTTAAAATAAATTGGCTTAAATTTTTTGAGTTAAACTAAATGAATTTTAAATATAAATAAAAAATATTAAAAGAAGAAAACATTAATCTTCTTTTTTATTTTTAAAAAATAATTATTTAACAAATATTTAATTAAAATAAATTTAATTAAATATTTAAAAAATAATTAATTTTACCATTAAAAAATAAAAAAATAAAATGTAAAAAAGGGTCAAGAAACGATTATAAAAGAATGATATATTTAGAATACCTTTTTTTTTGGTGATTTTTATGCACATCTAAAAAATAGATGGCACTTCCGATAGAGAAAAGGAGTTAAAATGGAAGGAATGGAACGAGAATAAAAAATAAATAAATAAAAAATAAAAATGGGTAAAAATGGCCTTCGCCAACATCAAAAAAAAACTAAAAAGATTTTAAGTAGATATATAATAAATATAAAATAAAATAAAGTTTTGTTTTTTATTTTTCGAATAGTAGAGTTAAAGAAATAATTTAAAGGAACGTCTAAATATTTAAAAATAAAAAAAATAAATTTTGATAAAAAAATATTTAAATAATCATTTAATTTTAAAAATTTAATTTTTAAAAAAATATAAAAATTAGTAAGTCATTCTAATCAACTCAATAAAGTTATATATTTATTTCCTAATTTTGTTATAAAATAATTCTCTAAAAAAGGATCTCTCATCAGCCAAAATTAGAAAATTTCTGGCTATCTTAAAATTGCTATTTTTGCCTGTCTTAAATTCAATTGGCCACCCAATTGGCCTCAAGTAGGGCATAAAAAGAAGAAAATTGAATTGGGCCAAAGAACAACAACAACAAAAAAATAAAGAAAAAAATTTGAGGATTTTTATTAATAAATAGAAAAAATAAAACATATTTTCGCAATATTTTGACAAAAATATAAGAGAAAAGTGGGAGACTGGAATAAATTGAAAAACATAAAAAAATTAAAAAATGTTTTAAATTCAGAGATTGGGGATAAAAAAATTTTTTCAAAGTGAGAGGAATGGCTAAAAAGCCAAAAATATGTTAAAGATAATTTCTTAAAGTTGTGATAAATTAAGAAAATTTAATAATTATTTTATTAAAATTATATTTATTTTAATATAAAATGATATTTTTAAAATTTTACTAGGTGATTAATTAAAAAATTAAAATTTTTATCCTTTAATTGAAAGGGTAATTTTCTATTAATTTAATTAATAAATATAAGTATCGGAAAAAATAATTAATTTAATAAAATTAATTAATTTAAATAAATTTGAAATTATTTCAATTTAAGAGAGAATTGAACACATTTTAACCAAATATATATTTATAATTAATATAAATTTTTAATTTTAATAAATTAATGCAAAAATAAATGTGCTGTGTTGGAGAGAATACTGACGTCCGCCAAAATTTTCTTATTCTTTAATATTTTGCATGTTTTGCGCGAAAAAAGAGGAGAGAGGAAAGAGCATCTGAAAGATGGGCAATTAATTTATTTTGAAAAAGAAAATGTCAAAAAGTTTAAAACTAACCCTGTCTTCTCTTTTAATTAATAAATCAATTAAATCCCCTATATTTAGTTTTTAATAAAATTAATTTTAAAAATCCAATTTACATCCCCTCTACCATTTAGTGTCGTCTAGGAGATTGGGTTGAGTATTGCACATCTTTTAAGAAATCGGAGATTGTCGGGACGGCATGTAAGGACTCGGGGCCGTTAGTTTTTTGTTCATAAGGTAGAAAAGAATATTATAAATTTTATTTTTAATTTAAAGGGGAAAATCCAATTTAAATTAATAAAATTAAGAATAAAAATATTAAAGAAAATATAAATAATAATATTAGTTTTTAGAGGAAATTAATTAATGGTTTATTTTTAAAGAAGAGAGAACGAAGATTAAATTTAATATTAAAAAAAACAAAATTATACTAAAAATTAATTTTTTTAAGAAAATTATTCTAATAGCTAAATATCTTAAAAATACTTTGCGTTCATAAAATACTTTAAAAATAACGGGTGCGGCAAATTGAGCGCCGATTTTGTTTTATGAATAACTTTTTTTAAACTTATCGAAAATCGATAATTCTTTTTTTATTAGATGCACAACACCTTAAGAATTTGTTTGATACCACATTCAGCTAAAAAAACTTATTTCAAACCGTAGGGGGAAAAGATTAATGTGGAGCAGCCGCGGTAATCACCTAAATGAGCGTTTTTCAAAAATTTATAATTTTTTCCAAATTTGTCCGATTGAGCTAATTTTGATCTCATTCGACTCAACTCGAAGAGCTCTTTCGAAAGAGCTATCATACTCATATTTGAATTTTTCACCTCAAAAAATTAGCTAATCCTTTTTTTTTGGTTTTCGACTTTCTAAGACCTGTATCTCTGCTCGTAGGCATTCGTGACTTCAAAAAACATAATTTAACGCATTTCGAAGAGCTCTTTCGAATGACACCTCATTTGACCCGATTGAATCAAACAAACAAAAAATTCCCATACTTAAAGAGTACCAAAAATTTTTTATAAAAGTTAAGTATAGATTTTTTTCTAAAAAAGTTTTTTAGCTGAATGTGGTATCAAACAAATTCTTAAGGTGTTGTGCATCTAATAAAAAAAAGAATTATCGATTTTCGATAAGTTTAAAAAAAGTTATTCAAAAAACAAAATCGGCGCTCAATTTGCCGCACCCTGTATTATTTTTTTAATTAAAAAACTCATTTTATTAAAAAATCATCTAATAATATTAAAGAAAATTATTAAACAAAATAAAAAAATAATAAAGTGTTGTCAATACCATTTATTTATCATATGAACCAAATAAAATTAAAAAAAAATAGGGATGTTAGCCTTAAAAATTATCTGAGACAGCCTAAAAGATAATAAAAGTAAATAAACAACGTGGAAAACAACTGAAAATTAATAAAAAAAATTTATTTTAAGGCAAAAATTGAACATTAAAAAAAGCAAAAAATTATTTCCATAAAAATAAAACATGAGTGAAAATGATGAAACAAATGCCACGTAAAATATATCATATAACAACATAAAAATAAATAAAATAAACAAAGACGTGATAAATAATTTCTAAAACATTTATATATAAATACAAACTTATTTGAGGGAAATAACATATATTCAGTTCACTAAACAAATAATTGGTTTAAAATAACCAAACAAATATGATAAAATTAATTCATATTCTAATATTATTTTGGGCAATGATGATAATTGCGGTGAACGCACAACA
Source organism: Meloidogyne chitwoodi (assembly GCA_015183035.1). Classification (NCBI taxonomy): domain Eukaryota; kingdom Metazoa; phylum Nematoda; class Chromadorea; order Rhabditida; family Meloidogynidae; genus Meloidogyne; species Meloidogyne chitwoodi. The sequence continues at coordinate 1,749,906 of JACZZP010000011.1, forward strand.
AACATGTCAACCACCGACAACACCTCCTGTTTGTACATGCACATGGGAAACAACGCCAGGAGTGTCAACAACTGTTCAAGCTAGTACAATAACTACATTGGCTCCAACCACAACAACAATTGGTCCAAGCACTGGAGCTCCAACCCAAACTCCAGAATCAACTGAAGCACCAACCACAAAAATTGGTCCCAGCACTGGAGCTCCAACACAAACTCCAGAATCAACTGAAGCACCAACCACAAAAATTGGTCCCAGCACTGGAGCTCCAACACAAACTCCAGAATCAACTGAAGCACCAACAACATTAGCTGGTCCCAGCACTGGAGCTCCAACTCAAACTCCAGAATCAACTGAAGCACCTACAACATTAGCTGGTCCCAGCACGGGAGCTCCAACCCAAACTCCAGAATCAACTGAAGCACCTACTACCACAATTTCTCCTACATCTAAAAAAGCAACCACAATTCCTCCTACAACTAAAAAATCAACGACAAAAATTGGCCCCAGCACGGGAGCTCCAACCCAAACCTCAGAATCAACAGAAGCACCAACAACATTCGCTGGTCCCAGCACGGGAGCTCCAACCCAAACTCCAGAATCAACTGAAGCACCAACAACAATAGCTGGTCCCAGCACGGGAGCTCCAACTCAAACTCCAGAATCAACTGAAGCACCTACTACCACAATTTCTCCTACATCTAAAAAAGCAACCACAATTCCTCCTACAAATAAAAAATCAACGACAAAAATTGGCCCCAGCACGGGAGCTCCAACCCAAACCCCAGAATCAACAGAAGCACCAACAACATTCGCTGGTCCCAGCACGGGAGCTCCAACCCAAACTCCAGAATCAACTGAAGCACCAACAACATTCGCTGGTCCCAGCACGGGAGCTCCAACCCAAACTCCAGAATCAACTGAAGCACCAACAACAATAGCTGGTCCCAGCACGGGAGCTCCAACTCAAACTCCAGAATCAACTGAAGCACCTACTACCACAATTTCTCCTACATCTAAAAAAGCAACCACAATTCCTCCTACAACTAAAAAATCAACGACAAAAATTGGTCCCAGCACTGGAGCTCCAACACAAACTCCAGAATCAACTGAAGCACCAACCACAAAAATTGGTCCCAGCACTGGAGCTCCAACACAAACTCCAGAATCAACTGAAGCACCAACAACATTAGCTGGTCCCAGCACTGGAGCTCCAACTCAAACTCCAGAATCAACTGAAGCACCTACAACATTAGCTGGTCCCAGCACGGGAGCTCCAACTCAAACTCCAGAATCAACTGAAGCACCTACTACCACAATTTCTCCTACATCTAAAAAAGCAACCACAATTCCTCCTACAACTAAAAAATCAACGACAAAAATTGGCCCCAGCACGGGAGCTCCAACTCAAACTCCAGAATCAACTGAAGCACCAACAACATTAGCTGGTCCCAGCACGGGAGCTCCAACTCAAACTCCAGAATCAACTGAAGCACCTACTACCACAATTTCTCCTACATCTAAAAAAGCAACCACAATTCCTCCTACAACTAAAAAATCAACGACAAAAATTGGTCCCAGCACTGGAGCTCCAACTCAAACTCCAGAATCAACTGAAGCACCAACAACAATAGCTGGTCCCAGCACGGGAGCTCCAACACAGACACCTGAATCAACTGAAGTACCAACAACAACGGTCACTTCTACAACCACGGCTGCTCCAACTAAACCTTGTCATACCGAAGAACCAACGACTGAACAAGGTCCCAGCACTGGAGCTCCGACACAAACTCCAGAATCAACTGTAGCACCTACAACCACAACTGCTCCAACAACCACAACTGAAGCACCTACAACTACAACTGCTCCAACAACCACAACTGAAGCACCTACAACCACAACTGCTCCAACAACCACAACTGTAGCACCTACAACCACAACTGCTCCAACAACCACAACTGAAGCACCTACAACCACAACTGCTCCAACAACCTCAAACCGCCCTCCGAAGAGTTTGTTTTTATAATTATTTTCTATAATCAATTACATATATCCCATTAAGAGTGCTGCAACTATATTAAATGTGAAGTTTGCTCGGCATATCAGATTTGTAATGAATATTCGTACCCAAATCCTTGTGTTACTGCTTGAGGACGATTATTTGAAATTATTTTCTAAAAATGTGTTATTCTATCTATTTTATTAATAAACTTTCTTAGATTTACTAAAGATTGTAATTTCACTTTTTATTTCTTAAATAAAAGATTTATTAGATATTTCACGAGTTTTCAATAAAGACAACTTTTTAATTGGTTTAAACAAATTTTACAAAAATCCCCTTGCCAATATTGATTAAGCTTCTCTATCAATAAGAGTACGACTTCCCTATGTTAACGATTTTTCTGTCCTTAAGTATGATAACGATTTAACTATAAAAATTGAAAAAAGCATAACATAAATATCAGAATTATATTATTGACTATTATTCATTTAAATAAAACAAAAAATATGGTAGTTTTCAATTGTTCATAAAGTCCGCAAGTTTTGTCCGTATTTTTTTATTCCCTCCATAGAAAGCATATGTAACTGGATGTCAATTATTTCCGTTATCTTCCAAAGTGCTTTTTATACTCTCACTTTATACATAATAATATTTCTTTGAGAAAAATTAATACAAAACTTGCGGATTTTTGGGAAAATAATTAAAAATAACAAAAATATAAAAAGTGGTTTGATTGACTCATTTGTCTTGTAAAGATTATAATCGAAAATTCAAAAAATTAACAATTTTTAGAAAAATAGAAACATGGAAAATTTAATTTCAAAAATAAATAAGAAGAGTAATTCAATTGAATAAATTGAATGAAAAAGAATAGGTATAAAATAGGGGTGAAATAGGAAAAGTATATTAAAAGAATGTTGTATAAAATTGCAGGAAATAAAAAAAGTCCAAAGATTGATTCATTCTTTGTTGTGGTTAAATTTAAAAAAAATAAAAGACTGAAATTAAAAAAAATTTGAAGAAATAAAAAATTCGCTAAATTTTAAATTTGAACAAAAAAATTCCAGAAATTGTTGCAATATATACTTATTTAAAATATAAAAATAAATGTTGATTAAAAAAAATTTTTGCTTAATATTAAAAAAAATAAACTTTAAATATTCAAAAATTTGGTAAATGATTTTATTTGAAACATTAAAAATAAACCTGGCAATAATAAAAAACTTTAAAAAATAAAGATTGGATAGTTAAGCCATATATCTAACAAATAATAATTTTAAAAATTCAAAGGATTCATTCAATATTATTTAAGTAAAAATATATCAAAAAAATAAAAATTTCAATACATCAAATTATTAAAAAAGAAAAGCAGTTACCTCTAAACTCTTCATATAAGAAAAATAAAAATAAATATAGGTATATATATACAACTTATTCAATTTTATTTAATAATAAATTTGACTCTCTTAAGTCTACTCCTGTCAAAAAAATTTATGAATAGACGTAATAAGTATAAGTTAATTTAATTTTTGTAAATATGTAAATAAAGAATATTTATAATATTAAAGGGATTTTATATTTAATTTGGGTATTTTTAATTTAAAAAATATATATGTAAATTTATTAAAAATTTATCTAAATAAATCTAATTATTTAAAAATATTTTTTAATTTTATATTCATTATTTTCTCAAAAATACATATCCATTAATAAATTCACCAAAATTTGTTGTAGCATCAATGCACGAATTTCTTAAAAATAAATTATAATAATTATTAAGTCATTTAAATTTGTTTTTTAATTTTTTATTTAAATTAAAATTATTAAATATTCCATTAAAATAAATAAATAATATATTTTTTTAATTTAAAAAAATAAAGAAATTTTAAAATAATATTTTAATTTAATTAAATATCGCAATCTAAATAAATTTTTAAAAAATATAATTTAAAAATATAATCTAAAATACATTTTTATTTATCTATTTTACAAAATTATTCACATTAGTAAACTATGAATTTACTTCCTTTTCTTCTTCACTGCACATCACTGAATTAAGAGACCTTCCAGAGTCTGATTTTACATTTGAAATATAAATTGGATTAATATAATCAGAAATATTTTCAGAACTTTTCTCTTCTTCTTCCTCTTCGTCAGAATAATCTTCTTCTTCTTCCATAATATTTTTCATTTTCTTATCAATCCCCTCATTAATTATTTTATTTTTATTACTTTTATAAATCTCAACGATTAAATAATTATTCAAAATGGGACCAAGCGTTTCATGATAAAGCTTAAAAATGTCATGATTATCCTTGTCTATATAATATTTATATATTATTAATTTATTAACATTTGTTATCTCATTGTTTATTGTTCCACCGTATTTTATTGAGTTTCCTGATTTATTAATTAATTTATTCATAATTAATGCAAGCTCCAAAAATGCTCGGAAAATAAAAATTTTGTTAGCACAACTTCTATGATGAGCTAATTTTAATTTATTAATTAATTTATTTATTTTTTTAATTATTATAAATTAAAAAAATATTTTATAAGTACTTTATAATTAATTCCAAACAAATAACTGTGGAATTAACACAGAATTTAAATTTAAATTAATGACTAAAACATAAAGGATAAATGGAGTTAATAAATAATAATTAGAAATTAGCATAGAAATTAATTGATTGACAAAATAGTAAAATAAAGTAATTTTAATAATTTATTTTATTTTTTAGTTTAGAAAAGTTTAGGTAAATTAATTTCGAAATACAAAAATATTTTTTTTATACAAATAAGCAATGACTTAAGTCTAAATCCAAATAAAAAAAAACAAATATAATAAATAAATAAATTAATAAACTAACCAAAAGGACGTAGATGTCTTTTTACATTTACAAAAAAATCGCGTAACTCCTTGTATGCTTTACCCTTATGATAAACAAATTTTCTAAGCACATCTTTAAGTGGTTTAGACCTTCTTAATGCATCACAAATATTTTTTTTAGTTTTTTCATATTCTTCTAAAATAATTAAAATCTCTTTAAAAACCCTTATTGCCCTTGACTTTTTAAAACTAATTTTGTACGAATCTGAAAAATTCAAACAAATAATATATATATTTTTTAAAAAATACATACCTTCTTCAATAATAATTTTAATATTTCCATTATATTTATTTTCATATGATTTATAAGAATTTTTATTTATTTCACCAAAATCATCAAACCATTTATTTATTTTATTAATTATTTCATCTCCTCCTAATTTATAATTAATTAATTCTCCTTTATGTTCACTCATTAAATTAATTTTTGTTTTAGATAAAGTTAAATAAAGCTCTATAATTATTCTAAGAAGAAACATATCAAATGCACATTTTGCTCTCCAAGTTCTGCCTTTTATTTCTATAAATTTAATTTAATATTAATTTAAAAATGATTTAAAATACTCAAATAATTTTATTTAAAATTAGTATTTTTTATTTTAAATTTTAATTTTATTTTTCTAAAATATAAAATTAAATTTGTACTTTTCTTCTTTCACAAAAAATACAGTTTGTCATTTAAGAATAAAGTTGACGTTTTGCCAACTAACAAATTGTCATTAAGATAAAAAATAATATTTTTATTTTTATATCTAAACTTTTTTTGAGTTTGTTTTTCTTCATGAAAATCTACCTTACTTAAGATTTTTTATAATTGGCAAAATGTCAACTTTATCTCTCAGTGACAAATTGTACTTTTTTAAATTTTAATAATATTTTTATTTTGTAAAAATTAAATTTAACCTTTTATTTTGGGTATATCCATTTTTGCTTTATTTAAAAAATCATCAAATTCTTTAATTCCAGATCCTTGATATTCGATTTCATCATTTTCCCAATTATTTATAATACAAGTTTTAGTCAATTCCATAAAATTTAAATAAACTTTAGTACGTTTTTTAGCTTCATTTTCTTCATTCATATTTATTTCTCCATCTTAATTTTATTTTTTAATATTTATTATTTATAAAATATATTTTAAAATTAATAATGTTCGACTAGGTATCTGAAGGACAGATCAACAATTTTTTCCAAAAATATTTATAACCTTTTTTAAAAAATGATCATCTATCTCTAAAAAACCTGTTAAGGCCTGACCTCTTCACTTTCCAATTTTTATATTATTAAACTCTCACTAAACTCATTTAAGAATTTTTAAAACAAATAAAAGGCCTTAATTAAATAATAAATCTTTACCAATTTCTTCTTCAGTTGGTGGTTTATTTCTTCCATGTAAAATTGAACAAATATCATTTGTATCATTATTTTGTTCCCAAATATATTTTAAAATATTGTTTGATAAATTATTAATAAAAAAATGTTTTGCTTTTTGACGTTCTTGTACGTTGATAATAAATTTTTTATTTTTTGCTTCAGTTATTTTTAATAATAAAAATATTATATTTATTGTAAGCAAAATTAATAATATTTTAATTGACATTTTATTATTTTTAAAATTTGTTGAATTAAAATAACTAAATAAAACTAAATAAAAATATATTTTAGACCTCTCTCTTATCTTTTAATAAATTAATCCTTTTTATATTTAATAAAAATAATTTATTAAAATACAATTAAATATTAATTTACAATTTTATAAAAATTGTTTTAAAAATTAGCAATTTAATTTTATGAATTTAATCTTTAAAAAAATAAATAGTTAAATAAATAAATGTATGAGGTTATATTTAAAAAGAATTTACCGACAAAATATTTAAAAAAAATCACATGAATATTTTTTGCCAACACTAAATAAATAAATAGACATTTCTTAATAAAATAAAAAAAGAAAAATAAATTATAAATAATTATGAAATTAGTCTATTGTACTTTTAAAAGTCTATTATTAATTTTGAAATAAATCAAAGAATTAAATAAAAATAATAATAATTATTATTATTTAATTTAAAAAATAAAAATAATAATTAACAAAATAATATTTATAAAATTTTCAAAAGGAAACCCTTTTTAATGAATATTTATTTTAAAAAAATGTTCTCATCAAAAACTAATAATTTAATAATAATTTTAAATAAAATAAAAATATATATATTAAGTTGGCTAAATTAATTTACAGAAAAAAGTTAAATTATAAATAAAAACAAATATATACACAAATAACAAATATGATAATTATTATTAAAACAATATTATGAAAATAAAGCAAAAAATATAATAAAGATATATATATATCAGGACTATTTTCGGTAAAATACGATACGATACAAAATCATACAAAAAATACGATAAAATAATTATCTCTGATATATGCTCAAACTATTATTTTTTATATAAAATATTATCAAAATCGTTGATTATATAAAGGAGAATATTTTAAATGATTCAATGGAATTATTGTCAATTAGGAAGATTGGTAATGATTTTTATAAATTAAATTCCAATTTTACAATCTCAGTTTAAATCGAGATAAATATTAAAATTCTCAAATTAACTGATTTTTTGTGATAAGATCATCGAAACTTTTACTTAAAAAAAAGTCAAAAATATAAATATTGGAAATGAATAAATAAATAAATATATTTATAAAAATGTTCAATTATATTAGTTAAGAATTTTTAATAATTTTAGCATTACCTAATTTCTTTTAAATTAAAAAACAAATATTTTTTAAATATTTTCTTTTACTTCATTTAATAATTTAGATTCTTCATTGTCCAAAAATTTATTAATTTTTAAATTTTCTTTTAAATTAATTTTTTTATTTGTTAAAACTTGATTAATTTCAGTCATAGACAGTCTATCATCTTGTTCAATCATTAAATTCTAAATTATTTAAATATTAAAAATTTAAATTATATTTTAAACTATTTTTTAAAATTAAACATTTTGGAATATTAAAAAAAAAAATTTTTTTAATTTAAAAAAAAAATTTTTTTAATTTAAAAAATTTACCGAAACAAGTAAAAATAATTTTGAATATTCCTTTCTAATTTTTAATAAAAATTCAACTTGATTAATATAATTATCTCTTAGAGATACTTCATTTTTAAATCTTTCTCTTACTTGTTCAAATTCTTCTTCTTCTTCTTTATAAATTAATAAAGTAAATATAATATTTAAAGTTGATAAATTATTTAACTTAAATTTTAAAAAAAAAATATTAAATTTTAAAAAAAATATTAAATTTTAAAAAAAAAATATTTTTACAATATTAATTTTCCATTTATTTAATTCTAGAGCATCATCTGATGGACAAGGTCTATTCTCATTAAATAAAATAAATTGAAGTATCATTATGCCAAATTGCCAAGAATCTGTTTTTCTTGAAACATTAATCTTTAAATTTAAAAAAATTATTTTAAATTTTTTATAAATTAATTAAACAAGGGAGAACAAAAAAATAAATTTTAAATTAATTTCTAAAAATTACCTTCACTCTATCATCATTTTCACCCAATAAAGCATTCATTAACATAACATTAATTTCAGGGGGAAGAAAATATTTGCTTGATGTGCAATTTTTTATTTCTATTTTTGCATTTTCTTCTTTTCTTTTATCTTCTGGTATAATAATACTTCCCCCATAATCAATAGTTTTTAGTTTAAAAGAAGATTCTGTTTTTACAAAAATTTGATTTTCTGGTTTGAAATCCAAATGTATAACAACTAAAAATTTTTTTATAAAATTTTATTTTAGTTATAAGGACACTGGGCTAAGTGAGAATGATTTAGATTTGTTATCTGGTTTTATTTTTTAAATGTCGATTTAGGGTTCAAAATAGTCATTGAAATTATCAAATCCCTATTGCTCTAATCCTCTCACTAAATCCTTAATTAATTAAAAATAATAATTTTTATACCTTTATGAAGTTGAATTAATGATTTTGAAGGAATTACTAATTCTTTCATAATTTGTTTTTCTTCAATTTTATTTTTATTAATTTTAAGTAATTCAATTATATATTCAAAAAAGTTTTTTTCACCCAATTCCATAATTATAACGTAATTAAATTTATTTTCGTCTTCTTCATCAATATCTTGGATTTTTTTTATTTTGCCACTTAAAAAATTAACTTTTATATTTATTTTTATAATTTTCAAACGAGGCCATTTCAGTTCCACACTCAAGTCGGCACCGAAATGACCATACTCATTAAAAATTAGGTAATAAATAATATTCCCTACCCATCAAACATTTTTATAATATTTTCTCTTTCTTTTTCTTCATTAAAATATTTATTTACTTCATTCAAAACATAAAATTCATTTTTCATATTTTCTAAAATATTTTCTAACATTTTTTTTTCATTTTCAGTCATTTTAGGTTTTTCAGGTTTTATTATTTGTTTTTCACGTTTTGATTGTTTTATTTTTTTATTTTTAAATTTTAGATTTCTTAGACTAAATCCTAATACATTTAAACTATTTTTTTCTTCTTTAGGCTGTTCTTTTAAATTATTATTATTTTCTTGTTTTTTGGGTTGTATTCTTTTTAATTCTTTTAAAGTTTGATTTGTTCCTAATCCAACTAATTTTACTGCTACATTTTTTTCTTCTTTATTTTTATCAGTATAAATACCTTTATATATCTTTAAAATAAATTATTTATTATTATTTTTACAAAATTAAAAAAAAATAATAATAAAAACCTCTGCAACTCCACCACTTCCAATTTGTTTATTTAAATCAACTTTAACATAATTTAATTCGCTTGTAATTTCTGAAATAAAAGATAACTCTACAAAATTGTTTTCCTCTTCTTTTTCTTCTTCTTTTTCTTCATTTTTGTGCTCATTTAAATACGAAGCTAAGTTTTTTGATTTTTGTTTACCTTTAACTTTATTATCAGAATTATTTGAAAAAATTATTTTCTCTTCTTCTTCTTCTTCTTCTCTTTTATTTTTCTTTTCTATTTCTTTTCTTTCATTAAATTCATCAGACTCTAATTTACCTTCAGTTAATTCATTTTTTATTTTATTTCTTGGCGTTCTGTCACTACCCACATTTAACTCTTTCAAAATATTATTCTCGTTATCTATTTTTTCTAAATTTTTGATTTCAGAATTATTCTTTTTTTCATCAGAATTATGAATCTGAGACTTTTCTTCTTCTTTTGGTATTTTTTTATGTTTTTTCATTATTTTATATTTTTTTTTGTGACTTCTATGTGTTTTTGGGGTGTTCAATTCTGATTTTTTATTTCTGGTCGAATCTAATATTTTACTTATGTTCAAATCTAATATTTCTTTGTTTAAAGCTAATATTTCTTCTTCATTTAACATTCTAGGTGACAAAGAATGTCTACGTATTGGAGGGGGGACATAATCATCTTTTAATTTATCATCATTTTTATTTTTTAATTTTAATTTACTTAATTTTGTAAATTCCTCTCCCAAAGAATATTTTTCTTCAACAAAAAGTTGATTTTCGTTTGTTTCAATTTTTTGAGATTTTTTAGTTGAAAATTCTGTCAATTTTTGTTTTGAATCTTTTTTCATTTTTTTAGTTAAATTAATATTTTTTTGAATTTCTTTGTCTTTTAAAGAATAAATATTATTCAAATTTCCTTCTCTTTTCTTTATTTGTCTATCAATTTCATCCAAATGTTCTGAGAAATCATTTGAACTATCAAAAAATTTTTCAAATACAAATTTTTTATCAATTTTATTATTATCTATAAATCCTTTTTTGTTTAATTTTTTTTCAAATCTTTCAAATCTATTTTCATTTTCATTATAATTTTCGTTTTTATTATCTCTTTGTGTTGTAAAACTACTATGTCTTCTAGTATTCTCTTCTATCCATTTCTCTGTTTTCTTCACTCTCATTGAAGAAGGTTCTTTAATTTTATTTATTTTCTCTAACAGTTCTTTTTTATTATTTCTCTTCTCTAACTTCTCTAATGCAGTCCTATATGTTTCTAAAATTTTGCAGGGATCTAATTCTGTAACTCTATTATTTTTTTTCTTTTTATATTCTTCACATTCTTTGATCATTTTAATTAAATTATTTCTTCTTCTTTTATTTATTTTTTCTAATTCTTTTTCATTTTCTAATTCTTTTAAATCAAAACTTTTTCTATCATTTTGTGTTTGTTCTAATTCCAATTTTTTTTCTTTTTTTATTTTATATTTTTCGAATACATCTTCTCCTTGATTATCTACTCTAATATATTTTCCTCTATTTAAATCTATTCTTCTATTCCCTTCTATTTTATATTTTTCAATTTCTTTATTTAGAGCATCTTGTTTATTTTTTTTTAATTCACGAACTCTCGTTCTTTCATCTAAAATATTTTGAACTGTTTTCTTATCTTTATTTCTTTTTCTTTCTTCTATCTCATCTCTTGTCCGATGTTTTCTTGAACTTATCCTACTCAAAGTATTTTTTAATTCAAAAGGTTCCTCATAATATCGTTCTCTTTGTTGGTCATCTACTCTTTTTGATTCACTTCCTCTAACTTTTCTTTGTTTTAAATATTCTTCATTAAAACTTTCTTTTATTTCATCAATAAAAGGATCATTAAATCCTACTTTTTTATCCTTTCTTCCCTTCCTAATATGTGTCATAACTGGAGGATCTTTATTAGAATAATTGTCTTCTAAAATTCTGCTTTTCTCTGCTAAAAATTATTTAAAATTTAATATTAAATAATATTTCAAAATTTTATTTAATTTAAAACAAAAAATCTCAACAAACATTAACATTAAAAGGCATTAGAGTCTTAAACTTATCAAATCATATAATGATTATAAAAATTAGGAAATGAAATGTTTTATTTTTATTAAATTTTAGAGTTAAATTAATTTATTTATTTTTTATTTAAAAAATTTATTTATCTAACCTCTTTCAAAAATTTCTTTGAATTGTTCAGTATTCTGTCGCTTTATTCTATTTAAATTTACTTTACCATAATTTACTTTTTTGTCAACAATTTGCTCACATTTAATTAAATAAATTAAAAATAAAATTAAAAATATATTCAAGATGGGCATCTCTTAACCTAAAATTTAATTTAATTAAAAAATATTTAAAAGAAATAAAATAATTTAAATAAAATTTTATTAAATAAATTTTTTAATTTTCCGGCCGTGGGCGTCTATTCTTTAGCCTTTCCCTCTTTTTTTAAGAATGAGGGAGGGAATGAATGAGAGAAGGAGATTGAATGTCGATAGAAATATTTCTTTGTTTAAATGAGCGGAAATTCCTAAACTACGGTGGGTGGAGTAAAAGGACATTTTCTTTTAGTCTTGAGAACACAAAATCATATGTCGGTCTGATCACGAGAATATTCCTAAGTACATTTATAAAAATTAAAATAAATATTAAATAAATATTAAATATTCTAAATTAAATATAAATATTATTTATTAGTGTTTAGACCGATAATATATTGGCTTTTTTGTAATAAAATAATTTAAACTTTAGTCAAGATTAGAGTTATTCAAAAAATATCAGTTCGGTATTTTGTCGCTCTTATCCAAATGTGCAGCGTAGCATAGTCTCTCGCTTTGTGTCTACCCGAATACCGAAAAATACCGAAAGAAATGTACAGGCGCATTTACAACAAAAACTGCTTATTTTACCGCACTTTGCGTCTGTTGTTGTAAATGCGCCTGTGCATTTCTTTCTGTATTCGGGTAGACACAAAGCGAGAGACTATGCTACGCTGCACATTTGGATAAGAGAGACAAAATACCGAAAGGCGCATTTTGGTGAATAACTCTAGTCAAGATAATTAAAGTTATTCTGATTTAAGCAAGTAAATATCTTAGAATCCCGATTGGTAATTAACCCAAAAGTTCCGAATTTCGATTAAGATTTTTGTGATTCCAATAACAAATCGAGATTCAAGAATTTTAGTATTTATATAAGATTTAAATATAATTATTAATAAAAAAGTCAGAAAATAATTAAAAAATATTAGGTATATTTTAAATATTATTATTATTATGCCACTCATTTTTCATTGTTAAAAATAAGAAAAATCTATTTTTAAAATATTGTCCAATAATTTTTTTCAATTAGAAATAATGATTAATTATTATTATTTTATAAATGCTAATCTTTGAATTTTTATTTAATGTTTATATATTAGAGATTTAATTGCCTTTAGGGTTGCCTGAAATTTAAAAAAATCAGGAGGTTTTCCAATAACGAAAATTAATGATCACCCGAATAATCTAACTTGAAAAAATTTAAAAGTAAGAAAAAAATTCCAAGTTTTGTTTTTCCAACGTTTTATATTACAAAAAGGTCAGTCCTCAACTTCTCTTTTTTGTACTTTTAAAAATGCTGCGCCGAACTGGTCAATATAATTTTCTAGACAGTCATAAGATTATAATGCGCTTTTCTTTTTATAAAATTGAATTTTCTCTAAGGAATTTTAAAAATTAAAATAAAGTGCATTTATTTAATATTGAAAGAATAGAATTAATTTTTTTTTAAAATAGGGATTAACTTTAAATAAATTACTTTTTTAATTTTTATTAACTTTTATTGACCAATGATACATAAAATAAACATGAAGATTATATTTTTAAATATTAGTTCATTAAATTTATTAATTCATAAATATTTTTAGAGTGTGCAGAACAAAAAAGTACCACAGAATTTATAAAGTTATTAATTTTTGGTAAAGAAAAAAAATTTAAAAAAATTTAAAAATATTAAGATATTTAAAGGAGCAAAAAAAATCATTAAATATTTATATTATGTTCAAGAAACGATAAAAATAATGTGATGGAATTATTTGTGGGAGCATAAGTTTAACTTTTCTAAGTAAATATAAATTATTAGATACATAAATCAATTTATTTGAGATTATTAAAATTTTTATTAAATCCTAAATAAATTAAAAAAATTTAATAAATCATACCCACTTCAATTAAAATATTAGAAATTATTAAAAGATGCTTATTAATCCTTATTTATATAGTTGAAAAGTTTGATTATTTTTTCATTTTATTTTTTTTAGATTTATAAAATTAATAAAATAAAACTAATAATATCCCTTTATTAACCTCTACTAATATTTTATTTAATAAAAAATGAAAATTAAAAAACAACAAAATTTAATTAAAAAATTAATAAAAAATCAAAGAAAAGCATTGCCTATTGAACTTTTAGTTGAAATATTTAAATCAATTAGATATTTACTTTCAAAAAAATTAAAAGAATGGTAATATGTATATATTTAAATTATTTTTTTAATATTAATTTTTCTAATTAATATTTAAAGCTATTTTTTGTAAAAATATTAAGATTTTGATAGAGACTTAAATAAACTTTTGTTTTTTTAGTTTTATTATTTAAAAATATTATTTTATAAAATAATCATTAATTCAAAGTTACGACCATCAAGAACCTTCACCTCATTTTCAATTTGTCAAATAACAATTTCAATTTTTTAAAATTAATTTCGATAACACTAAAAAGTCGTAGACTTTAAAATAAGGCTTTTAGATATTAATAATTGTAATTAAAAAAAATAATATTTTATTAATAATTTAAAATTATTATTTATAAATTAGTCTAACAATTTGTTCATCAAAAAAAGCTATAAAAATGGAGAATAAAATGTTATCAAATAAAAGTCTTCATAAAAAATGCCTTTACAATTATTCCAAAAATTTATTAAAATCGTCTGGTTTTGTATATATTTTTGTTGAAAGAAGTTTAAAAAATATTTTGGTAAGAAATTTTTTTTTAATTTAAATTAATTTTATAATTAAAATTAATTTTTAAATATTCACATTATAAATAGTTTAAATACTAAATGAAGTTATTTTATTTTTCTTCAAATTTTAATTAAATATTATTATAATAAAACGTTAAGTAAAGTATTGTCTCAGAGAGGTATTGTTATCCTGAGACTTCTCTCAATAGATTTTAGAAATATTCACTGCTTTTATGTAAACTAAATTAATAAAATTGTATCCACTTTAATATTTATAATATTAAGTTATTTTTGTGATATTGAATATATTTTTAAAAAAATATACAAAAAAATATTTATATTTTTTAGATAAAAAAATTAAATTTAGCACCCTTAAAATATTTACATAATTTTCTTAAAACTCTGATTTTTGACCTAAAAATTAATTTAAATTTTAATCAATGGAAAAACATAGAGTATATATAATATAATATGAGGAATGAAAGTTCATTTCTTACATGAGAAAGTTAATTCTTTTTCCTAAAAAAAAACAAATTAATATGTAAACATTCTTTTAATTTGTTTATTTTTTCTTTTATATTATTTATTAAATTAACTCGTTAATTTAATTATTAGATAAAAAATTGATCTAACTATTTTTATAATTATTTTTATGTCTAATTCTCAGTTTGTTCCTAAGGTTAGAAATTTAATAAATAAATATATAAATAATTTTTTAATTTTATTAATATCTAAATTTTTTTAATTTGTTCATTTTACAGGAGAAGCATGTTTATATCTGGGATTTAGTAAAGACTTTTTAATTAATTTAAAATTTAATAATTTTAAAGGAAGATATCTGTTCGGTGCTTCCTGATGGTCATGAATCCAAACCTAAGATTGACATATTTTTTAATGAAGTAATAAGTCTTATATTGATTTATGGATTCAGGCTTGAAAATTTTTCCGATTTTAATCGAACTAATCTTTTTGATTCGTTTCAAGAAGTAGTAAGTAAAAAATAACTTAAAATTTTAATTAAATATTAATATCATAAAAAAGTTTTTCCAAAGGTTTGATTTTTAGAGAATTTCTAAAATGATAAAATAATCTATTTTGATCCGATATTAAACATTTATTTTTCGAAATTTAAATTCAGTTTGTTCAACTACAAGTTCAGAATTTGGTTACATGCGCTTTAGATGTAGTTAATCAATTGCCTCCATCTAGTGACAAAGAGTTTCATGGTTTTATAGACAGAAATAAAATGATACCAGCAATATGTTGGAATATAAAAGACGTTTTTGAGAAATACAAAAATCCATCTTCTTTAAATGGTTAGTATTCAAAAAGTTGAAAAAAGTGACCAACTGTGATGGCACAAAAAATAATAAATAATTTAAAAATTTTAATTACAGTTCTTCTCGGTGTTTGTAGAATTGATGCATATGACGTATTTAATAAATTAGATAATTTTGAGGTATCATTTTATTTTTTTATAATTTTTTTAATAATAATTTAGAGAAATCCTCAATCAACTATTCATTTATATCGTAAATGTCTGTCTTCAATTGATAAGAAGTTCGTTTTTAACAAATTATCTTTTTTTTTTTAATTCGAACATGAAAAAGTCTCTAAATAAACTAATGTTTCATTTCAAGATCTAATTTGAATGTCATTTTGTCCTTCAATTGTATAGGAAGTGTAGCCGGGGCATTGGCTAAATTGCTAATAAGTAGAGTTGCACCATACATTGAGGCCAAAAATGGTTTTTTTGAACATTTTCTTTAAAATAAAAATTTAAGTTTACCATAAAAATTCAAATCAAGAAATGGAAATTCTTTTACATTTGACTAAAATTTACAAAAAAGAATTAATTACTATTGTTACCACTAAGGAAAACATTAAAAATTTTGCCGAACAAGTAAAGAGACTTTAATATTTACGAAAAAAAATTTATATATTTTAAAGATTGGAATTAAATACAAGTTAATTCAATCAAACGTTGATTTAGTTAATCTTGTAACAGAATTAGATAATGATGATTTTCCTATTTCATTAACAGGTAATTCATATTATAAACATATTAAATACATTTTTCGACTGTCTGTAAATACTATAAATATTTTTATGTTAATAAAATATTTTAGGCCAATTTAATTTATAAAAATTAAAAAAAAATAATTCTAAAGAGTAAAAAACATATTATTGATTAAATTTAAATTTTACAAAATTAAATTTAATTAAATATGCATATTATAAAGGAACAACTGCATCAACATCTAACATGTAAAATAAAGTTAGTTCCTCTAATTTCTTCTTGTAAACAACTTAATGAGATCAGAAGTTAAAATACCTAATTTATCAACTATTTATTCTTCTCATAAAATATTTTTTAACTGTAAGTATTCATTCAATATTTATAAAATATGTATAACTCACAAAAATATTTTTGACTATAAGAAAAATGTTTTTGAAATAAAATTTATGATCGATAAATAACAAATAAAAACTATTTGAAATAATTATTTTTAAAAATTTTATAAATCTGATTTAAGGAATTGGAATTTTTTTAATTTTTATTACATCAAAAACGATAAAAAATTCTTATCTTTGACTTTAATTTTTTAATTAAATATACATACTTATTACATTGCTTAAAATTTGTTTGAATAAATTTGTTACACATTTTTGAGTAAATATAAAAACTATTACGAAAAATTAGAGCTATAAAATCAATTTTATGCTATAAAAATAAATTAATTTTTTATGTATTATTTTTTGGTAACGTAAATGCTCTATTAAAATCACCTGTTCCTATTTTTCAATTTTCACCAAACTGTTCGTCTACTAAAATACTCTCTCATATTTTAGCATCCTCTAACTCGCCTAGGGATAATTCTATTAAAAAAGGTCTTCTAAAGGTGATTTTATTAGAGCATTTACTAAATTATATATTTTTGTTAAAAAAATATTATTTAAATAAAAACAATTACTCCATTTTGTCTTCTTTCTCTCAACAACATTTCTCTGCTGCACTTACAACAAGTGAACCAACCAAACAATTAATTAAAGAAAGAAGGAATGCTCCAAGTGCCAAAAAGAAACTGTAACCAACATCATTGTCTTCAATTGTTTTAATATTATCCCAGGCTTTGATGACTTCTAAAATATTTTAAAAAATTAATTTTAAAAATTTAATGATGGATTAATCATAAAATAATTTGGTTACAAAAATATAAATTTTAAATAAAATAAAAATACCAATATCCTTTTCGTTGTTAAAATAATAAATAGCTAGTGCAATTAAGAGAAGAAATGCTGAAGCAGAGGCCAAAGAAGGCAATGGACGAAAAATACCACCTTAAAAAAATTAATGAATTTAAAAAGTTATTTCTATTTTTTCAAAATAAACCTTTTCCAATACAACAACAAAATGTCAAGACATCCCAAATAAGAGCAGCAACTGAGCAAAGAAGAGCAAGAATCATAAAGAATAAAACAAATTTTTCGTATGTTGGTTGATTCTAAAAATTAAATAATTTTTTGAAATTAATTCTTTAAAAAATTAAAAAAAAGAACTTCAAAATACATGCTTTATTAATTGAATAAAATGTTTTTTTATGTAGGTACGGAAATGTTTGATCTAAGGAAAGACAAAATTAATAAAGATTTCCTCAGGAAGGACTCAAAATTCTCAAAAAAATGTCCAGGCTCTGAGTACAGAAAAATTAAAAACTTGGCAAAGAACCAAATATTTTTAAAGATTTAGCCTAATAAATAAATAAAATTAATACCTCCCACCACTTTTTGCAAGTATCATCTATAGCAGTTTTGTTCAAGTTAAATTCAGATTTTCCAATTTCCCAACCACATGAGAAAGGAAAAATTCCCAAAGTAATAGTCTGATTAATGATTTTACTGCGATCTTCACCTTCATTCACTTCTGCCTGTATTTTACGCCACCCTTGATATTTTTTTGTTTAATTTTAATTTAAATAAATACTCTAAAAAATAACCTGGAGTGAACATTGATGCAATCGTAAGTGCAACAATAATAAGCGCTAAAGTCGCATAAATGGTTTGACCGAGTTTGGAAATGCACATTTTGTTGTTTTTTAAGGTCTTTTAGAAATTAAGGTATAAAAATATTTTTATTTAATTAATTAGAAATAGTAAGAAAAAACTAAATAAAACTATTAATTAAAAAAAATAAAAAAGATAAATTGAATAAAATAAAAACTCGGTAAATGAGAATTGGATATTACTTTAACATTTTGGTAAACGACATTTTTGTAAAGCGACATTTTGGTAACAGATAAATATTTGACAAATTGGTAATTTTGATAAGTAAAATATGGAAAAACGGTAATTCACAAATTTAGAACAATGAACAGAAGATTTTGGCCTGTTACCAAAATGTCGTTTTACCAAATGTTGACATAATGAAAATTATGGAATAATATTGTTGGCATTCTGTTTAAAAATAAATTTAAACATTTAATGGTTTTAGGAATATCAAATTGAAGATTTTAAACTCTAAAGAATTTAAAATATTTATAAAGATTTTGTATTTCGATTTTCAGAAAATAAAATAATTTTTAAAATATAAATTAAAACAAGTATTTTACCTTAAATTAAGAAAATAAAAGAATCAAAAAATTAAACTGATAATTGGGTAAAAAATTATTAAAATCAAAATTTCAACATCAATAATTGAATTACAATTTGTAATTAATTTTAAATAATTTAAAATATAATATTTTATTTAAACAAATTATTTTATAAATTAAAAAATGGAAATATTATTTATTAAAAAAAACATAAAAAATTACATTTCAATATTATTAGCCTTTCAAAAATTGATAAAAAGAAAATGACTCATAATAATAAAATAAATAAATAATATTAAATTCAGCGAATGGTCTTATAATATTTTAAAAAAAAGTGAACAAACAAACAAAAAATATTACTAAAATTTTGCAGTGTTCGTTCTTCCCCTTTTTTCATTTTTTAAGCCGATTCAATAGTTTTTTTAACGATTCGTAATACATATTTATAGAAAAATGAATTGAAAAGAAGTTTACTTATTTTTTAAACAAAAATAGAATTTAAAAAAAAATATATTAATTATTTAAATTGAAAATTTTTAAAATTTTTTCAATTTTAATAAAAGAAAAGAGTCAAATTACGTCATTTTTATATAAAATATTAAATTTATTTTTTTTCAAAAAATGAATGTTTAAATATAAAGTCGTAAAATTTTAAAGAAGATTTTTATTTATTTTTTATGATAAAAATTTAATAGTTATAAAAATATATTCCCAAAAGATCACAAACTTGTAGATCAAATAATATTAAAAATTATTTTTTTTTTAATAAAAGGAAAATTAAAGAAACAAAAAAAAATAAATTAAAATAAGGGAACTGCGAGAATAATAATTTAAAATTTAATTTAGAAAAATTGTTTTGTTAAATAAACAATTTATTTTAAAACTTCAAAATTGTGCAGAGATGCTAATTTATAACAATGATTTTTTATTTTCCTTATTTTTTTTTAATGAAATATTTTTTAATTTTATTTATTTATTTTTTTAAATTTATTTTTTAACTATCTATTTTTGCTATTTTTATTTAAAAAAATTTAACAAAATAATTATGAAAAAATTTTTTTTTTTTAAATTTAAATATATTTTTTTTATTTAAATTAATTTTTAATAATTCTTTAATAATCTAATAAATAAAATCTATTTAATTTAAAAAATTAAAAATTTGATTAAAATTTAATTTTTAAAAATATTTTTATTAAATAAAAAGTGCAATTAAATAAAATATAAATTTGTGTTTTGCTTTTTGAATTAATTTATTAATTTTTAGGGGTTTTTATTTTTATTCGAGAATATTTTTAAAAATTCGAGAATATTTTTTAAATATTCTCGAATAATTTTAAAGTGTCATTTTAGAAATAAATTTGGAAAAAATTTAAAAAAAAATTTAAATTTAAATAATTTTAAAAAGAATTGTTTTTCTCCTTTTTTTAAAATCAAAAACTTTATTTAAAAAATTATTTATTTTCAAAAATAAATTAAATACATATTTAAAATAAAATATCTCGTAAATCTCGATTTTATAAAATTTTATTATCGAAGGCCTTGCTTGCTAATTTTAGAGAGGAGAGGGAGAAAAGAAGGCAAGAGAGGAGAGGAAGAAAAAGAAGGCAATCTCTCTCTTTCCCCTTTAAATTAAATTTTTCATTTTACTTTTTTATAAATTATTTTTTTATTAAGTACTTTTTTTTGCTAATTTTAATCTTTTCCCAATTAATCTCCCTTCATTTCCGTTTTATTCATTTTAAAGGTCATAAATATGTGAAAATACATAAATTGACAAAAATAAATTAAAAT
The DNA here is from genome assembly GCA_015183035.1 of Meloidogyne chitwoodi. Taxonomy (NCBI): domain Eukaryota; kingdom Metazoa; phylum Nematoda; class Chromadorea; order Rhabditida; family Meloidogynidae; genus Meloidogyne; species Meloidogyne chitwoodi. Next base: position 1,770,977 of record JACZZP010000011.1, read on the forward strand.
TGTCTAAAATTTAATTTTAAATAAATTATTTACTTAAAGCACAGTCCTTTTATTTTTCAGAAAATTTTAATAAAAAATAATTAAAAAAATAATTTTAAAATAATTTAATAGAGGATTATATTTAAATTAAAATATATCCTTTGTAAATTTTTAAAAATGGTTTTTTAAGTATTTTCTTCTAAAATTTAATTTTTTGTATTTTTATTTAGTAAAAAATGAAGATTAAAAATTATTTTAATTTATTTTTGTTAAAATTATTAATTTATTTTACTATTTTATTTAATTTTAACAATGCCTCAGGAAAAGGAAAAGGAATTGTAGATTTAACAAAGAAATTTGCTACTCTTCGGACAGAAAGAATAAAAACAAATAAAAATGTTAGATTTAATAAATTTATTTTTTTAATTTTTAATTTTTTAATTCTAATAGAAAGGCATTTTAGACAATTAAATCAAACCGAAAAAAATTTATTTTTAAATTTCGACTCTATACCCTATTTCCCACCTTCAAAATTAATACTTTTAGCCCACTTTTGGGTAAAAGAGTAAAAATCAAAAACACCTGACCTTCTATTAGAATAAATTAAATAATTAAAATTTAAGAAAAGAGTCCTTCCTATTATTTTAATTTAATTTTAGTAATTATAAATTAAAATAAATTTAATCAACCCCAAGAAAATAGTTAAATGACTAGATGGGATATCTAAGAGCTTCCCTGAATAAAATATTATTATTAAATTAGATTGGAAAGAAAACTTTAATTAATAAAATCTAATTTAATTTTTTCAGCAAACATTAATAGGAAATCAAAATAATATTAACTCTTATAATTCAATTGGGTCTTCATCTTATTTAAATTCAAATAATTTAATTGAAAAAGGGAAACAAATAAATACTTTTTCTTTATTAAATAATTTAAATCAATCGAGAAATTATTCAAATAATCAAAATAATTATGAAGATTTTTTAAAAGAAAGTAAAAAATAAAAAATTAATTTATTTATTTTTTATTTTATTAATTTAAATAAATAAGAATAAATTTAAAATAATAAATTTAAATATTAAAAATATTAAAAAATAAATATTAAGGAAAAGAAAATAAACTTGAATTAATATTAGACTCTCAAAAGAAAGCTTTAGCAAATGTTAGTGATGATTTTAAAGAAATATGTACAACTTTAGAAAATTTATTAAAAAATAATAATAATAAAAATGGGGTAGTAAAGAAGATAATGTCAATTTTTGTTAAACAAAAAGATAAATTTGGAAAATTATTAAATATATCTTATAAAGGTATTTTTTTAATATTTTATTTTTTGATTAAATTTATTTTTAAAATTATAAAATTTTAAAAATAAAGTGAAAAATAAAAAGATAAAAGTGATTTTTATTAAAATAAAATATTTTTTATTTTTAATAGATTAAAAATAAAAAAATAGATAAAAATATTTTTATTTTAAAAAAATAAATAAAATAATTTTAAAAAAATAAATAAAATAATTTTAACAGCTAAAAACTATGAATTACCAAGTCAAATTGAGTTTGAAAAAATATTTACAGAAAACATAGAAAACTTTTCCTTAAAAAAATTAGCAAATGAATGGGGATTAAATGAACAAATAATAGAATATTTAATTAATAAAGATGATTTAAATGATTTAAATAATTTATTTTATTTAAAAGGAATAATAGTAGAAGAACTTGAAATGTTAATGTACAGTATATTTATTTAATTTTAATTTTTAAATATATATATAAGAAATATTAAAATAATTAAATTCCAAAAATCTTAAGAAGAATGAGCTAGTTAAACTAAATAAAATAAAATAAAAAATTAGTAAGGGTTTTAAATTAACACCTTTTTGAATTTACTAGATTTTGCTGAATTTTACCTATATATTTTGAAAAATTGTCTAAATTATTATTAAATTCAAAAATTCTGAAACAAAAAAAAATTATTTAAAATTTTAAATTATTTTATTAATTAAAATTTAAATTTCTTAGAAAACATAATTTTATTTTATTTTTTAAATTTAGACAAAATGCCAATTACAATCTCCAACATAAAATTTATCAACTTGAAAACCTTTACTTAGAATATGGAAAAATAGTGTTCGTAAAAGAAAAAGAATATAGAATTGGAATAATTAAAAATAGAATTAGTGAAATTCAATTAATCGTGTTACGTGCAGAATTGTTTATTTTAATTGTAAAAATGATAGAAAATTATGAAAATTTAGAAATAATAGAAGAGGTAAATATTTAATTAATTAAATAAATATTTTTTAAAATTATATTAAAAAATGTCTCAACTTTTTTAAATATTTAAAATTTTGGTTTTAATGTAGGCATCTGTTCAAAAAAAAATAAAATAAAATAATTTAATTTAACTTAATTTTTTACCAAAAATATATTCGTTACTTAATGGTATTCATTAGTAAATTAAATATTTACTGTTATAACATTTAATTAATTTAATTAATTTTTTTTTGAAAAAATTCGGGTTTTTCTGTTTTTTAATTTGAGGAGAGCGAATTATCTTCATAAAAAGATTAATGTTCTAAAAACAAAAATTTTAAATTAATTTAAAATTTAATTAAAATTAATTAATTAATTTTTTAGTTGTTATTAAAAGCAAAAACAAATTACAATATTATTTCTATTTTATATAATACATTATCTGTCGCACATAATACAATAATTAATGAAAATAAAAATTCTTCTATTGATTGGAAATTTGGACTTTTATCGGATGAATATAAAAATATAATGGATGAGGTTATAATTAATTTATTAAAAATTATTTAAATTTATAGAAACCCTTATTAAATTAATTATTAAATATTTACTCTAATTTTGGTTATTTTTTAGAGTTTTTTTTAGAATTTTTTAGAATTTTTATTAAAATTTTTTTATACTCTTTCAAAGCTCTTTTTAATTTAATTAATTAAAAAAATAAATTAATTAAAATTAATTAATTTAAAAAAAGAGCTGGGCATATAACTTGCTTAGTGAAGATATTAATGCCTTTAATGAATTTACTGAAAAAAAATATAAAAATAATAATGGAATTATGTTAATTGAAAAAATAGCCTTGCAAAACCTTTCTTTACTTGAAGCATTTAATGATGTTTAAAAAAATTGAAAAATTATTATTATTATTTTTTTAGTAACATTTTTGACGCTAGTAAGGGTCTTTTTAAATTTATAAATATTTTTAAAATAAAATAAAAAATTATTTTTATAAAAATTATTTTTTGTTTTACCCAGAAATTATTCAAATTTTAAGTCTTTTAAGAAATTAAAAATGTTAAATATTTTTAAAAGAAGTTTTAGAATTGAAATTGGATTAACTGGGGATTTTCTAGGCAATTTAAATTTAAATTTAATTTTAAAAAAAAAATAATTTAAAATCAGAAATCATTTTTTCTTGTTTATAGCCTTCTAGTCTTATAATTATTTTGAATTTATATTTTTTAATATTACTAGCGTTAAAAATGTTTTAATTTTTGGCTGTTATGGGATAAAATTAAAATTTTTTTTTATTAAAAGATTATTTTTTAATTAAAAAGATAAATATTTCTTTTTTAATTTTTCTTTGATTTTTCTTTAAAAATTCCACCTATAAGAATAAAATAGGTGGTTTTTTGAGTTTTTTTCAAATAACTTTATAAATTTTGATTTTTTTATATATAAAGTTATATCCATTCGATAGATTAGGGAAAGGGCTATCGAATGTATATAAACGTTTTTTGAAAAAATTCGAACAATGTCGAAAAAATGTCAAAAAACGTGTTTTTTTTCAAGAGAAAAAGGGGCAGTAGCTGTGGTTTTTGGACTACAACTTTTTTGTGGATAAAGGTACTGAGTTGGTCTCGCCGGTAGGGCACACCTTCAGACTTTGGGCTATCCAATGGTATAAAAATTAAAAAGATCGGATAAAGATTTAGGGTAGATGTCCTCTGGAATGGAATTTAAAAATTGAGATTTATGAGATGGTAGGCAAAGACAAAAGAACTTTTATTGAAAAATGGATAAGATGAGTTGTGGTGTAGTGGTAATGTGCTTGATTTGCTAATTCCAATGCGGGTTCGAACTCGTAGGTCGGAAATATCTTTTTAAAATGTTTCAAGGCCATCTAGACGCAAGACAAATAATCGCAAGGGTCCATCTAGACGCAAGACAACTAATCGCAAGGGGCCATTTAGACGCAAGACAATTAATCGCAAGGGGCCATCTAGACGCAGGACAATTAATCGCAAGGGGCCATTTAGACGCAAGACAAGTAATCGCAAGGGGCCATCTAGACGCAAGACAATTAATCGCAAGGGGCCAACTAGACGCAAGACAATTAATCGCAGGGGGCAATTTAGACGCAGGACAATTAATCGCAGGGGGCCATTTAGACGCAAGACAATTATTCGCAAGGGGCCATTTAGACGCAGGACAATTAATCGCAAGAGGCCATTTAGCCGCAAGACAATTAATCGCAAGGGGCCATCTAGACGCAGTACAAATAATCGCAAGGGGCCATTTAGACGCAGGACAAATAATCGCAAGGGGCCATCTAGACGCAGGACAAATAATCGCAAGGGGCCATTTAGCCGATAGACAATTAATCGCAAGGGGCCATTTAGACGCAAGACAATTATTCGCAAGGGGCCATTTAGACGCAGGACAAATAATCGCAAGTGGCCATCTAGACGCAGGACAAATAATCGCAAGGGGCCATTTAGCCGATAGACAATTAATCGCAAGGGGCCATTTAGACGCAAGAAAATTATTCGCAAGGGGCCATCTAGACGCAGGACAATTAATCGCAAGGGGCTAGCTAGACGCAAGTCAAGTAATCGCAAGGGGCCATCTAGACGCAAGACAATTAATCGCAAGGGGCCATTTAGACGCAGGACAAGTTATGCCTTTTTATACAAAAAATCAAATTTAAAAAGTAATTAATAAATTAAAAAAAACTTTATATTTCTCTTATAAGTAGAGATCGGATTTTTAGGTTATAACCTATTTTTTTCACAAATCAGTCTTGATGAATCAAGCTCAAATCTGCAGTTATTTTTGAAAAATTATGTGTTTAGACGTGACCTATTGGCATGTCCCAAAACCTATTTTGGCGTTTTGTAACCTAAAATAGGTGACAACCTATTTGGGCTTTTTGTCACCTTTTTTGTATATTTTCGTCAAAATTTATAAAATTTTAAAATTTTCGTATATATTTAGACAAAATTTAAGAAAATTTTAAAATAAAATGCAAAAATTCAATTAAAACCCGAGTAATTACTTAAAAATATCACTAATAAAAAAGTGACAAAATGTCACTAATAAAAAGTGACAAAATATCATTTTTTACGTTAAATTAGCTACTATAATGCGTTTTTGACTTTTTTTTAATCGAATTCGTTATTTTTTGTTATTTTTGCCTATAATTTTTGTAAAAATCGCCAAAATAATGAATAGAATAAAAAAATTTTTTAACCTATTTTGAAGTTTTTGTAACCTATTTTGGTCTTTTTTCCAACCTATTTAGGTACCTATTATAAGGTTTTTGTCACCTAAAAATCCGATCTCTACTTATAAGATAGGTGGAAATAGTGCACTGAAAAAAGAAACGCTTCGCGCGTGTATCTATATAAGCTCTTTTTATGTCTATATGAGCTTGATTTGAGCTAGAGATGAGCTCGATTTTAGCTCAAGATGAGCATGATTTGATCTCAAGATTAGCATCATTTAAGCTCAAAAGGAGCTCGATTTGAGCTCAAGATGAGCATGATTTGAGCTGAAAAGGAGCTCGATTTGAGCTCATGATGAGCTTGAGTTGAGCTCAAAAGGAGCTCGATTTAAGCTCAAGATTAGCATGATTTGAGCTCAAAAGGATCTCGATTTGAGCTAATGATGAGCATGATTTTAGCTCGAGGTGAACTTGATTTGAGCTCAAGATGAGCATGATTTTAGTCAATTTAAGCTCAAGATGAGCATGATTTGAGCTCATGATGAGCTTGAGTTGAGCTCAAAAGGAGCTTTACTTAAGCTCAAGATGAGCATGTTTTGAGCTCAAAAGGATCTCGATTTGAGCTAATGATGAGCATGATTTTAGCTCAATTTAAGCTCTAGATGAGCTCTATTTATGTTCTATATGAGCTTGATTTGAGCTCCTCGATTTGAGCTCAAAAGGAGCTTTATTTGAGCTTAAGATTAGCATGATTTGAGCTCAAAAGGAGCTCGATTTGAGCTCAAGATGAGCATGATTTGAGCTCAAGATTAGCATGATTTGAGCTCATGATGAGCATGATTTGAGCTCAAAAGGAGCTCGATTTGAGCTCAAAAGGAGCTCGATTTGAGCTCAAAAGGAGCTCGATTTGAGCTCAAGATTAGCATGATTTGAGCTCAAAATGAGCTCAAATCGATCTCATATTGTGCTCGCTTTGAGCTCAATTTAAGCTCGTGAGCTCGAGATTTACTCGATTTGAGCTCTATATGAGCTCGATTTAAGCTCTATATGAGCTCGAGATGAACTCGATTTAAAACCAAGATGAGCATGATTTAAGCTCAAGATGAGCTCGATTTGAGCTCAATTTAAGCTCTATATGAGTTCGAGATGAACCAAGTTAGGCTCAATTTTAGCCCAAGTTTGGCTCAAGCTTGGCTCATGTTAGGCTAAGTTGACAAGTTTTGTTCAAGTTTGACAAAAATTAAGCTCAAGTTTGGCTCAAGTATGGGTCAAGCTTGGCTCAAGTTTTGCTCAGGTTTAGCTCAAGTTAGGCTCAAAATTGGCTCAAGTTTAGCTCAAGTTAGGCTCAAGCTTGGCCCAAATTAGGCTCAAGTTTGGCAAAATCATGGCTCAATTTTGGGTCAAGTTAGGATCAAGTTTGGCAAAAGCTTGGCTTAACCTTGGCTCAAGTTAGGCTCAACCTTGGCTCAAATAGACTCACGTTTGGTCAACTTTGGCTCTAACTTGGCTCAAGTTTGGCTCAAGTAGGTCAATCTTGGCTCAAGTTTGGCTCACCCTTGGCTCACACTTGGCTCAAGTTTGGCTCAAGTTAGGCTCAACATTGAATCAAGTTTGGGTAAAGTTAGGCTCAACCTTGGCTCAGGTTAGGCTCGAGTTGGCCCAAATTAGGCTCATGTTTGGCTCAATCTTGGGTCAAGTTTGTCTCAGTTAGGCTCAGGTTAGGCACATGTTTGGCTCAAGCTTGGCCCAAGTTAGGCTCAAGTTTGCTCAATTTTGGCTCAAGTTTGGCTCAAGTTTAGCTCAAGTTAGGCTCAGGTTTGCTCAAGTTTGGCTCAAGTTTGGGTCAACTTAGGCACAAGTTTGGCTCAATCTTGAATCAAGCTTGGCTCAATTTAGTCTCATATCAACATTACAGAGCCCAAAATTCCAGGACCCCTTGGAATATACTAAAAAATGTTTAGAATATTGAAAAAAATTTTATATGTGAAATTATTTTTCTAAACTGAAAGAGCCTTTAAAGTCGCGCAGCTGCTTCTCAAGGCTCGTATAAGAATAAAAAAAATCTTCAATATCAAACGAAATTTTAGAATAATTAATCCAGAAAAAGATCGTATTTAAAGTTAAAAGGGGTGTTGCATTTTTAAAAATGAAATATCTTTCAGAGATGGGTAGGTAAAAGGGTTTTCATATTAAAAATGGGGGTTGTGTTTAAAGTGTGATTTTAATAAAACCAGGATGGATTTTAAGTTTTTTTTGTTTTTTAGGCGGTTTTAAGGGAGTTTTTATTAACTGACAATGAGATTTTAATGAGTAATTGTTTTTTAAGCTGTGGAATGAGGGGTTGCCTTTTTACAGGGGTTAAGGAGCAGCTCATTTTGAAAGTTGGTTTTTAATTTTTAATAGAAGTTTTATTTTTAAGAGGGTTTTAGAGGTTTATTTTCTTATATTTTACCAAAATTTTCTAGAATCAGTGTTACAAGCGCGAAGCGGTTTCTTTACTCCAGTCGCGAAGCGGCTGGTTATTTCATAATAATTTTTAAAGGGTAAAAATGAGTAAAACACACTTTATAAAATTCACATGTAATTTAAAGTGCAAAGGAGATTTTTAATTTCTTAAAAATAAATATAAAAATGAGGTAATTAATTAATTAATTAATAAAAAATATTAAAATCATCTGACTTAGTACTTTTAAATAATTTAAAAAAATTATTTTTTTTATGAAATAACATTCATTAATAAAAAAAATTTATATAAAAAAGAATATATTTTTATTAAATAAAATTTAAAAATTTAATTTTTATAAATTATTTTAATCTAAAATTTAATATTATTTTTTAATTATCTTACAATTAGTTATAAGTCAAAGGTCTGTTTAATCCTTAATACAAAAAAACGTTTTCAATTCTTTAGCGATATTTAAACTTTTTTTTAAATTTTAAATTTTTTAGTTAAAAAATATTTTATTATATACATATAAATTTGTATTTTGTAAATGTCGAAACCCTAACCCGGATTCGAACATTTTGACATTTTGAACTTTTATTTGTCTAAAATTAAAGTTTTTTTTTATTTTAATAAAATATATAATTTTATTAAAATCATAATTATTTAAATTAAATAAAAAAATATTTCAAAGAGTAAATAATGTAAAGCATGAGAGAAAGATAACTTACCCTGCACTCTCTGCCTTTGTTAAAAACTTGTGCTTTTCTTTTATTTTTTTATTAATAATTATTTAATAGAAAAACAGAAAAATTAGTCTGGTATGATTTTCCTATTTCAAGCTTATTTTCTGGTATTTTTAAAAAAATAAAAATTAAACAGTGAACTGGTTGAGTTCAATTTAAATGTCCCTAGATTCGATTTTTTCAATTTTCTGATTTCTAAAAATTGAAAAAATATATCAAACAATTATTAATAAATAAATAGATGAATATTTTAAAATTATTATTAATATTTTTATTTATTTATTCAACTAAATCAACATTGGGAGGAACTCGTCAAAAAGCTTTGACAAATTTAAGAAGAATTACTAGTACAATTACTAATAAAATAAATAATAAAAATAATAATAATTTAATAAAAAATGAACAAAATATAAATTTATTAGAAAATAATAAAATAAATAATAATTTAAAAAATAATTCTTCATTAAATTTTGGACAAAATAATAATAATTTTAATTTTATTAAAAATGAATTTATTAATAATAAAAGAAATTCTTCCTTTTCTTTTTCAACACAAGCAGGAATGGATTATTCAAATAAAAAAGGTTTATTTTAATTTTTATAATATAAATCTTTCACATGGCAATTTATTAAAAATATTTGAGGAAAGTAAACGGTAAAATTATTGACGGGGGTTTAAATGCGAGGAGTCTGAAAAATAAATATTTTTGATCAGGGTCACTTTTACGGGACCAAAGCTCAGATTATCTGCTACTAATTTATCCTCTCTCTCTAAACTGAGTACCCATATAATTAAATAAAATATATTCTTGCGGGGGAAAGAAAACTCGTCTAGTTAGTCTGAAAGGTAAATACTTAAATAAATTTAGAGCTCAAAAATTCTAAAAGTGCTTTATTTAAGTTAATATCAAGTCCTAGGATTAAAAAATAAATAAAATAAAGGAAAAATACAAATTAAATAACAGGCACAGATTTGACAATTTTCTGAAAATTTCCATTATTTTCCTTAAATAATTTATTTTTCAATTGAATATTCTAAAATGAGGTCTTCTAGGCCTTAAATAATTAAAATATTATTTATTTTTTAAATTAATTTATTAAAAAAAAAGATTTAATATTTGATGAGACCAATTTGGAAAAATTAAATGAATTAATAAATAAATTAAAAAAAGAAATAAATAATTATTCTGAATCATTTTCTAATGAAAATAATAATTTAATTAGAAAAAATACTTTATTAATTTCTGAAAGAATAAATAATAATAATAATATTTTTTTTGATAAATTACCAATACCAAAACTATCAGAAAAAGATAAAAAAAATATTTATCAAAATTTATTTAAAATATTTTCGAATGAATGGAATAAAATTGGGAAAATGTTAGAGGAAGGAAATAATATTGAAGGTTTTTTTATTTTTTATTTAATTTTTAAATAAGTAAATTTTGTAGAGAAATGTCCCTTCTTATTATTCCCTTTTTTTAATTTTTATTTTTATTTTTTTGGTTTATTACCTACAAGTTTTCAATTTTTTCAATAGATATTTATTTATTAAAATTTAAAAAATAATTATTTAATTTAATTTATAATTAATTATTATTCCTTAATAATTAATTAATTAAATAATAATTGTCATTTTTCTAATAAAAAATAAAAAAATAATAATTAAATTAAAATTTCAAAAGTTATTGCCCCTATTTTATTTAATTTTTTGACTCATTAAATATAAATATTTCTAAAAAATATTAAAATTTAAACCCCAATTAAATGTATAATATTTTAATTAAATTATAATAAAAGATTAAATAAATAAATATTTATTTAAATAAATATTTAAAATTAAAAAAATAAATTTAAAGGCTTAACTAACCCAAACGAAGTAAGTGAAAATGTAAAAGCTTCTGATCGTTTAATGGAAATAAAATTAATTAAATATTTACCTAAAGAATTGGTTAATAAATCAAAATCAGATTTTGCCAATTTTTTTAATAAAAATAATTTTGAAATATTTAATAATAATCAAATTAATGAAGAATTAATTAATTCTGTTAATATTTTAATTATTTATTTAGATAAGGTAATTAATTAATTATTTTTATATAAATGTTATTTTTGGGTAAAAATAAATTAAAAATATTTTATTTAATTTAATTAGAGGAATTTTAAATTAAAATAATTTTAAACATTTATTATTAATTCTTTGACATCCCCGAATATGTATATCTATTTTAAATATTGGATGATAATTAATTATTAATTAATTAAATTTTTATTTCTTCTTTATTAACGATAATTAATAATTAATTAAATTACCCAAAAATTAAAAAAAATTAAATTTATTTTTTAAAGTGATTAGGAGAATGTTATTTACTAAAAATAAATAAATAAATATTTTTAGATTTTTTTTTTTAATTTTTAAATAATTTTTTAACTTTAAAGCATCTTGATGACAATATAAATTCTGTTCAAAATATTCTTGTCAAAATTAATGATTTTTTGGAATTAAGACGAATTCTTAAACAAAAAGTTTTAAAAAAATTAATTAATCAAATTGATTTGTTTAATATGAGAATAATTTTATTAAAATTAATTTTAGAAGCTAAAATTGCTTTGAACAATTTAGAATGGGAAAAATTGGAAAAGGTGAAAATAAATTAATTAAAAAAAAGAAAATAATTTATTATTAATTTTAGACCACAATTAATAAAATAAAAAAAAAATTAAAAAAATTTTTTTTAATAATTACAAAAATTTAATTAATTAATAGGGGGAAGAGAGGTCTTTTTACACAGCCACCACTCTTTCATTTGTACTCTCCTCTTTCTTTCACTATTTATTTCTTTTCTTAATTTTTAATTAAAATTAAATTCATTTAAATTTAATATAGTATCTTCTTTTTAAAATTAAAAAAAATAAAAATTAATTAATTTGGTGAATTACGGGAAGAGGTCTTTACATGATAAAAATACACTTTTTTCTTTTTTTAATTAAATAATTTTAATATTTTATTCCTTTAATATTAACTAATAAAATTAAAGATATTTTTTTTAAATATTTCTATATTTTTAGATTCGTCAAAATGCCCAAACTCTAAATTCACGAACAGAACAAATGTCAGAAATAATAACCTTACTAAAAGAAATATTTAATAATGCTAAAGAAGAAACAGAAAAATTAAGTTTTGTTAGTGAAAAAACCAAAAAAGAATTTAAAACAAAATTTATTAATCAAAATATTGAACAAATTGTAGAAACAAAATTATTTTCATTATTTTCTAATAAATTTCTTGATGAAGGTTGGGCACGTAGATTAAATTTAAAAAGAGAAAATAATATTGATTTGGAATTGTTTACAAACAAAAAATTTATTTCAGATGATTTGGGATCTGTTTTGGACAAAAAATTATTATTAGAAATGGCTAATTTAGTTGTTTTATATTCTCCAAAATAATTAAAAAAAAAAAGAAAATAATTGATCAATCAATTTATTAATTTCCTTGGTACTTTTCCTTTATGGGCAAATGTCCGCAATTTTTATCCGCAAGAAAATATTAATTTTTTCAAAAGGATTATTTTTTAAAAATATTTATGTATATATATAAGCTTCTTTCTCACAATTATTATAAAGGATTATTTTAAATTTTTTTAATATATATAAGGTAGTAGAATGTATGAAATTTTATTAAAAATGCAAAATTTCATAAATGAGTTACAATTTAAAAAAATTGCTTTCCGAAATACAAACTCATGCAGCAAAATTTAAGTTTATGCATTTGATGATATTTTAGCAAAGATTGTTGATATTATGCCTCCAAAATAAGTAATAAAATATAAGTGAGTTGCGGACAAAAGTTGCGGACATTTGCGGGAAAAGTCCATTTCCTGTTCCATTACATTATAATAATAAGATTATTAAATTCAAAATAATAATATAAAACAAATTTTTCAGTCAAATTTAATTTTAATAATTTACATAAGAAAAACAAATAAATAACACTCTTCTTATTTGGAGTATATTTTAAGTAAACAAATAAATAAATTGGTTATTTTATTCTGCCATTAATTGTAACAAACTTTTAATTTTCATTCGGTTTATTCTTCTTTTCCTGAGTCCCTGAAGTACTCTCTCCATCATGTTTACGTTTTGTGTTAAATAATGGACATCGTATGACGTGTATCTTCAAAAGCAATAAACTTCGCATTGATGTCCCGCAAAAGATGCAGTCAAAAGAAGAATCAGAAGTTTCACCTAAAATTTACTTTAAAATCAATGTAATTTTTATTTAATTTTAATTGGATATATAATTTTTATTTTAGCAAGATATAAACTAAAAATAAATTAAAGTATTTAAAAATAAAATTTAAAAAATTGCTAAAAAGCAAAACAAAAAAATAAACTAAAAAAGCCCCTAGGTCAAAACGCAAACTTCTGGCCAATTAATCTACTAATACGTTTAAAGAAAATGAGCATATATATAAGATAAAATACCAGAAATGTTCTCATCATCTACAAGTGACGCTATCTCTTGAATAAAATCATTAGCACACCCATTCAAAGAAGAAAATTCCTCAGTTAAAGCATCCATTTTGTCAAACAAAGAAGAAGATTCCTCAGTTAAAGCATTCATTTTCTCATTCAAAGAAGAAGATTCTTTATTTAAAGCAGTCATTTTCTCATTTAAAGAAGAAGATTCTTCATTTAGAGTAGAAATTTTTGCTTTCAAAGAAGAAGATCCTTCATTTAAAACAGTCATGTTCTCATTCAAAGCAGTAGACTTTACGATGATATTTTTGGCATTTGCTAATTTGTTCTTCAATTTAAGCTTATTTTCATACAAAGCAAGATTATCAGTCTGATAATAAAAAAATTTATCAATAAAAATTTTAAGACTTTAATTCTCACCAATGCGCCAATCATGTTCTCCTGCACTTCAGAATGTTCGGACATTTTAATATAAATAAGAAGAAATATTATTAATAAGTCAAAACTTTTTCCTTATTATAAATTAAAATTAAAATAATAAATCAATAAATGGACTTTACATTCAATTATTATACTCATTTGGATGAAAAAAAAGCAAAAAATGTGATATATGAATAGAAAATATTATTTAAAAATTAAGTATCTATTAAGAAAAAATAATAGAATAACCTAAACTTTTTTAAGAGAATAATTCAATTTTTTATAAGTTAGGTAATTCTTCAAAAAATATTTTAAAAGTGCTTTCTTAACTAATTTAGGTATTCAAGTTTCCTTTTTTAAAAAAGTTAAAAAAAACTGAAAGAAATTATATATTGATACTACTAAAATGAAGAAAAAAATTCAAAAATGTCTTTTATACAATGAATGAACTCTAATATATAAGAGTAAGAGAAAGAGAGTAGGGGACGATTCAGAGTCGGCAATTCAGGGTAGCTGCTTGTTTTTGGCCATAACTTTTTTAATTCTTAACATATCTGAACAGTTCTTTTATTAATCGAAAGCATCCGATAAGCGGATAAATTTAACCAATTGGACAAATCCAATCGGATCACCCAATAAAAATTTATAGCGCGATAAAAGTTGAAAATCGTGATTTTTGCGTTTTTCGGGCATAACTTTTTTTAAAATCAACTGATCTGATCGGTCATATTAGTGAAAAGACTCCACTTTTTGAGCTCTTTCGAATGACATAAAAATTATTGAAAAGGTTTAAAATGAAAAAGTTATATGAGCTACTCTGGCCGACTCTGAATCGTCCTTTACCGAGAGAAAGAAGTCATCAATAAACTAAATGGTCAGAAACTAAATGGTCACCACCTATAATGTCTAGTAAACAACTAAATATATAAAATGCCAAAATTCGCTCTCATTTTTACACATCTTTACTATAAATAGTTAAATTATTAATTTAATAAAAATTTTAAAGTAAAATTCGCTCAAATTTTGAAATAATATATATTATTGTATCAGATTTACCTTTCAAAAATATCCTGATATTTATTATGTCTAAATCTAAATTTATGATTTGTAATTTTTTCAATAATAATAGTTATCCCAAAAATTTATTTAAATTAGGAAAGGGATTTGGGGTTATGCATTTCTGAATTTTTAATTAAATTTATCACTTGTTAAAGAGTATAGAGAATTACTAAATTAATTATTGTTTCTGTAATAATGTCACTATTAGCATATTAAAATCCAAAAATAAATTTAAAACAAAATAAAAATTATCCAACAATTAAAGGTATATATTAAAAGAGAAAATATCAATTTAATTAATTAATTTTAAATCAAAATAAAATTTTTAAAAAATATTAATTACCTCTAAAGTTATTTTCCCAACAAATAAGTAGACAATACCAGAAGATGTTAATAATTTTTTAAAATAATTGTACAAGTATTTTTTGTATCTCCTTTTAATATGAAAATGAAATGATTTTGTTAATGTTATTTTATAATTAAAAGAACATTCTTTTAATTTATTAAAAAGTAAAGTTTTAGTTGATTCAAATATTTCATTAAGAAGTTCAACTGACAAAGTTTTTCTTTGATTTTTTGAAGTTTCTGTTTTATATTGTTGTTTTTCTTTTTTCATTTGAAAAAAATGAGTTAATTAAATATTTTAAAAAATTCTAAATGTTCTATTAAATATTAAAATAATTATTTTTATTATTAAATAATACAAAATTTTAGAAAATTAATTTTTCTAGGAAACAAATTAATTTTTAATTTTGGTTTGCACTTGATTTTTTATCATCACTTGAATTTGAACTTTTTTAAAATAATTTTTTCCAAAATATTTGAATAAATACAAATTAATAAGTAGAAACTAAGGTTAACCACCAACTGCTTGTTTTTCGTCAACCAATAAAAATCGATGAGGTAATTTTTGGAGAAATGTTTGGGCAAATAAGAAGAACGCCCTACTTTAATTTTTTAATTGTGTCTTGGAAAGCCAAAAATAAATAATTTAAATTAAAGCTCGGACAGATACGTCGAGATATTTTTCGATATATCGGACTGATATTTTAGAATATTAATTGAAAGACTCGAACGTTGTAAATTGTAAATCTTGTGTGTGCTATTTTTAAATTTTAAAGCTCTTTTTTCGTAAAATATAGTGTATTTTTTCAAATTTTCAATAATTGTTTCAATCATTTTTTTGTTTAATATTTATCAAAATTGGTTAAAATTAAATTATTATTTATTTAATTAGTAAAATCATAAAAAGTCCTCACATATAAAAATCTATTAAAAAATAAATATTTATCCAAAAATAAATTAAAAAAAAAATAAAAATTACTCAACAATTATTAAAAGAGAAAATATCAGTTTAATTAATTAGTTTTAAATCAAAATAAATTTTTAAAAATAATTTATAACCTCAAAATTAATTTTCCCAACAAATAAGTAAACAACACAAGAAGATGACAATAACTTTTTAAAATAATCATAATACCAGTTGATTTCTGATTTCTTTTTTTTTAAATGAAAATAAAAGAATTTTGTTTTGCTTTTATAAATTAAATAAGAATATTCTTTTAATTCATCAAAAATTAAATTTCTAGTTGATTTAAATATATCAATAAGAAGTTCAATAGGCAAAGTTTTTTTTTGATTTTTTGTTGATTTTTTAATTAAATATTGTTGTTTTTTAATTTTCATTTTTTAAATAAAAAATATTAGTGTAGTAATTTGTATGAAGGATTAATTTAATTATTAAAAAATAAAATGATCAATCTAATAAATTGTAAAATAATTATTTTTATTATTAAATAATACAAAATTTTAGAAAATTAATTTTTATAGGAACAAATTAATTTTTAATTTAAGTTTGATTTTTTATCAGGTCTTGAACTTGAATTTTTAAAATAATTTTTTCCTACATATTTGAATAAATACAAAATAAAATAGGGAAACTATTAAAATTAACCATTTGTGCTTGCTTTTCTTTATTCAATAAAATCGATGAGGTAATTTTTGGAGAAAGTGCTTGGATATGTAAGAAAAATGTCCTTTCTAAAGTACCCTATACAAATTAAGAATTTTATGTTTTATTAATTTTATAAATATTTTTATCATACCTAAGAAAGAAAAGTTATATAATAATATTTAAATTTAAGAATTACAGAAAGATCAAGCATTATCAATAATACGGAAAATTCTAGAGATTAACCACAAATATTAAATACAATTTTCTTTTATTTAGAAAAAAGCATTACAGTAATATTTGTCATAATGGTTATTTTTGCAATAAAGCGACTACACGTTGAAATGTCTGCTTTCAAATATTATTTAATTTTTTGCCTATGTTTTAAATTTTTAATTTCTGTTTTGTAATAAAGTGAAAATGCCGGCATTTAGTGCAAAGAAACAACGACGATGCAAAAATTGCGAAAAAAACGTAAAGGAAGTAACAAAAAAACTGTAATGAAGTCAGAATTAATTGGGCAATCTTGACCTATTGGGGCTCCACCCCAAATATTCGCAGTGGCATAGTAAAAACGTGTTTTTAGGGGTTATCGAGGTCGCTTATTACGAATCTGATATCAGTTTTTTCTTATCACTAATCCTTATAATTTTAACAGTAATTTTAAAAATCACAGATTTTATCATGGATATTTTCCAAATTACTCAACTTATTAATACAAAAGAATCTGCTATTCAATTTTTACAACAACGTAACATTTTACGGTCTGTACCACCACTATGCCCATCATGTAATCAGCAAATGAGTAAAAATCGTAGAGTGAGTAGGGGTGATGGTATTGTCTGGCGCTGTCAGCGCAGGCACCAGGGAGCTCCTCGATGCAATAAGAAGCTAGCACTCCGTCATGGATCGTTTCTTGTCAACTCCAATTTGAAACAGTTTGTTATGCTCGCATACTTTTGGGCTAAAGGAATTTCTGCTTTTTCACAAGCAGCAATGTGTGGAGTTAGTGAGCAACATGTGGTTCAATGGAACCAATGATTCCGAGACATTTGTAACCGCTATCTGATAGAGCCTACAAATATGAAATCTGTGATTTTTTAAAAAATTGATAAAATCTGTGATTTTTAAAATTACTGTTAAAATGATAAGGATTAGTGATAAGAAAAAACTGATATCAGATTCGTAATAAGCGACCTCGATAACCCCTAAAAACACGTTTTAACTATGCCACTGCGAATATTTGGGGTGGAGCCCCAATAGGTCAAGATTGCCATTAATTGAAAAGGGCAGTGATATGCAAGGTAAATATTTTCTGTTTTCAATCTTCCGATTTTAAATTGCGATTTCTGGTTTTTTAGAATTACAAATTCTGTTTTTAATTGTAAATTCTGATTTAAATTATAGCTCAGAATTACAAATTAATGAAATTCTGATTTATGAATATTCGTGCATATTGTACATTCTTTTAAACACTTAAATGGCAGATTTCTAACAAATTGTTTTAAATAAATTTTTATAAAATTTATTTTATAAGTTTGCCAAAAATTAATTAAAAAATTATTTTCATTTTGTTAAAAGTAAAAATTATTTTTTTCATTAATTTAAGAATTTAACTATTCTTTAATCTTTAGGTTATTTTAATTGTTTGATTCAACGTACTTGGAAAACCAAAAATAAATATAACTTAAATCCGAGAAGAACAGAAAAAATTTTTATTAGAAAAATAATTTTTTTTTCTGAAAAAATTACTAATTTATATAACTTTTCATCTTTTAACGACTGAAAAAAGTGAAAAAAATTCTTTTATCATTTTATAAATTTAAATTTTAAAATAATCCAAAGCCCTAAAATTTTAAAATACCCAAATTTTAATTTTTCTGTCAATTTGACACAAAATAGGAATCCCAAAATAACACAACCCTTAATTTTCAATGAAAAAAAGTGTTTCTAATTTTATATTAATTTAATCTTTAATTTCTTCTCTCATCTTTGCTTTACTTAACAAAATATATATTTAATCATATCTTGGCAATTTAAATTCAGTTATAACATTAGGAAGTATTTCATATAATGCGATTGTCTCCAACACTGTTTTTTCAATATAAACTTCAATATTTTCTTTTTCAAATATTTTTCCAGTAAATTCTTGATAACCTTGTATTCCTCCATTTAAAATATTCAATGCTTCTTTTTCATTAATTTCTTTTAAAAAATATTTTTGAAAAGTTAAACGCCAATCTTTTTCATAATATTCTCCTCTCTTTTCTTTGATTAAAGTCATATTAATATCCCAAATAATTTCAAATAATTTTTTAAATGTTTGATGGTGAGATTCAATTATTTGAATTTTCTGGAATTTTTTAAAAATTATTAATTTATTTTAAAATATTTTCTAAAGATTTATAAAGGTATTAAAAAAATAAAATGGCTTCCTTTACTTTATAAAATATTCCTATAATTTTAAAAAAAATATTTTTGAGGAGAATATAATTTTATTAAAATAAGTCAATTTTTAAAATTAAAATTTAAATATTTTTAAAAATTAAAAAAAAATTCTACGTTATTAAAATCCTCAATTCCATTGTTAAAAAAAGCTTGTGAAGCTTCTAATATATTTAATAATAATTCTGAACGTAATAACATTTTTGTTAAATTAGGCATATTTTCTTTAATTATATCTGTTCTTTCCGCTTTTATTTTTTCATTCCAAAAATTGGCAAAATAAATAAAACAATTGTTTAAATTTTCAGATTGAGATTGGAGATTATGAATAGCATTAATTCTGTTATAATTTAAAAAATAAATAAAATTAAAAAATATTTTTATTCCAATTTTATCAAAAATAAGTTACATTCCTGAAATAATTTTTTAAAAAATAAAATAAAATTTATAAAAAGATATAAGTTCCTGAATATTTATTTAATAAAAATAGGGTTAATTTTGAAACTTATTTTGCTTAAAATAATATTTCATCTAAAAAAAAAATTTTATTTTGTATTTTTTAAGTCAGAGGGTTTTTAATTTATATTTTAAATTTAAAAAAATTAAAAAAAATATTATAAATATAAATATACCTAAATACTTTTAGTTCACCAATAAGTCTATTAGATCCTTTATTGCAAAAAAAAATTTCAAAATTATTTCCCAACAAAAAATACTCCTTATCATTTAATAAATTAATTGTCTCTTCTGTTAAACCCCATTGTTTAGCTATTTTTTTAGGTAAAATTTCATTTATAGTGTCGACAAATTTTTTTTCATTTTTTATATTAATTTCAAGGTTATATTCATTGCTTTCGACTTTATTTAAAATAAAATATTTTTTAAAAATTTATAATAATTTATTTTTAAAAATAAAAATTTCCTTAAATAACGTCAAATTAATTTAAAAAATAATTTTAAAATTTTCAAAAAAATTTGTTTTTTTACCTTCTTTTTCAGAAATATTAAATAATTTTATTAATTGTTCTTTTTGTGTCCAAAAATTATGAGAACAAGAAAATATTACTTCATTATAAATTTTTCTATTAAAATTTTGTTTTTCTTTTTTATTTAAATTTATTGAATTAATCATAAATTGTTCAATTTCAATTCTTTTATAACATCCATTTAATTGAGTAAAAATAGAAAATGCTTCTTTACTAGCTTCAGAAAGATATTTACTTTGTGTTTCAATTAAAGCTTTTAGAAGATATTTTTTATCTAAAAATTTAAATAAATATAATTAAATAAATAATAAATTATTTAAATTACTTTTATAAAATTTTTCATGTTCCTTTTGATTTGAATTTGTCGAAAAATTTCGTCGATTTCCCACATTTTGGAAACAATTGTTTAATAATTGATTATTAAAAGAATTATAATTTAATGGAATTTGATGTCCTAACTTTTGAAAATAGGAAGTTGAAGAAGGAGATGAGGGTATATATGAAGAAGAAGAAGAAGAGGAAATTGAAAAAGATGAAAAATCAAAAGATAACTAAAAATTAATAAATTCAATTTTTAGCTTAATTTTATTTTTATTCTAAATATTACCTCATTTGAAGATTGAGTTTCTAATAAATTATTTTCGTAACTATTATTATTAACTTGTCTAATAATTCCATTATTTTTAGTAGAATTATTATTGTTCAATTTCATTAATTTTTTCATACCATTTCTAATATTAGGTGTACAATAAAGAGGAGAAATAAAAATTAATAAAAACAAAATAAGAGGAAAGTTTAACATTTTGTACTAAAATTTTAGAAAGATAATTTAAAAATCAGAATTTACAAATCAGAATTTACAAATCAGAATTTAAAAATCTTAATTTACAAATCAGAATTTACAAATCAGAATTTAAAAATCTTAATTTACAAATCAGAATTAAAAAACCAGAATTTAAAAATCAGAATTTACAAATCAGAATTTAAAAACCAGAATTTACAAATCAGAATTTAAAAACCAGAATTTAAAGACCAGAATTTAAAAATCAGAATTTACAAATAAGAATTTAAAAATCAGAATTAAAAGTGAATTATTTTATTTTTAAGAAAAATATTAAATAAAAAATATAAATTTAAATGAATATGAGCGGAAGGGGTATAGGATGGATAAAATAAAATAAAAATTGCCAAATATTTAATGCGCGCCTTCACTTTTGTCTAATTTATCTCTGTCTAGGATATATTTTAGAAATTAAAAATTAAAATTGAGAGACATTAAACAACAAAATTTATTTTTAGAATTAAAAAAAATTGACAAACTTTAGTATTTTTTATTAAAAAAAATTAAATTAAAAAAATAAATAAATATTCATATAAATTTATAAATAACTATATTTATTATTTTACTTTTTATATGTCTAGAAACTAATCCAACGAAACTAAACCAATAAAAATGTTTTCCATCTAAAATTTCATCAAAATAAAAGTTCAAAAATAAGTTAATAATAATGGTATGAACAATTAATGAAAACGCAGAATCAAAGAATTTTAAACAAAATTTTTAAATTTTATATTATTCTATTTATATTGCATTCATTATTTATTGATTTTAAAAATGAAATCTTTAAAAAATATTTTTTATTAATTAATTTTGGAATTTACTAAATAATTTCATTTTAAAAATTTTCTAAAATTAGTTTATAAATCATAAATTATTTTAAACAAAGTAAAAAATTTTTTGTAACCAGTTTATTTATATTTATGTAAATACAGAACAACAACAAAATTATAACCAAAAATAGTCAAGCAGAGATCCCTTCATTTAAAATCTGAGAATTTTTTTATCATATTTCTTCTTAAATCAAAATTTATTGACTTGATGTTCCTTGTCCATCATCAATTTTTTTCTTCTTAATAACCTCTTCTATATTTTCGACCACCTTATCTAATCTTTTACGTTCTAACTCGCGACTTTTCTCAGCTTGTCTTTTTTCAGCAAGTGCACGTAACTTCAGTCTAGTGGTTATACTTGCTATAAAAGAAGTTTAATTATTTAATTAAAAAACATTTTTTATTAGTGAATTTACCTGTTATTTTCTTTGTTGGAACAAGTTTGCTGCCTTTCTTTCCTTTAACACCACTTCTTCCTTAATTAAATTTTTAAATAAAATTTAATTTAAAAAAATCAATAATAATTAAAATATTGAAAAAAATTCAAAAAATATGGAGATAAATTTTTTTTTTAAATAAAAAATTATACTATTTAAAATTATATAAATCTAAAATGAAAAGTTTAACTTATACTGGCATTAATTGTGATCCTAGAAGTATCTTTAAATCTAAAAAATTTTTAGGGAGAGTTGAGTCAAGAAAAAATTTTAAATATAAAAAATTATCAGATCATTTTTTCAAATAATAAAAGTCAACATTTTATTTATATTTTCTTTTACCCACAAAAAGTGAGAACTTTTCAAATAAAAAATATTTACCTTTTCTCACAAAATCAGTTCTGTTGAACTTATCAAGGAATAAATTAGCACGCTCTTTTATTGGATCCTCAGTTATTTTACTCTCCATCTCAACAATCAATGCTTTCGCTTCATCCCAGTCACTTTCCTTAAAGAACAATTTTAAATTTTTATCCATTAATTTTTATGTTTAATAAATTTTAAATATTAATTATTAAAATATTTAAAATTTACCGAGATTTGAATCATTTTCTTCTTTTGTTCTGCCATAACAAATTTCTTAAATAATAATAAAGTTTAATAAAAGTCAACTATAAATTAAGAATTTAGTAATTAATATATGTTATTTAAATCAGAATAAAAATAAAACATTAAATAAAAACTTTGTTTTTAAGGAAAATATTATGGAAATTGTTTAAACATTTTAATGTTTTAATTTTTAAAAGTTTTTGGGTAAAAAATAAAAATTAATAAAAAGAATATCATTTTGTAAACATTATTAAATGGGGAAACTCTCTTATTGACTTTTGAAATATAGGGGTCACCTCTGAAAATAAGTTGACTCTTAAATTATATAGATTTAGAATAAAAATCAGAATATAAAAGGATTAATATCAGAACTAATATCAGAATTTAATTTAATACAAAAAAATCAGAAATTTTAAAATCACAAAAAAATCAGAAATATAAAATTGTGAACTAAAATGAAAATTTAAAAATCAGAATTAAAATCAGAATTAATATATCATAATATTAATAGAAAAATAAAATTAAAAAATCAGAATAAAATTAACTTATATTTATTTATTTTTTTTTTTAACATTAAAGTATTTTAAGGAAAATGCAAAGGGGTAGGTATTTTTGTTTGTCTCTCAATATATGAATGAATGTTTATTTTAAATGGTCATTTATACTTTAATGCAATGCAACATGTTGTGCCAAAGGCAAACTTATTGATTTTTACTATGATTAAATGTTTTGAACAAATTTTATTGTGAAAAAGGGTGAATACTAGAGCTGTTCCAAGAGTCTTGGTGGTCTTGGTTATTTTCGGTCTTGGAACAGCTCTATTGAATACCTATATATTTATTTAAATAAATGATATATTTAATTAAAATAATTTTTTAATTAAAGTTAAGTTTATTGTGAGTATGATTTCGGGTCAGACTTTTGTATCCGATATATTTATAAATAAACACAATTATATAAAAAAACTTTGGATACATCTTTGAATTCTAAATGGAAAAAGTTAAGTAGAATTTGTTAATAAATAATCATTAAAATAAAAAAACATAATTTTATGAGAATTCACTAAGTTATACTTGACCCTTTTATAATATTAGAAATTTGAAAATCAAAGGCATAAATTTAAAATAATATTTTATTTTTTAAGTCATTCGTTTAACAAAAGTATTTTAAATAAATTTTAATATTTTTATTGATACAATTGAAAAATTATATAAATATTTTATACTTTAATATCTCTAATTATCAATAATTTAATTAAATAAAAAATTATTCTGCTTTTTAAAAACAGAATAAGATATACATAATATATAATATTTTATTTTTTAATTAATAAAAGGTTATGCCTAAAAAAGAGATTAATAAGTATTACTTTCTAATTTTTAGATCTTTAGTCGTTTATATTAAGAAATGGAAAGTTTAGTATTTTGTGATTTTTGTAATTATTTTAAAAATTCTTTTTTTTTATCAGACCTTATAAATATTCTAAAATAAATTAATATTTTCTTTGATAATTTTATAAATAAATATAAAATTCTTACGATTGTTTTTTTGAAATTTTCTCCAATTAAATTATAGACAACACTAGATGAGGACAAAAAATTTTTGATATGCCAATATTTTTTTAATATTATTTTTCTTTTCTTTTTTCTTTCAATTCCTTTTATAAAGAAATATTCTGTTCGACTAATAATAAAATTTAATTTTTATATTAATAATATTTTTAAAGTTACCATAATTTATTAAAAAATAAATTATTAGCTGATTTAAATATTTCAACTAAAAGTTCAATAGGCAATGCTTTTCTTTGATTTTTTATTAATTTTTTAATTAAATTTTGTTGTTTTTTAATTTTCATTTTTTATTAATAAAATATTAGTAGAGGTTAGTTAATAAAGGGATATTATTATTAATTTTATTTTTTAAATTAAAATATTAGAACATTAATTATCTTTTCCTAAAAATAAACTTTTCATAATCAAATTTTCAAATAAACGATTTAATAAAAAAAATAATTTAATTTAAATTCTAAATTTAATTTTAGACTTATAATATGTATTTTTAATTCTTAGAAAAAAAAGAATATAAGAAAATATGTATTTTTTAAGTAGAAGTAACAAAAAAGGACCTTTTTGCTTCATTTTACTCATAAAAATCAATGAAGAAATTAATGTCTGGGTTAACTATACAGTAATGTTTTTCAAAAAATTAACCTTTCCTGGACAAAACAGATCCATAGAAATAAAAAAATACTAAATTTTATACAATTAAAATTTTAAAAATATTAAAGACTTTCTTCTAATAATTTTACAAAATTTTAAAATGTACCAATAATTTTTTATTTAAAAATATTTATTAATTTGTCTTTAAATTGATTTTTAAAGTTAAAAAAAGTTTTTTTTTTAATTTTAGAGAAAAATTGCTTTTACTCAATTTTGATGTTAACGGAAATAAAAAAGAAAAAAAAATAAGTAAAAATTGATATACTTCTTTAATTTGAAAAATTCCAAATTCATTCTATTTTTCTAAATATTCCTAATTTTTATTTAAAATAATTAAAAATTAGAATTCTTTAAGGAAATTAAAAATATATTTTTTGGATGTAATAAATGGACAATTTAACAATCAAAACTAAGTAAATTTTAATAAAATATTTTATTTATTCTTTCAATTTAATCTAGTCAAATATTTATAATCTGGCCTTATCGCTCATTTACTTTTCGACTTTCGTTGAATTTTAACAAGATGGATTGCGATATTAATAATTCAACTAAACTTTTGGACTGGATTGGCCTTTATTTGAATGGTGATTATTTTTTAATTTAAATTTTATGATTTATCATAAATAAATAATTTACTTTAATTTAATTTTAAGATAGTTTTCTCTTTATTTATTTTTTCTTTATTTTATTTTTTATTATTTTCTCTTTTACCTTTTTAGCCATTATTTTATTTTTTAAAATTCTCAACTTTTATAGCCGGAAAAGGCAAAATTCAATGAGAAATATATCCTAAAAGACAAACCTCAACAATAAAGATTTTTCTTTATATTTTTCTTCTTTTACAAATTCCCAATTGACCCATTATTTTAGGGCATCCGTCAAAGTTATTTTTTTGTTAAAAATAAAAAGAACAGAAAATTGGCAAACGGGAAATATTTTGTTTGAGTCAAAACTTTTTCTTTGTAATGGATTCTTTCAATATATTTTGGCTTAATAAATATTGACAAAATTATTTTAAATTTATTATTTTATTTTAAAATTAAAGAAACAAGTGATCCCTTGTCTTTTATGGATTATCGAAATATTTTCAATAAAAGAAATTCTACAATTGAATGGCAAATAAATAATAAAAAATTATTAGAAGCTAAATCAGAAATTGAACGCCGTCAGAATAATGAAAATAAAAATATTTTGAATAATAATCCAATGTCTCTTAAATTTAAGTAAGTTTAATAGAAAAACAGAATATTTGGTTATTACTTAATTCTGATTTTAATATTCTGATTAATTCTGATAAAATACTTAAATATGTTATTTAATTCTGATTTGTTTTGATTTTAAATTCTGATTTCCTAATTCTGTTATTAAAATTTTGGTATCAAAATTCTGATATTATTATATTAAAATTCTGATTTTGCTAATTCTGATATTTATCGTTTATAAAATTCTGTTATTTAATAATATTCTGATAGTGAATTTTACATATTCTGATTATAAATTCTGTTTTAAGTGTTTTAAAATTCTGATATTAATTCTGAATTTTTCTGTTTTTATTAAGGTATTTCGATGGTTTAACTGGTTCTATTAAAGCAACAAGTCCACCTATTCTGGTATATAATGATGCTCAATTAGCAATTACTGGCAAATATTTTAATTTAATTATAAAAATTAAAATTTAATTTAAAAATAAAGGTATTGAACTTTTAAATACTCCAATTGATAAAAACAATAATTTAAATAAAAAACAATATTTTTATGCTAAATTAAGTTGTTCTGGTTCTTCTAATCGAATATATAAAACTGAGAGATCAAATGAGGGAAAATGGGAATTTTTAGTAATTTTATTAAATTATTTTAATTAAAAATTTTATTTTATATTTAGAATTTTCTCTTCCCAGCCGATAAATCTTCAGAACTTAAAATTCGTCTAAAAACTAATTTTGAAGGTTCTAAGATTTTTTGGCCGTCTGATTGGGGAAGAAATAAAAAATTTGTTGGGGAAGCTAATATTTCTTTAGTAAATTAAATTTTTTTAATAGAAAAATAATTTAAATTTATATAGTTAGAATTGTTAGAGGGCTCTTCTAATGATGGAAATTGGTTTATAATTTAATTTTTTAATTTTATAAAATTAAAAAACACCTTCCAAGTGTGTTTTTTTACTTTTTTTTAATTTAAATAAAATTTTTTATCTTAATAACAATCTTATATGTACTTAAAAAATATTTTTTTTAGTCGTAATTTTGCCTTTTTATTACGTCCACATTTTCAACAAATATTACTAAAATGCAGACTTGTCCCTCCGGTAAAACAACCACTTGTTGGTATGTTTAAAATCTCATTTTTTAAACATCAATCATTTTTGACAATTTATTTTTTAAATAAAAAATGTATTTATTTTTTATTTAAAAATATTTTTTTTAATTTTAAAATTTTTTAAATAACGCACAAATTAAAAAATAATTAATTTACTTAATTATAAAAAATTATTTTTTAAATATTTTCAGAAACATTATCAAAACTTGGATATTCTGATTTAACTCAAAATTATTTAAATAATTTACCTTCATCTTCTTCTTCTTCAGAAAATTATTCTTCTAATACATCCAGTAATTATTCTTTTAATAATTCAAAAATGGATAATAAAAATATTGAAAAGTATTTTTAAAAAAATAAATATAATTATTTTTTTTATTTATTAAAAGAGAGAATTTATCATCTTCATCTTCTAATAATAATAATTTACCGTCAGGTTGGGAAATGCGAGTAGATGGACAAGGGAGAATTTTTTATATTGAGTTAAAAAAATTAAATTTTTAAGTAAAAAATAAATTAATTTTAGTCATATTCGCCAAAGGACAGTTTGGACACCCCCGGTTTTTTTTTAATTTAATTTATTTTTATTTATTTAATTTAAAGTTTATTTTGGAAGCACTCAAAGAAGTTGAACAAAATAATAATTTTGATGAACAAAATAATTTTAATAGAAGAACAGTTCTAAATTCTTTAGAATATTCTACATTAAAAAATAATAATAATATTAAATCACCTAAAGAAATTGCTTTAAATATTTTATTAAGAGAAGATTTGTACAGTCGTTTGTTGCTTTCTAATCAAGTAAGGGAAAATAAAAAAATAAAAATAAATTATAAAATTTATTAAAAAATAGATTCTTTATCTGAATTAAAAATTTTTAAATTAACTAATTTTTATTTTTTTTATATTAAATTTTTAAATTTAATTTTAAAAGGTAGCAAATGAAATATACAATGAAAGTCGCCTATTAAAAAATATTTTACAACGAATAAGAAAAGAACCAGAAAAATTTTTTCAATTTGAGCAAAATAGAGATTTAGTCAAGTAAATAAATAAATAATAAAATATATTTTTTTATTTTTTTAAAAAAAAGTTTTGTAAATTCTTTTGCTGATATAACCCAACCTTTGCCTTCTGGATGGCAATTAACTAAACAAAAAAATAGTCAAATGTCTCAATATTTTTTTGTTGATCATATAGAAAAGAATATTACACCTTTTGACCCGAGATTAAATTTTATTTATTTTAATTTTAAACAAAATGAAAGAAAAGATAATTTTAATAAAATATGTTCAAGTGCTCCTACAATAAGAAAATCAAAGTAAAAAAATTAAATTTAATTAAGGAATAAAATTAATTTAATTTTAATTTAATTTAGTCAAAATACAACAGAAAATAATAAAATTAAAAAACAAAATCATAGAAAATCTCTTCAATTAAGTCAAATTGAAAGAATAGTGACTGAACATTATAATCCACAATTAGCTCTAAAAGTGAGAAAAATAAATAAAAATATTTTATTTAATAAAATTAATTTAAAATATGTAATATTTATTTATCTACCTAATTTAATAAATAAATTATTTAATTATAATAATATAACCATATTTCCTAAAATAACCTTCCTTCCGAAGGGAGCAATATTTTAGGAAATATTTTAATTAAAAGTAAAAAATAATTAAAATTTTAAAATATTAAGCGAATATAAAAATTAAAATAATTTTTAAAATTTAGATAAATAACAAAATTCGATTACTCGGTCGTTTAGGAGAAAGGGAAT